>JBBPBO010000003.1:61809348-61910699 GCA_037974295.1 Cicer cuneatum
ATTGATGTTGTGAAACCAAATCAATCTTTTTTTTTGTTTTTTTTTTTTGTGTTTTAATAACCAGAACGACTTCAATTGATCTGCTTCTTCTAATTTGATCTTTGTTATGTTTGATGCATATCTTTGATTTAATTCACTCAAAAACATATGCTAAGTAGCAACACAATTTGAATCAAAATTAGAAGATTTATTAGATTTGGTTTATTATCATCAAAACATTAATTTGGTATTTTTCCTCAACAATCTCTCATTTTTTGATGATGACAAACATGTTAATTTGATTCTTTAATTTTGATTCTAAGTATTTTTGAGAAATGGCTCCTCTCAATTTGTGCTTGAGGTCAATAATTTCTTTGAAAAGTATAACCTTTCATGATGCTCAAAAGATTGTTAATATGATAGATTCAAAAAATATGATAGGTTTAAACCATATATACTAAGTTCGAGGTAAGTTCTTACCAGATATGTCAAGTTTATAACTATTGTTCATTAACAAATATGTCAGGTTTTATAGCATATTTTCAAAACATATATAGCAGGGATAAATATCCCAAGTCCAAAATTTAGCAGAAGTTCACATAAAGTTTTGGATTTTTAGCATAATCGGGATATCCCTATCTGTGTGAGATGCATCTTTAGCACTTTTGGATTTTTAGAAGGACGCTTTTTGTCATTCGCTTTGGAGGCTAGGGATTGATTAAAAGGGGTAGTATTTGTGAAAAAGGTGGATAAATTTGCAAAAGTATAGCTAATAGTGTGGAGTGTACCTGAGGTGGATTGTTCTAGAGGAGCAGATGGACTATGGAGGTCCATGTCGGGAAAATCCAAATACTTACTAATGCAAAAGAGATATGAATCCGTTTTCTAAGGAGAAAGGAAAGCAGGAGACATGAGGGTTGAGTGTTGTTGGTGAAGTGGATTACATGGATGGCTTGGTGGTGATTGAAGTGACTAATGGGTGGAAGGAATGGTAGAGGGATTTGCAGCGGGAGAGGATCCTGATAGAGGAGTGGAGAACATATTTGTGGTTGGATTTAATGGAGAGTGATCTGGAGGGATGGTAGATGCCATAGGTGGTTCAAAAATAGGTTTTCTAGTGGAACGTTTTCTTTTGATTGAGGTAGGAGGCAAATATGTTTTGGTGATTTTTGGGGTAGATTGTTCTCGTTTCATATGGGAGATATTTTTAGATGAGAATTTGGATATTTTAATGCTGGAGATTTCTGTTGACAAAGGGACATTGAAATATCTGAAGATTTTTGAAGAACCATACCATATGGCACGATATTTCTCTTGTAGTCCCTGTTGGTGGCTGCAAACATATTCTGAATGATGAGATGAGGCAAATTTAATTTTTGACAGTGAAGAAGATGATAGATGACCAAGGCATCATTGTCAGAGACATATTCATGACTGCCACAATGAGATAGAAGTGAATGTTGGCTGATGTTGTTGAAGATTTTTGGGAGATCTCCTAAAACAAAATTTGTGGAACCAGCAATAAACAACTCTTGAAAGTCTTCATCCTTGGTAATGTGTAGAGCTGAATACCAATTTTTTCCAAAAAAAAATGTGGGTCCTTCAGATGGGAGTTGGAATATTCCAGCAAGAATGTCAGAGGTTAAGCGGATTTCAATTCCTTTCAGATTGGAAACAAAGAGAGATTTATCTGCAAAGGCTTGTACTTTGCAATAAAAAGCCCTAATCACGTCAAGATAAAAGCAATCAAATATTTGAAGGAAATTTGTCCATCCAAGAGTATCATTATGATTTTTTATGGAGGTGCCTTCATATTTTAGGTTTTCAAACATGAAAACCTGACCAATACCAATTGGTCTCTTGGCCCATTTATCATTGAACACTTTCTGAAACTTGGAGGAGATAAGAGGTGGGATGTGGATGGAACATATGAGGTTTGGTTGGGTTGAGGGGAAGAAGGTTCTCAGATGATAGGGTGATATGGAGAACATTCTGGTGAACTGGGTTTTGTGGAAGAACGTTCGCGTTTCTTGGATTTTTGGCAATCAATTTTCTTAGGGTTTTTAAGCTTGTTTTTTGCCAAGAATTGGGACAACGAAATACTGGATTTGGTTTTCAAGAGTGTAGAGATAGGTTTAGACGGAGTTGTTTTGCTGGGTGGAGATGAGGTTTTGGAATAGGAAAAGAGTTGTTTCATGAGCTTCTTTGGTTGGTCTTTGAGATAAGGTTTTGAGGGTTTTTGTGGAACATCGTGCGTTGGTGGTGGTATCGGGTATGAGCCATCATCATCAGAGATAGTGTATACAGTGGTATCAATGTGTTTGGCTTTTGAATAAGTGCCCACACTAGTCATGATTCGCATGGACCTTCGTTTGGCGGAGGTACCTTCAAAGGAAGTTTGGACCGACGGTTTTGTGAGATGTGGGGGCATTGTATTGGTGTTAGGGGGTTGGCATTGGTAAGGGGGAGAACTGTGGATAATGGAGCAAAGGTGATGGGTTTAGGGCTAGATTCGGGAGAGGAAGAGAGGTAATCAGAAAACGTTTTTTCTGAAGAAGCTTATGGGGGTGTAGGTCGTGGTGGGGGAGATGGTGATTGAGTGAGGAATGGAGAAGATGATGGAGAAGGTGTTTGAGGGTTAGGGTTTTTGCGAGCACTTGTTTTTGTGCGCGCCATTTTTTTTTATAGGATGATGAACAATAGTTGCAGAGAGAGTGAAAGGGAAACATATGTTTTTAGGGAAACAGTGAGGGAGCAGTTGAGGGAAGATGAGAAGTTGCCGTGCAGAGTTGAAGAAACAGTGTAGAAAAAAAATAAAATGATAAATGATCTCGGGAAAGATGAAATAGGATCGGAGGTGGCAAAAGTGGCAGTGTTGCTTTCTTAGTTCAAGGGACAAAAAGGACGGTTACCATTAATGACAAACGAAATCTGATTTTTTGAACTTCCATTGAAAACGGAGATTGTTTGTACAAGAACGAGAACATTCTTGGTTTTTTTATCAAAATATTTTTAATGTATTTTGACAGGATTTTTAATAATTTTTAATTGTTCTTTGATGAAATTGAAACTTTCCTCTACAAGGGGTTTGGTAAAGATATCTGCAGGTTGTTTTTAAGAGTCCACAAAAATTAACTCCACTTCTTTTTTATTAACATGATCCCTGATAAAATGATGATTTATCTCAATGTGTTTAGATCTAGAGTGCTGAATAAGATTTTTAGAAAGATTTATAGCACTCGTGTGGTCACAGTAAATTGGAATGTTGGAATAACTTACAGAGAAATCTTCAAGTTGATTTTTTATCCATAGGACTTGGGAGCAGCAGTTTGCAGCTGAGACATATTCAGCTTTAGTGGTTGATAGAGCAATTGTATTTTGCTTTCTACATGACCAGCTTATTAAGGCTTCTCTAAGAAACTGACATGCACCACTTGTGCTTTTTCTTTCAATTTTGTCTCCAGCATAGTCAACATCACAATAAGCTACAAGATCAAAATGAGTTCCTTTGCTATACCAAAGACCAAGATCAGTAGTACCGACAAGATAACGAAAAATTCTTTTTACAGCAAATAAGTGAGATTCTTGTGGTGAAGATTGAAATCTAGCACATAATCCTACTGCAAAAACAATATCAGGCCTACTTGTAGTTAAATAAAGTAAAGAACCTATCATTCCCCTATATTCTTTTTCAAAAATGGATTTTCCGTTTTCATCTTTGTCTAATGAAGAGGATGGATGCATATAAGTTGTCATGATTTTAACTTCATTTGTTTTGTATTTTATTAAAAAGTCTTTTATGTATTTTTCTTGACATCTAAAAATGTCATCTTTATGTTGTTTAATTTGTAAGCCAAGAAAACATCTTAATTCTCCCATCATACTCATGTCGAATTCACTTTGCATGAGATTCAAAAATTCCTCACACTTTTTTTCATTTGTTGATCCAAAGATGATATCATCAACATACACTTGAACAATCAGTAAGTCATTTTTATCAATTTTCTTAAAAAGTATAGTGTCAATTTTTCCTCTAAAGAATCCATTTTTCTTTAGAACAGAGCTTAATCTTTTGTACCAGGATCTAGGGGCTTGTTTTAATCCATATAGAGCTTTGGTAAGTTTAAAAACATGATTTGGTTTTGATTGATTTTCAAAACCCGGAGGTTGACGAACATATACTTGTTCGTTTAAAAATGCACTTTTGACATCCATTTAAAAAAGCTTGATAAGTTTGTGAGATGTATATGCAAGAAGAATTCTGATAGCTTCTAACCTCGCAACTAGAGCAAAAGTCTCATCATAGTCTATACCTTCTTATTGACTATACCCTTGAGCTACCAGCCTTGCTTTGTTTCTTATAACCTTACCATCTTCATCCAACTTGTTTCTGAAAACACATCTTGTTCCAATGATCGTTTGATCTTATGGATTTGGGACGATAGTCCAGACTTCATTCTTTTCGAATTGAAGATGTTCTTCCTTCATTGCTTCTATCCAAGATTGATCGATTCTGGCTTCTTTGATTGATTCTGGCTCAATTTGAGATATCATTGCCATGTTATTCTTGATATCATCTTTAAATGACATTTTTGTTCTGATTCCATCAGATGTATTCCCAATAATCTGATTTTGAGGATGATCTCCTATGATTCTCCAACTTCTAGGAGGAGTTTAAAAAAGGAGATTGTTTATCGATCTTGTTTTCTTGGAGAAAAATCTGTTGTGACTGTCCAGATTGTTAGTCTTCTTCATCATCTCTTTTACTAAAATCAAGATAATCAAATTCATCAAACAGTACATGCATGCTTATTTCAACAATTTTAGTTCTCAAATTGAATATACGATATCCTTTAGATTCAATTGAGTATCCCAAAAAGATGGCTTTGTTTTATTTTGTATCAAACTTTCCTAAGTTATATTTGTTATTTGAAATATAGCAATAGCATCCAAAAATGTGAAAGTATGAAATGATTGGTTTTCTGTTTTCCATATTTCATAGGGTGTTTTGTTGATAATTTTTCTTATTGATACACGATTCAAGATGTAACATGAAGTGTTGATAGCTTCAGCCCAAAAATATTTTTCAACATTTGATTCTTCCATGATTGTGTAAATATGCAAGAATATTTGTGTTTTGGATGAAGACAAAGACCAAGCAAAGTGATCAAGTTGCAAAGTCAAAATGAAGTCAACAATCAAGTCAACTATTGTCAATATGCTAGAAGACTTAGAGTTTAAGGTATATGATGCAATCTAATAATGTTATATTTCAAATGCACAGGAGAACCTTATACTTTTAGCATATGCATCAAAAGAATTTTCAAAGTGTCAAAATGCATGAACAATGTTTGAAAATTAAGTTTTTGACAAAAACTAAAGTTGTATTCGTTACATATATTTGTAGCCGAATATAGATGAAGTCAGTAGCAAAAATTGCACATCGGTATTCGATTACAGCATGTTGTAGCCGAATACAAACTCAAGTCAATAGCAAAAACTTCATATTTGTATTCGACTACAGGATGTCGTAGCCAAATACACTGTATTCGACTACAGGATGTCGTAGCTGAATACAAAACCAAGTCAGTAGCTAAAACTGCACTTTTGTATTCTACTACAAGATGTTGTAGCCGAATACAAAATTAAGTCAGTGTCAAAATTCAGTCATCTATATTCGACTACAAAAAGTTAGAAGAGAAAAAAAATTCATAGGAACTCCTTTCTTCCTTCAAACCTTTTTGTCTGATGACAAAGGGGGAGAAGATGTATTTGATAAAGAATCTGGGGCAATATACTTAGGGGTAGAAAAAGTAAAAATAAAGCTTAGTCCTATGGGGAGTCAAAGTCAAAAGAAAGAAAGTTATAAAAAATACAGAGTTTTGTCATCATCAAAAAGGGGGAGATTGTTGGAACCAAGTTGGTTCTTTCAATCAAAGTTTTGATGTTAACAAAAGTATTTTATGTAAATCGTATTTTGATTTAGAAGAACAAATCAGAGGCTGTGCAGAATCAGAGGATGACACCACCAGAGGATACATCCAGAGGAAGTAATTAGAGGATAAAAATGCCACCAGAAAGTTCGGCCAGAGGATACCAAAGGATGGATCCCGAGGATACCAGAGGATGTCATCAAAGGCAAATATCAGAGGATATCATGAAAGGGAAGGAAAAATAATATCATTAGAGGATATCTTTCTTGGCCCAGATCAAAAGGAAGCAAAGTTCATAAGGAGACCTCGTCCAGACCAGAAGGAAGCTTGTCAGAGGGAGACTTGGTCCAGAATAGAAGGAAACATAAGTCAGACTTGGTCCAGACTTAGTCCTAACCAGAAGATAGCATGGTTGTGAATATAAGACTCAGTCCAGACTTGGTCCAGACCAGAAGATTGTTTGGTCCATAACATAAAACTTGATCCAGACTTGGTCTAGATCAGAAGATATAATTGTCTAGAACATAAGACTTAGTCCAGAGTTAATCCAGACTTAGTCCAGACTTGGTCCAGAGAAGAGGATAAATGTCCAGATTAAAAGATCAATGGTCCAGATTAAAATATCAAATGTCCAGATTAAAAGATCAATGGTCCAGATTAAAATATCAAATGTCCAAATTAAAAGATCAATGGTCCAGATTAAAAGATCAATGGTCCAGATTAGAAGATCAATTGTTCAGATCAGAGGATCACATAATGGAACAAATCAGATCACATGGCCCAGAATTGGTCGAGATCAAAGGATCATAGAATGGTACAGATCAGATCAAATGGTCCAGAGTTGGTCGAGATCAAAGGATCACAGAATTGGTACATATCATATTACATGGTCCAAAATTGGCCGAGATCAGAGGATCACATAATGGTACAGATCAGATCACATGGTCCATAGTTGGTCAAGATCAGAGGATCACATAATTGGTACAGATCAGATTATATGGTCCAGAGGTGGTCGAGATCAGAAGATCATACGGTCAAGAATTTAAATCATGATGCAAATCAGTGAGAACTTGATTAAAATTTGAAGAAGACTAGATTAAATTTTGATAGAAATTTGATCAAAGTATTTAGGGGATTTGATTCAAAAATCCACTGAAGACTTGAAGAAATTCGAATGAAATCTGAAGCTTAAAAAGATATGGTTTGAAATTAAAAGAGACAAGATTGGTCAACAGAAATTTAAAATGCAATCTAAAGCTAAAAAGATACGATTTTTATTTAAGTGAAACAAGATTGGCCAACAGTATTTTCAAAGGATATCTGAGCAAGATCTATTTCAAATTTAAACTTGGACAAAGCTCTATTTGTAGCTATAAAAGGAGGCTTCAGGCAGTAGCATCATGCATCGAAAAACACAAGAACTCAAGCTTCATATTCAACACAACCCAAGAGTTCAAAAGAGAGAATTACTTGAGTGCAAAAGCAATATTTTCTAAGTGTTTTTGAGAGAGAAATTCAGTGCAACAATCAGCTTTCCAGAAGCAACAAAAGTGTGCAAGAATCAGTGCAGCAATCAGCTTTCCAGAAGCAAATTTGCAGAGTTCCAAACCTTGTAATCTAACCCGATAGTGGTTGTCAGATTGGTAGGAGAAGACTTGACTTGTAGAGTCAAGGTGTTGTTTTCGTTCCTCAAAAGTATGGGGTTGTCAGGCTGTTTGGGAAGACTGACTTAGAGGGTCAGGTGTTGCAATTCAAAGGTTTTGAATTAGTGGATTAACGCCTTTAGGATGAAGGGACTAGATGTAGCCAAGTTAATGGTGAACCAAGATAAATTGATGTGTTCTTATGTTGTTATTTTCCGCTGCTAAGTCTGATTATTATTAATCAAGTAAATCACATCAACATTCAACAAAACAGTAAAAAGATTCAAAGTTTGGCAAACACAATTCAACCCCCCTTCTCGTGTTTGCACCTTCATGCTTTGCCAAGAGAACGCATCTCATTCACTATCGTGTAAATCTTAAGTACATTTCATCGATAGTTTCTCCTTCACCCATTTCAAACAGCTTGAACTTCCATATGCCAATGTATATTATTGTTTCTTTGACAAGGCTTGTTCCTTCATGATGAGTTTGCAATGTATCCCATACCTTTTTTGTTGTATCGCATTTGTCTACTCTTTCACTCTCTTCCCTACTTTAGACACAAGATAAAAACAGTTGTGCTTTAGAGTTTAGAAGTACCTTGACTTTGTCTTCAACTGTCCAATCTGTTTATTTCTTTTCAGCAAAAGTTCGATCATTTTGATCGACTCTTAGAATGAAGTTTCCATCTGTTATGATACGCCACATTCATGTGTCTTGTGATTATGGGAATAGCTGCATTTTGTTCTTCGAGAGTAGTAATATGTACCATCAAAGTAAGGTGATCTGTTTGAATATCCTTCTTCGACGATGTACTTAGCTTTCTACATTGTCTCCTGAATCTTTTTCTCTTAACACTTTTTAGGTGTTGATTTTTAGAGACTTGGCTCTGTACCAATTGAAATGACAATGTTGATCACAAGAAAGGGGAATTGAATTGTGATTTCGTTTTTAAATTTAATTTATTTATCAATTTCTTAACTCAAGATTGATCTTGGTTTGATAAAGGCAGAACGTTCCTAGTTAGAATACAATAATAAAAACTTCACAAAGTGATTAGTATTGTGCAGGTGATAAATAAAAAGAGTTAAGGGAAAAAAAGTTCACACAACAATATATCCTGGTTCACCCAAAATGGGTTACGTCTAGTCCTCACAGTTTGTGAGCTTTTTTACTAAAGTGTTCAAACAAGAATGTTCTTGCTTTTCCCACCAATGTTCAAGATTAGCCTTGATCAGTTACAATAGTTCACCTTTCAACCTCGAAAGACTTTACACAGATTACCCTTCAGTCAAGAAGAGTATTTACACGTCATCTTTTAAATACAAAAGAATTTCTCAACTATACCCACACTATTTCTAATTCGATAGTGTTTTGGGTTTCAAAATGATTTGAGGAGGATTGATGGATCAGCCTTTACTCAACACTTGTTTGAGTTTCAATTTTATGCTATTAGACTGGAAATATGGTCCTTAGATCTAATGAAGAGGAGCTGGAGCCTTTGCTTGATTCTAGAGCTTATATTTCTCAAGAATGATGATTTTAATGAGTGATCGTTTACACTTTGAACTGATGATGTTTCCTTTGCATTGAGGTTTCTTTTATAGACTTCTTGAAGGTCTGTACCAGCTCATATAGTCGTTGGAAGACAGGTTGTTAGGTCTATGAATTAATAGGCATGTGTTGTAAATAAACGAAGATTGTTCCTACTTGATCATCAGAAAATTCTTCGTTTTTGTTTTGAGCAGCTGCTTGCTTTTGTCACTTTTTGGCAGTTTTTTCATGTCATGCTTTTCTGTACTTGTATCATTGATGTAGTGTCTGATTTGTCCAAGTTGTACTTGCTGCAGCGCCTTACTTTTCAAGCTGTAGTGTCTGATTAACATCAAAAATATTAATTTGGAATTTTGCCTCAACAATCTCAAAACAGGTTACCGGGCCCGTTTAGGCCGTGCAGGTTTTTATGAGTTTGGTCAAAAAAACCTTATTTTAATGCGAACTAAAAAAAATATTTTCCAAGTCCAGCCTTAGACGGATTGGAGATTGAACGGGTAGTCCACACTTTTTTTTATATTATTTTTTTAACTTTTTTAAAATTTGTTTACAATTTTTTTAATTTGAAAATTTTCTTTCATGCCTATTTTTTTTAATTTTTTTATGGTATACTATAAATACATTAAGAGAGAAATAATTTGAATGAGTATAAATTATAAACCAATATCTAGCTCAATTTGAATGAGTGCTACTCTTGGGTCATGGATGGATAAATGGATTGAATCTCTTTTGTGCCAACTTTTTTTTTGGTATGTGACCTAATTTTATTATTTTTAAACTGATTTTGTATATTGCAGACTAGCCGATACCCATATGGACTAATCCGAATGAACGACGAGTTTATTTGGACCAAACCAAAAAGTTTAGAAAAAATTGAGTTATAATTATTAAGCCCAAATCACATGTTTTAGTGGGCTTAGTGGACTGACCCATATGAATTAACCCGTTTTGGCAGCTCTACTCACGGATCACCTCATTCTCATAAATAAAAGACGTGAATTAATGACAAACCATTAAACTCTTTTGTTAATAAGTAGGGCAGAAATAAGTCAAAGAAAAATATTTAGAATCACCCAACAGGTAGAGGTGGTTTGAATAAATTTACATTAGAGATGAATGAATTTTTTTCTCTCAAAAATTTAGGACATTTATTTTGTCCTATTTTTATTTTTCAAAATTTATCTTAATTTTATTTATTAATAAAAATGTAAGAGAATTTTGAACGAAATAATTGTGTACATTTCTAAAAATAATAAAAAATGTTAAAATTTATTTTTATTGTTTTTCAAAATAAATCTTTGTTTATTTATTAACTAACATTTCGTCTTTTCTCTTGATAAGTATTCACTCTAAGAGTCTCTAATCAAATTAAACTAAACACACATTTAAAAAAAATAAAAATATAAAATATTTTCACAAAATAAATGAAACCATTGTTTAAAACTTGCAAAATAAATGCAACTAAATAATCCCATTCCTAAAAATTGATGACTACTAGTAACAATTTCTACTTCACAATATAATTTTCTAATGTGAAATTTTTTAGCGTTTTATTTTTTTATATTTCTCTTGCATACTATTCCTTCCTTCAACCTTATTTATAAGTAAAAGTAAGTTGAAAAAAAGTCAATGTGTTTATTTTACAATTTAGATGAAATACATCAATTTCCTTTTATCAACTTTTTTTTATAAATTAAGTTAGAGGAAATATATCAATTTCCTTTTATCAATTATTCCTTCCTTCAACCTTTTATCAATTTCCTTTTATCAACTATTCCTTCCTTCAACCTTCTATCAATTTCCTTTAATCAACTTTTGTTAATAAAAGTTGGTAAAATTAAAAAGAAAAAGAGAGAGAGAAAGACAATATGGTCACATTACAAAATGCGACCTAGTACTAATTTTTGAAAAACCTTTCTTCACATAGTTGCATCATAGAATGTTAAATATTTTTCTATTGGGTACAATACCACCAAACCCAATCTACTTGGGTTCCAACTTTGTCCGTGTTGAATATTTTTCTATTGGTAAAATCAACATCCTTGGACCTACATTATTTGGAGGAACTTATCATAGCATTAACGCTCCTTTGTCTAGCAGCAGTTACATCACTATTGTTATTATTGTTGGTGGATCAAAGCATGAACAAATTTTCATTTTAATTTTTAGTCACTGAATTTATATAAATTATTATGTATATATTAAATAAATTTTTGCATTAATATTTAGAATATTATAATAATTTTTTTTATAAATTTTTTTAATATTTTAATAAGCGATAAATTAAATATGAATTTGTAACCTTCTCATCTATGAGTTTGTTTGAGAAGCTAATTGTTTTTAATATAATTCTTTTTTACCCGTTTCAAAAAATATATATGCGGCTATTTTGCAATGAATCAATTCAAAAACATTACAGCAAATATAATAAGGCATACATTTTCATTTCCAGAGCTATTTATAGTAAAAACAAAGCATACATTGTTTTAGACACATTGGACCCAGATTTACATTTCATGCTTTCAGGGCTTCAAATCTTGGTTCCTTAGCATGAAATTTCAAACCAGCATAAAGCTTCATGTAGTCTTCAAACACAAATTTTGGGTAAACCTTGTTTTTCTCCTCTGCTTCTTTTTCCAACAGTTCTGGAGCAGGGTAGATGATAGCAACACTTTCAGCGTTGTAGAATGATGCTATTGACATTCTTGTTCCGTTAGTTTGTGCTATCACACGGTGCTCCACACTCTTATACTTGCCATTTGTTATTACTTGTGTTTACAATATAATGCAAGATAAAGTTTCATGTTTTTTGCACTTAACCTGTTTGTGAAAATGTCTACAAGAATATTTAAGAGTAAATACCTAGTGGCTAGTGCCCATTTTCATGTCAAACATTAGAAGATTTTTCTTATTAATGTCTAATTTTTATGGTCACATTAGTATATGACTTATGTTAAATCTTGTTATGAATCCTCTACGATGGCTTCACAGTGCAACACGCTGCAGAGGATCCAAATCCGTCAACACGCTGCAGCGATATATTAGATCCTCTACAACTGGCTTTATGGTGCAGTTGCCAGTAGAGGATTTAGGTTCTTGAAGTAACCTAATAAAAGTAAGTTGAGGACCTTTATTTGTGTTTCTTTAATATATAAGGACTAATATAAAAAATTTGTATTGGAAATGAATTTACCTCACGCTGGTCACCAAGGTTGACAACAATGGAGTGATACATTGGGGGAACATCCACCCACTACCTATCTCTGAGCAGCTGTAGGCCACTGACCTTGTCATCTTGAAAAAGAAGGATGATTCCGCCGACATCGGTGTGAGCACGAAGACCCTTAACCAACTTTGGGTTAGGGCATTGAGGGTAGTTGGCTACCTTGGTGTCAAAAGTTGGTCCTCTTGATCCATAGAAGTCCTTTTTGAGGTACCCTTTCTCTAGTCCAAGATTCTCACATAACAAGTCCAAAAGCTCTTATGCTAGTTTCTCTAGCTTCAAAGCAAATTCCTTCATCACCTTCCTGCTTAATATATGCAGCTGCAGTTTTTACTAAGAAATGAAAAAGTCCATCTTATATATATATATACATGTCATCGTTTAGTGATGTGTAGATACTCTAAAGAAACAAAAATCATATTTGGAGCAATATGCTCAAACTTAAAGGAAATGACTTTATTCACTTCATATTTCTAAAATATCCACACATGATTCTGAAGTCCGCATTCAATGGGAAAAAATTGTGTTTTTGTTTTGAAGTACACATCCCGAAGACATAAAAACTATGTTTTCTGTGTACATCGGAAGTGATTGAGGGAATAAGGGGTGAGAAAAGTTACTCCCAACTTAAATTGTGCTAGTATATAAAATCTCTCTTTATATCCATTAATGCAATTGAAAATCTTGGGGTAAATTTGGTGTCAATTATTAGTAATTTTGTGCTAAGTAGTATCTATGTAAAGTATTACTATATGTCATGCAATGTGTGATACCATAATGTTTGTTTTGTTTAACCTGTATTCATCACTGAGATCAGGGATCTTTAAAATGTTTGATTCAGGGAGGTGGCGAACATGGAAAGTGGTTTCCTAATCCATGTCTTTGACCTCAGTTTGTATAGCCTTTAGGCCTTTGCTTGATACCAATTCCTTGAACCTTTATTCCATGCATTTTCTGTAGTGCTCTTTGGTTAACCTCTCCAATGTGTCCATAAGGTCATGGGGTATGCCATGATTAGCAAGCTGGAGTTTTGAAAGAAAACAATAAGAAAAGTTATATAACATGAACAAATATTTGGAGGGGAATGTATTTAATAAATTAAAGTTGTAGTAAAAAAATTTTTCTCCTGTTCTTGAAAGTAACTCAAAGAATCCCCAATTCTCACAAGCATCTTTTATTTTTTTCCATGGTATCTTTTCTCTCCTCACCATTGAGTCTCTCCAAGCGATAACTGGGAAGTTCTTCATCTCTTAAACTTAAAAGTAACTACCTCTCTTTCACTCTTGCTCTTGCTCTTTTGCTTTGTGCATGTTTAAGTTCGGTAGTGTGGTATTTATAGACCAAGACATGAGGACCAAACACTAAAAATAGACAGAATAAAAAACTTATTTAAAATTTGCATAAATATATTTGAAGAGTTTTATTTTGATCCATTCATGGTGTAAAATTTGTGCTATAACCAATTAACGATACAACATACCTAGAATTTGAAGTACTTTGTTGTGGGTGAGGATTGAACCCGCGACCTCCTTATCACTCAACTTCTTAATTCCCCTATTCCAGTCACTTAGAGTCCTTTGATTAGGAGGGATGAAAGTTGTCTCTCTTAGTCAAACAACTCTATAACCCAATGCAACAAAAATAATCTAAATACGTAAAATTTGTATATAGATCATCTATAACCGTTGTACGGTGCAAGAGTCGTTTGATCTTAATCATACGGCTCTACAGCCTTCTGCAAAGGAATGAGGCCAAATTCATAAATTTTTATACTGTCGATATTTCACAAACCATCTTATTGTGACCTTTAAAGTAGTTACACTTAAAGTGATAGATCCTCTAAGTCGTTATATTAAGAGACATAAATTTTGTATCTCTTAATCTAACTATCAACAATTGGTTGAACCGCAAAGCCGACTATAGAGATCAAACGATTCATATCCATGATTTTAATCTAATTTTTTGATATTTTAATTGGATGCTTTATACACTCTTTTTTAAATTACTTTTAATACAAATCACAACCATAATTTCTTTTAATTTCGTAGTTGAATTGTCTATTCACTTGTGTAAGTTTGGACCCATTTGGTAGCTAATTTCTCCTCTTGAAAATTTGATCAGAACAACACTAGTTGTCGCTTTATAAATTCTATCAATTCTCAAATTTACTTTTCTCTTGTGACGTATACTTTTGGGTCATATATGATATGAATGTAATTTCTAGGAAGAAGCTTAGCAATTGCATGCACTTCCCAAATAACAACATCCGTGCATTAGAGAAAATTTGGGACATGTGTATTTGTATTTTGTCTGGTCTTAATTATTCACAGTCACATGTTTCCTTGTACATAATGGCTTGAGCTTCTAGAGAATAGGTTAGAAATGGAAGGCTTCCTTAATAGTACCCTAATATATAATATATGCATATTCCCTTTAATTAATATTTCAGCTAGATTTGAAATTACTAAATTGGTGTGAACTTACCAAAGTATTGTGGATGTCTATTTTAGATTGCCAAGTAAATTGATTCTTTGTTGTTCAAAAAAGGAAGGAATTGAATTTTTATGGTGCATATATGACAAAGTTAATGTGTTTGTTTTAAAGGTGTTGTTTTCTTATCAGAGTTGGACATGTGAAGTGTTTGTTTACTCGATTAAAAAACAAAACACGAAATCGAACTCTCTTTTCACATATCATATTCTAACAAGAGAACAAGACTAACACCAATAGAACAACAACACTTAAATATTTTCACGTACGTATGTTTTTTGCTTCCTAAAAAATTAATCACTTACACTTTTTATTTGTATGATTTTTTTTCTTTTCATTTCACCAATATGATGTGTTTAATATTTCTTTAGTATAAGCAAAAACCCTAAGAAATCCTTTATCTTAGTTAATTTATTATTAACAGTTCAATTATTATTTATTTATTTTTTGTTTAAATTCTTTATCTTTTAAAATGCTTTCAGGCATTGACAGAGTTTAGTAGGGACATAAGATGACCATAACACTCTAATGTTCTTATCATTTTTTTAAATAAAAATTACAAAATATATTAATTAAAAAATACACTATATATTTCAACTTAAATTTCAATTATATGTGTTTTAAGTTTCGTTTAGAGATATAAAATCAAACCAATGATATGATAAATTCAAAAAAAAAAATTCAACCTCTGTTCATTTGAGTGTATAATTTTAATTCATTTATAATTGACCACTGATACCTGAATAAAATCATTAGACTGTATCAATAATATTTTTTTAAATATGTGTTGTATTTAAGGATTTTTTTAATCATTTACATATTATTTTTCTCATTGTAATTATTTTAATCATATAAAAAGTCTAGCATTTGAAAAAGAAAATTTTATATTTTTCAGATAAGTATGTTAACTTTTATTAATGTTAATCTGATTGAACTGAAACAAATCAACATGTTATTCATTAGTTTGAGTTTAATTTTATGTGAAAAATTGTAAAGACTCAATCAAATTAATTATCTTTTTAGTTTAGATTTTTTTTCCTCCCCAAACACGAACCAAAGGAATATATTATACTCATAACTTCGTCTCTCTTAAATATGTGCAACTTTTCAGTCCAATTCGTTCCCTTTTTGCAGTTGTATTTGTAAAATTTTATGAGTGTTTACATTGCAAATTTACAACCTAACATTCTAATATATAATAAAATATATTTAATTTATCAATTAAAATTTTAAAAATTCGACACTCCAAATTATTTGTTCAAGCTTCGCCACTGTATTCACGGTTACTCTTTTTTTCTTCAGTATTTCGTTTAAAAATTAATTACTTTAACAATATTCATCTTTTTTCCTTTTACATTTTAGTAGTTAATAAAATATTTGATGTGATTAATACGATATCATTCTGTTTTACTCAATTTATAACAAGTTAAATAAGTAATTAATAACTTTTATTTTAATTATGAGTAAAATAATTTATGTGTTTAATGAGTTACATCTGTATAAAACTATCCCTCCAAAATTATCATAATTTTATTTGTACATACGATATTCCGTATTTGTATCAATATCGTGTGTTTACAATGGGACTGCATGAAAATTGATTGCTATATTTATTTTATTAACAATTTTGTTTGCAAATAAAATTGTTGGTATAATTTATTGTACAATAATTCTTAGATCAATTTACCCGTGTATCACATGGTTACAAGAAAGGCGTGTTCTTCTCTAACCTTTACGTACTACATCATACATGCAAGTGATTAGTTATGAACCTAATGTATATTTCTATAAATAAATTTTTGAGTGTTTCTTTTTTCACCCCTCAATGGTTTAAATTATACAAAATACTCGTTTTGATTAATTAGTCAATTCGAATGAAATTTAAGGAATTTTAAGAAGACTTTGGGGTGAAAAAAAATACATTTTCTAAACTTTTTTGTTATAATATTTAAAACAAGTGCATGTCCAGTGGCTCAAGTTAAAAATAAGTTCTTAACAACCCATCGCTCATCACTCTCACCAGCTAATACGAGACCACTCTAATTACGGCAAAAATGAGACCTTTTTGTAATAGGTTACATAACATCTAGAGGAAATAAACTTTTGAAGTGAGGCTTAAAACACTTCTTTTAGTGACTTCACCTTAGGTCGGATCTAATCGTATTATAAAACAAAATCTATGAGTCCCAACAAAGAAAGAAAACCAACACTAAAACACTTGTTTTAGGCCGTACAAAGACTCTTGTAAACAATACACTTGATTAGGATTCAAACTAAGGGTTACTTCGTATATGCTTCTTCATTAAACTCACCGTATAAAAAGGTATTGTGAACATTCATTTAGTGAAGTTATCCATACTTGACATCATCAACAATAAAAAAATGTTCACTAAGATGACAAGTCTTGTCTTTAAAACGATCAATATTTCTATCTAAGGTTCTAGGTAATATATTTAATCTAATCCACTCATTTGCATTTAATAGTCTATGTTTGGAGGAAGTGTTTCCACATTCTAAGTGCAATCATTTTCAATATATTAATTTCAACAACTTCAACAAAGATTTGAGGTTTTGTTCCTCCAGAAATAATTGTAATATTTTAAATGTTTTTTTCACCAATTTCATAACAAAATTGCCTTTAAAAAAAACAGGTGTATGTGAAACACATGTACTAAAAGAAAAATATTCATCAACAACTGCTTTAAGCCATTAAACAAAATGATTTTTTTTATTTATTAAAAACTCTAAAATTTGTTTTTACTTAATAAAAAGGCATCATTTTAATATTTTTAAAACTAAAACTAATAAAATCTTTTTTGAAAATAACTTTATATTCTAAAGTGTAAAAAATAAATAAAAATTTAATAATTTTACTAAAATACTATTATAAATTTTATAAAATATTATATTAAAATACGTCTTAGGCATCCATATAAATTGTGCTCACTCACTCTGACAACAAAAAATATTCAGTTTAGATTACTTTTTATAGTCTGGAATTTGGTTTGAATTGCTTTGCCAAAACAAATTCCATTCAATTTGATTAAGTGCAGTTTGAATTTAATTATTTCATTAAATTTTTATTGACACATAATTACATATTTATGTAACATCAATTAATATTACGAACTTTTTCTATAAAAATAACATTAAAAACTAAATAATATCAACGTATACACTGTGTAATATACTAAATATTAACGTTATGAAAACAAAATACAAACAAATACTAAATTAATATTTTTTTGATAGGACACATAATAAATTAATGTAAAATCTAGTCCACCAATTTTTGCTTAATATTGAAATTTAATTCCTTAAATTTTAAATCCAAGAACATAGTCACTGATTTTAACATATTTGAAATTTTTTCCACCGTTGAATTTTGAAATTTCTTTTATTGATGTGTCGAGTTAAATAATGAACTAGAAAAATTTAAGGTGATGTGACAAGACATATGTGGATGAAATTTTTTTAATTTTGGTTTGCAGTTTTATTTAAATTAGTTTTGATGTAAAGTATTTTAGTTTTTGGAATTTTAGAGTCAATTTATCTTGTAAAAATATTTTTTATTTTTATTTTTTAAAATTTATATTAGTTTTCTTTGTTAACATAAAAATAAAAGGAAATAATAGATTTTTGAAGTGAAATATTTTCATAAATAATAAAAATATTAAAAAAATTATTTTTATTATTTAAATAAATGTTCCATTACTAGTTAGCATTTTGTGTTATGATCTATTTTAGAGTCTCACATCTTATTAGTAAGTTTTTTTTTAAATACTAATTAGCAAGTTAAAATGATCATGTAGTTCTTTTAAAAAAAAATTATTTTCACATGGTAAACAATTTCTTGTTTTCATTATTTATATAGTTATTATCTTTATTTTCATAATTTTTTATGATTTTGTAACAAAAATTTTATTCTTTTTATAAAGACAATGATGTCATTTTATAAATACACATATTTTTTCTATCATTATTTTTTTTTTAATTTTCTCTTATACTTAACTACTAAACAATCAACTTGTTTTTTTTTTTCTCTTCTTTTCAATTTATTTTCTTTCCTTTATTTTATTCTTCATCAACCAAATAAAGTGTAAAGATTTCGATTTAATTTTCTCAAAAATTTAAAATTCAAAATGAGTTGTCATTTTTTCAACCTCAAATGTGCTTTAAAAAGAGAGAAGTCACAAAAAATGATGTTTTTTATAAGAACAAAATGTTTTTTTGTATAAAAGAAAAAATAATATGATAATAACGTCGTTTAGTTATGTATACTCTTTAGTACTATAGGGTCCACTCAACGCATACATATATTTAAGGTAAATTTTAATACGAAGCCTAACTTTATATCAATGTAAAATTTTTTAAACTTTCAATAAATTAACGAACGTTAGATTAGCAATAATGTTTGATTTTTGTAATAGCTACTTATAAATTAAAGTAGTTATAATTTGTCAGATTGTGTAAAATTATTTACCCTCGACAATGTATATAAATTAAACTTATAATATTTTAGTAAAATTATTAAATTTTTTATTAAATAATTATTTTTAGACACTTTAAGTTATAAAATTATTTATTAAATTAATTTAATTGATTTTATATAATATTTCTTTTTAATTGATAATAAAGTCAATTGATCCTATAATTTGTTAAGATGATATTAATGTTAATAATTTTTTTTTGTATGTACACGAAATAGTATATATCACATAAAGTAACACACGCAACTGAGAGATTTTGAATTCAAAAAAGAATATAATATTAAATCTAACAATGCATAATTGATCTATTTCTTTGTGCCATCGTAATGAAAAAGTTTGAAAAATGTAAAGACAACTACAAATTAATATTTCATAAAAAGAAAGAAGATAACGGAAAAATGTTTTACGCGACATAATAGCAAATTGAAATTAACAAGCAAAGTGCAAATTGAAATTAACAAGCAAAGTAAAGATTTGTTTCCTCCTCATAATTCGCTAGCTACACACCTCCAGTTAACAAATCTATTAATATATAGCCTTGAAGTCATCACATATCAATTACTATTGACTATCTCAATTTTATTCTTCCCTTAGTAATCAAAATAAAGTTTCATCTCAAGATTCACATGGGATGTTGAAGCATCAGATTCTATGGTTATAAAATAGCCCCAATTGATGAATGCTAATGAATATTTAGGACCACAAACAAAATTAATCTAGCTATCTAGTAACATTATTACTACAAATCAATTACCCCATTTAAAAAAAAAAAAAACTTCATTTTTGTCACTATGACAACTTTGATGTTTGATGATAGTGACAACATATTACTAAACATTTCAACCCAAGAAGTAAATGATTTTTTTTAAGGGAATACACATGGGAAGGTAAATGGAAAAATGTGATCATGATATATTACGAATTTCCGAAGCAGGCGCACACAACAATTTTATCTTATTCAGATGACACAGCTTTGCATGTAGCGATTGATTTAAACGAAGAAGACATCGTTAGAGAGCTTTTGAATGCTATTTTGACACATATTGTGCATAATATTGATGATGAGGGTGATCATCAAAGGGTTGAGGCATTGGAAAAGAGAAATTAGAGAGGAGACACACCATTACACTTTGCAGCATCAAAGGGTTTTGCTAGAATATGTAAGTGGATCATAGGGAGAAATAATGAGAGGATATATTTGTTGAGTTGTAAAAATAATCATGGAGAAACACCACTTTTTCAAGCTGTTGTTAATTGGAGAAAACAAGCATTTGCTTACCTTTCTCATATTTCTAAAGAGAGAGTCACTTTGCAAGATCTTGTACGAGATGATGGTGATAGTATTCTTCACGCTGCAATCCGGGGAGAATATTTTGGTAATTTATAATAAGCTATACTTGTGCTAGAAATATATATATCATGCAAAAATATAGCCTAAAACTAATCATTTGAACTCACGTTGTATTGTTTTGTTGATAAAATATAGTTCAACTGACAAATACTATATTATTATACTGAATATCATATTTCAGATTAAAAAAAAAACATGACTCCATTTACATAAAAAAAAAGTCATATTTTTTTTTATATTTAATTACTTTTTAAATCATTAAAATTTTGGATTTAATTTTTTTATCTAGGCCGATATCTAATTGTTTTTTCTCATAGATAAATAAGAATTCTCCTTAATATTTTGTTGGTGTGGTATATAATGCCTATTTAACTTATTTATATATATATATATATATATATATATATATATATATATATATATATATATATATATATATAAAACGTGTTTTGGTGGTTTGTGAGAAATGAGTTCAACTATTTCTAATGCAAACTAACTATTAACAACTAACCTTCACCATTTAAAAAAAAAACTTATATATAGTCTATGAATACTAATACTCTTTAACTGAAATAATTCTATAGTACTTAATGTGAAATATGAATATAAAAAATTTAGCTTATGGTATAGTAGCCTCTTCTTCCATATTAGGGATGATGGCTTTGTTTTATTTTGTCCTTATTTTAGTGTTTTTTAGACCTAATTTGTATTCTTTTTTTAATTATATTATTCTTATTATATTATTCTTTTGTTCAATAAAACAAAAAAATAATTTACTCTCTGTCTCACACTACACATTTATTTGTGAGATAATTGGATACATATATGTTTTGGAATAGATTTGGTTGTGGTAATAGTACATTACTGGGATTTTCTGATCACACATTTGAACAGCGAAGAATCTACTCCTCTCAAAGTCCTTGCCACTAGACCTTCAGCCTTCAAAAGTGCAAGCAACCTTTCATGGTATAAGCGAATGCTATACCACTGTAAGTAAAATTAATGATTTTTTAAATTTAGTTTTTACAAGAAATTTATCTATTTTTAATCCATATTTTATTTTTATAGGAACTAAAAGCACTCAATTTTTATAAGAATTAAAATAGAAACTTAAATTGATTAAAATTTATGTATGGAATAAATTTAAAATGCGTATATTTTTTATTACAAAGACAAAAAATATATTTTATAATTAAAATTAAAATACACTGTATATGTGTTTTGAATATATGTGTTTGTTGCTGCTTAAGGCATTCTTGTGGAACAACTGGATGTTGAAAGAACAATGAGGTCTAATTTGAGAAAGATGGAGGCTAATCAAAATTCTAATAAGATGAAGTTTCTAGCTAACTATACTACTTTATGTGATTTCGTTTTTATATGGTTAGGTGCCACTGGCACTGATACTAGTATGTCATATGGAATCTCATGCTATTAGTCACTCTAATTTTTTCATTATAATTTTTTTACTTGGATACTTAACATTTACTAACATATATGCTTTAATGTATCTTCACGGATACAACATCATATATATTAATATTTGTTCCCTAAAAGAGATACTATAACTTAAGCATGTCAAAAGAAGGAATTAGCTTATGTCTTAAGCTTTTATGACCTTTTTGTAATCTTAATTAGTAGTTTGAGATTTGGATCCTCTGTACAATTAGCCATGTTGTAGAGTTATTGAATTTAAAATAAAAAAATTAATTAATTTTTTTTTATCTTATCCAATAACTCTGCATTAATATATACACCCTTTTTGGTAGCAGCTAGAAATGGAATAGTTGAAATGGTGAATGAAATTTTAATTAAAATACCAAGTGCTATACATAACACAAACTCAAAGAAAGAAAATGCGTTGCATGTTGCAGTGAAGTATAGGCAACCAGTTGTTGTTGATACTTTGAACAAGCTTTCAGACCCAATAGTTTGGAATAATTTGGTACTTGAAGTTGATAACGTTGAAAATACTATATTGCATTTGGCTGCTGATGTATTAAGTGATGACAAACCTTTGCAGATTGCTGGTTCTGCCTTGCAAATGATGTGGGGTATTAAATGGTTTCAGGTACATACAATTACAATCATATGTCTAATATTTTATTCTTTTACATATTTTGTTTTTACTTTTTGTCTAAATTAGATTTGTTAGAATACTCTTCATTCAAAGAAAGAATATACAATGTTTGATCACATAATTTAGTCAATTATGCTTACATCTCATTATGCAACGCAATTATAACACATTTTTATTATGATCACTTCGTTTTTTCTTCCTTGGATAAGTATGTCAAAAGCCTTGTGCCACAACACTTCTATTTCAGAAGCAACAAGAATGGCGAAACATCAGGCGAAATCTTCAAAAACACACACAAAGATCTTATAAAAGACAGCAGCGACTGGCTAAAAGATACATCCGAATCCTGCTCCGTCGTGGCAGCGCTCGTTGTTGGCGTTTCCTTCGCCACAACGAGCGTTGTCCCTGGCGGAACAACAGATGAAGGCAGACCAATATTAGAAGGAAAACCTGCATTCAATATATTCGCCGCTTCTTCGCTCGTTGGTCTTTGTTTCTCTGTCACCGGCCTAATCATGTTCCTTTCGATTCTAACTTCTCAAAAACAAGCCAAAGATTTTCGAAGAGATTTGCCGCTGAAACTTCTTCTCGGGTTAAGCTCTCTTTTCGTGTCGATTGCTTCGATGTTTGTTTCGTTCTGCACTGGACATTTTTTTTGCTTAATCATAAATATAAATCGGTGATGTTTCCAATTTATGGAACTACTTGTTTACCTGTGACTTTCTATGCTGTTGCAGAATTTCCTCTCTACTTTGATCTTCTTACAGCTATTTTAACTAAGGTTCCAATGGCAACTGATAAAGGTGACAGATTATAAATGTTTTTGTATCATTGTTTTTTGTTTTTGTGTGATGATTATGTTTGTATTGTAGTTGAGAGATTTTTGCATATTTTTGGGATATTATTATTTTTATTTAAACACGATGTATGAAGATGTAATTGATTTTTTTAATGAGAGAATGTAATAGGTTTGAGCTTTTGTAATATTTAATCACATTATATATGAGTTCTGGAAGAAAAAAAAATCTATTTGGTTTTTGTTGTTTTTAGTTTTAATTATAGTTTTGTTGCTAAATTTGTGTTTAAGGAGAGAAAATTTCACATATTCTTAATCCATTGGAGGTAAATAGACTAAACAAAAATGACTCAATTTTTAAAGTCTAATTTAACCTAAAAATATTTATAATGTCACCTCCTGTGTTTAACCCCAAGTTAAATAACTGAATGAAAACCCTCGTTTTGGTGTTAAAAAACACTAGTATGATGTTTATTTAAGTACCCTAAGATTTTCACTTTTGAGAGTCAATTTTAATTTAAAAAAAAATTGAAATGAATACTATTGTTTTTTTTTACGTATAATTGTTTATAGCATTTCATTAATAATAATGTCTTTAATATAAGGAGAAATTTCAATAAAGATTTAAGACAAAATCTCAAATTAGTGTTATGATGTAAACAAACAAAAGTTAATTAAAACTTCTAATTATGATTTTGAATGATATGTTGATTTAACATGTGTTTGTGAGTGTGATAATCAAAGATATGTACTAAGCATTACAAGCAAAATTACTTTAAGGAAAAAACAAAAATATACAAACAGAACGAAGAACGTTATTGACAGAAGTCTGGAAAATGGAGAACGTTCTCCACAGTCCTAAAACAACAAGAATGATGATATCCTCTGTTAAGGAAAATAAAGCTTCTGGAATTTATAAATATGTTTCTAGTATCCCACAAGGAATATAAAAGGTTCATCTCAGCAAAAGAATCACTCCAAAAGGCAAACGGTAAAAGCTATGGCTCATGATGAATCAAGCAAGATTATTCTGTTGGAACCAAGTTGGTTCTAAGTACTTAGGATTTTGATGTTACAAAAGCACTCCATGTAATCTTATTTTGTACCTTGAATTACTATATTAAAATGCCACCAGAAGATGAAGTTTCCAGAGGCAGAAGATGAAGACACCAGATAATGCATCCAGAAGATACCAGAGGATGCATCTTGAAATTACTAGAGGATATCTTTGCTGGCCCAGATTAGAAGGAAGCAAAGTCAGAAGGAGACCTGGATCAGACCAGAAGAAAGCCTGCCAGAGGGAGACTTGATCCAGACCAGAAGGAATCATAAGTCAGACTTAGTCCATAAGTTATTCTGACCAGAAGATGGCCTGACAGTGAAATGATAAACAGCCCAGACTTGATCCAGACTTAATCAGAGGATAAATTAATGGGTCCAGAACAAGAGATTCAATCCAGATTTGACCCAGACCAGAAGATAGCATGGTTCAGGGTATGAAACTAAGTTCAGACCAGAAGAAATGATGTCCAGATTTGATCTAGACCTGATCCAAATCAGAAGGTAAAATGTCTAGACTGAAATATTATTTGTCCAGATTTAATTTCAGTTCAATCTAGACCCAGTTCAGAATTGGTCCAGATCAGAGGGAAAAGGTTCAGATCAATGGTCAAGATTTAAGTTTATGGCCCAGTGTTGGCCGAGATCAGAAGATCAGACCATGGCCCAGTGTTGGCCGAAATCATAAGGTCAGAATGTATGGTCCAGCATTGGCCGAAATCAGAAGATCACAGCAGATCAGTTTGCTAGTCCAAGTTGGCCGAGATCAGAAGATCAGAAAGTGTGGTCCAGGGTTGGCCGAAATCAGAGGATCACAGCAGATCACTTAGTATGGTCCAGATGTGGACGAGAGCAGAAGATCAAAGGGTTCAGATTTAATCATGATGATAATCGGTGGAGATTTGATTAAAATTTGATCAAAGTATTAAAAAGGATTTGATACAAAAATAAAGTGAAGTCGTATGGGAGTTCAGAAGCTATTGGCGGGAAAAAAGATTTGTTCCAGAATTAATTAAAGACAGGATTGGCCCAAGTTATTTATGAAAGCAAATCTGGAGCTAAAAAGATATGTTTTTTAATTATATGAAACCCGATTGGTCAGAGTATTTTTGCAAGAGAATCCAGCAAGATACAGCTCGAAATTAGGCTTGGAAGAGACCCTAATCTGCATCTATAAAAGGAGGCTCAAGGCAGAATACTTAGCATCGAAAAATCACAGAAGAGTCATACACTTCCAAAGCAAACACTCAAGTTTTCAGTGAGGTTAATTGTGAGTTTCAGCTTTCCAAAAGCAAGCACTCGTGTATTTTCTTTCCCTTGTGTTAGATCTAAGTTGTTGAAGTAGAGTCTACAATCTGAGGGAGTCAAAAGGGGTAGCAGATTACTTGGCAATTAGATTCAAGGCGTTGTAATTCGTTCTACAATCTGGGGTTGTCAGATTGGTAGGAGAAGACTTGACTTGAGAAGTCAAGGTGTTGCATTCCTCAAAAGTCTAGGATTGTTATACTGTTTGAGAAGACTAACTTGGAGGGTCAGTGGAACTGTTGTAATTCAAGGTTTTGAATTAGTGAAATCCTTCAAGGTGAAGGGACTGGACGTAGCCTCATTAACGGTGAACCAGTATATAATTCTGTGTTTTTATTTTTACTTTATATCCGCTGCTAACTCTGTTTTATTCATACATCAAGTTTTGTTTTAAAATTGCAAAAACAGAAAAAGTATTCAAGTTAGTCAAACACAATTCAACCCCCCTTCTCGTGTTTGCACCTTCATATTCTCCAAGTACAAGAAAGATCATTATCCAGATTTAAGCAAGAATCAAGAACGATCTTGAAGTGTATACTTCAGCCTATCTCTGAAATATACGCACACGTAATAAAAGGACCATGAATCACTATCAAAGATGGCTGACAAAGAAGTTTACATATCAGCATTCTTCAAAAGCAGAAAACAAAGAATGTTCAGTCAAGAACATTCTTGGTTCAAATCTGATTTTATCCATAAATTGACACACGACAGCTGAACCTTTTCCAACAGTCAAATGAGCTATCATAAGCCTCTTTGAAGCCTATAAAAGGAACCCCAAGCTCAAGGAAAATTTAGAGCTTCAAGTGAAAAAAAATGCATCACTTACTTACAATCATACACTCAAAAGTCTCTCATTTTACATACAAGAATCAGTTCTGCTTTCTCATTCGAATCTTAGAATCATTTTTACTAAATTCTTTTTGTTAAGACTCTAAACTCAAACAAGTGTTGAACTTACTCAGAGTTTGTCAAAACTACTTAAATCATTATCGTGTAAACTCAAGTCTATAGTATTGAATATAGCTTGAGTAGTTTGTAGAAAATTCTTTTATGGTTAAAAGTTAAAGTGTAAAAATCTTCTCTAAAGATTGAAAGGTAACATGTGGAAATCTTTTATGGGCTGAAAGGTAGTGTTGTGTAACAGACCAAGGTTGACCTAGATTGGTGGTGCAAGAACGTTATCCGTTTGGACACTTAGTGAAAAAATCTCACAACTGTGAGGACTAGACGTAATCCGGTTTGGGTGAACCAAGATATATCGCTGTGTGATATCTCTTTCCTTACCTCTATTTATTTCTAGTCTTTTGATTATCAAGTTAAATAGATAAGTTAAATTGTGTGTTTTTCACTAACCTAGAACGTTCTCCATTTTCTGTTTTCATAACCAAGATTAATCTTGAGTTAAATTTTTTAAGTTTTTACAAAAAAATTTAAAAAGGTGAATTTACAATTCAAACCCCTCTTTCTTGTAAATTGACATTGCTACTTCAATGACTAGCTAAAAATATGGTTACTCCTACAAGAGTATAATCTACCTCATTGATTTTCCTTTAAATAAACTTTACATTTGAGTTTTGAAAGACGAAATAGAAAATAAAACGACAATAAAAAATATAATAGCATCAAGCTCTCAAACATCCACTCATTTCAGTCCTGATTTTGGTTCTTTTAACTGTGGACACACATATTAAAAAATAATAAATTTAGGTGTGTTTAGTCTATTTTACCCTTCATCCATTAAGTAAAGACAAAACTAATTTAATGCATATTTTTAGATTTTGAATGGTACAAAAGGAAAAATGTCATTAATTGTATCTTAGTTTTTTAAAGAATCAAAGTTTTGTGACAAAATAAAACTATTTTGAATGGTACTAATTCTCTTTGAAGCTCTTGAATCCATTGAAAAACACGAAGAAATCTGTAAGTTTCACCTACCATATTTGAACACATGGGATAAAACTATTTAATTTTGACTAGACAACGTTACCACTACCATCGCGAATGCACATTCTAATTCTTACTCTATTTCACGAGAACGAAAAAGACACACACACACATATATATATATATATATATATATATATATTTCAATTTAATCAAATTTTGTAAAAATTAATCCAACGATATATTCACATATATATATTTAGTGGACTAAAAAGCAAAATTAAACCTTCCTTTAATCTTAACCCAACGCGATCGTGAAATGTTTTAATGTTAAGTGTGACTTATAAGTGATTAATACCTCTCAATCTAAAAAAACAAAATTAAACCAAGGATGTATTTATTATTAATTAACAATGAATTAATTTGATGTAACGAATTTGTGAAATTGATTTGACGTGGAATTGGTGCCGCTTCCTCCCGGTGGTTCCTGTTTTGATTCTACCGGCCTGCTTCGGATCGGCGGCGGAGTGAGTCCTACTCTCTATCATCAATTATCAACAAGGTTTGCTCTCTCTCACTCCCAATTCCTCTTATTCTTCTTTTCCATTTCCGCTGTTAATTACTAGATTTCTATAGTCAACGAATGCTTGAGATCTTTGAATCAACGAACTTGTTATTTATTATTATTACCACTTGAAATGTCACTTTTCTATATTTAATATTCAAGGAAAAGAGTATGGTTTATTAGCGATTTTTCATATTATATGTGTATGTGTTGAGGATGGATCAATTAAAACTAATTGAAACCAAACTTAATATTACGCAAATGAATAAGTTTTTTATCCTATAACTTTCTCAGAAACTCTGTATTTGGATTAAATTTTTTTAACATTAAATTAGATGTTAAGATTAACATTACAAATAGTTCTCATATAACAATCTTAGTTTTTGCAGACATGCTAGATCTGAAACATTATAGTTACAATTTAATATTTGGATGGATTGAAATTAATTTCTTTGAAAATTGAGAGGGTTTGTCATATGTCAAGTTTAAATAAAATATAATCAAATATAGCAGATAAGTTTGTAGGATCAATTAATCAAATATTCAAAATAGAGGTTTTTAGTAATCAACATTCTCGCACTAGCTTATAGTGTTTTCCAGACGCGAATTGAAGTAGTGTTCGAGCATATATCTTATAGCGTATTATTTTTGTCTCATTTTGATCGTTATAATTTTAATTCAATTCCTCGTCTATCATCCATTAAATAAAATATAAAATTATTAACTCTTAGAGTCTCATTAACTTATACGTTATTGGTTGTAAGTTCATATGCTATCTATGTGTTCCTCTCTTGTATTCGATAGATTTTCTTTTCTATAAAATTTGGAAATGTTAGCTCCCTTGAAATTGCTCAAGTGGTTGGCATGGGTTGGGTTTGGCCGTAGTAATACATAATACAGTTGGGGTTTATGTGTTGATGGAAAGTTTGAGGAAGTTGTGGACTTGTGGTGATTTTCACTCCCTTTTTTAAGCAGGTTATAGGTTAGCTCACTAATTTTTATATCTGATTACAATACATGGGTACTGTATAACCACGTTTATATATTTGTATATACATACATAATACGTTGTGTCACATAAATTGTTTTAGCTAGTCACAGTTCTTTTGTTTATTGGCAGTACTTTGTTTGTGCAGGTTCTCTAAGTCATCTTTCAGTTTTTGATTATTGAGGATGGTGCTGGTCTTGGCCTTGGGGGATTTGCACATACCCCACAGGGCACCCGATCTTCCTGAAAAGTTCAAATCTATGCTTGTCCCTGGGAAGATCCAACACATCATTTGTACAGGAAATTTATGTATTAAAGTATGTCCATATTTTGAAATAATTATTACTGATCCAGTTTGACAGTTGCCATGCTAAGTCTGAATAGTGAATATAATCAATTGTATACTTGTATCTAACTTACCTCTCGTTTACTTTTTTATAACAACAACTGAAACCTTTGATCCCTCTGTGGGGTTGACTATATCAATCAGAATCGAAGGATATGTTAATGCTTATTCATGAATCATAGCTCTATTTTTTGTAAAATGAATAGTTTTCTCTCATTGTAGCTGTAGAATTTGTTTTCATTGGGAAAGGTTAACTTATTACTATGTATGTGTGTACTTTGAACATTTAGCTGTAGGACACCTCAACTTTTGTGTTGTCACAGTTTATATCTTGTGCTGCATGTCTTTATCATTGTCCAAGCTTCTTTGGTAGAAAACCGATGATATTAAACAACTAGTAAAATTGGGTAATCTTGGGTACCTGTATAGAAGGTTCATAATGGTTCCTGTGGTTGGTGGCAAAGCCATTTTGGGGCTTGATGGGATGCCTCTTGGTCTGTCTAACATGCATTGTCGACTATTTCGAAAGGTGATGAATTTTTTATAATAGACTCCTGCCCCCTCTTCCTTTCTTGTTAATATTGTCAAACATTATGTATGATTTCCTGACCATATTTATCCATGTAAAACTGGTTGACCATCTCCCTTGAGATCAGTGATACCATGCTATTGATGACAAGAAAGGAGTTAAACAATTATTGTAGGTTGTTTTACTGTTCTGTGTTTGTTAGCATGGGTAGGGTACTATCGTAGCAAAACGTCAGTCCATGCATTATTTACTCCCTTTGTATTACACCAATTATATGTCTGCATCTACAAATATAACTCAGTACATTTGTTATGGGTTTACTTTTACATATGATAATTATTGCTATTCCCATTAACTGTGATTTGAAAACAGACATTTTTTATGGTTAAACTTCTAAGGTTAGTTTTATAACATTTATATTCAGGAAGTCCATGACTACCTAAAGACTCTTTGTCCCGACTTGCATATAACTCGCGGCGAGTACGATGAAGATTCAAGATATCCAGAGACCAAGACACTAACCATTGGCCAATTTAAGTTGGGACTATGCCATGGTCATCAGGTCTGATTTTATTTTGGCTCTGTTATTATATGCTCTATTTCGCTTCTAGAGATTACCAGTTTAGGATTTTCTCTAGTTAAAGGGTGCTTCACTCTGTGTTTCATGATCTAGGTCTATGTTTTTAGGCAACTTAGTTTGTGTGTTGGAGTTGTCTTACACCAAGTATTTTCCATAGATTACCTTGCTATTCAATCTGAACTGAATGATTAATTGATTCTGCCATTCTGTTACTTTAGATTACACTTGTTTAGGTTCAATTATCATCTCTTTGTCATCTTCCATGATGATATTTTCGCGTTATTTCTAATAGATGCAGTTTTCATCTGTTTTATTTTATTGTCCTGACTTCTGATTTTTCCATTCAACCATCTTCCAAGTTCCATGTTCCACCAGTGGTTGGACTTTTTAAGAAACTATTAGTGATTTTGTTTGATAGAAACCAATAAAGTGTTACGATATGTATGGCTATATGATGCTTATGTCTTCTTAATGATTGTGAAGGTTATTCCATGGGGAGACCTGGACTCGCTAGCGATGTTACAGAGACAGCTTGATGTAGACATCCTTGTCACAGGTCACACCCATCAGTTTACCGCTTACAAACACGAGGGCGGTGTGGTTATAAATCCAGGTTCTGCATCAGGTGCCTACAGCAGCATCACCTATGATGTGAACCCGAGTTTTGTGCTTATGGACATCGATGCTCTGCGTGTTGTGGTCTATGTATATGAACTTATTGATGGAGATGTTAAGGTTGACAAGATTGATTTTAAGAAAACATCCACAAGCCTACCTGCTGTTTAAAAAAATTTATGTTGGTCTTGGTCTCTTTAATCTTTCCTTTTCTATTTGGTTGTCTAGTGTTTTTCTCTTTCAAAAGTTTGAAAGCATGTATTTGGCAATTTCGTAGGATTTGATCAATTTGTGATCTATGCAGAACTTATGTGACTGATTAACAATGGCTTTGTGTACCCCTTTGATCATAAGCCGCAAAGTCTATGTAACATGGTAATTTATATTTCATAAACAGGCAGTTATTAGAAGCATCTACGATCTGGACCTTGTTAAATGTTGGCATTAGTTTACAATATCACAGTTGCATACATGTATGTTACACAAGTACAATCTGTTGACACAATTTATACAGTAATTTTTTTCATAGTTATTATCCAGTAGTATTTAGTATCAACATTACTTTGATCCAAGTAGAACTAGACTTAGATCCTTTATTCAAAGTCTCGTGTTCGAGTCTTATGGATGAAAAAAACATGGTTGGAAAGAGATGTACTTCATTAATGATGAATAGTCCAGTTTCTCGACAATTAAGACTAGATTCTAAATTTTGATAGGGTCAAAATTTAACTTGTATCGAACCTCCGACTCGAGTTATTTCAATAATAATGAATATTCTCTCACGAGTTTGTTGCGTTTCTTCACGAGTTTATTGTGTTTTTTAAAATGTTTTTTCAACTGGTGTTTAAACTTATAATGTTTTATTTATTTATTTTTTTTCATTTTTACTCTTATCATTTTAGTTTAAATTTTTTAAATATTAATTAAAAATATCCTTTTTATATCATTTTATTCTTATCAGTTAATCTAATTATTAATTTTTACTAAACATTTTAAATTTAATCTGCAAATCTATCCGCTATGAATTCATTACTATCTGTCATTTATTATTTTTTTACCTAACTAATTTAAACCTAAAATATTTTGATACACAACCAAAAATGTGTTAACCAAAACAATTTTGTGGGACAGATCAAACCAATCCTAAATAACTTGATCCAAATCAGGCCACGATGACTGCCAGGATTTTAAACACCCCTAATTCAAACAATTCAAACTTTAGATTAAAAACATTAATCACTTGCATAGAAGAATGACTGACTACTTGGTTAACTTAGCCCCTTTATTTGTTTTTCATATATAGCTTAGCCCCTTTTCATTCATACAAGAAAAAACTTTTCAATATAGTATTAGGGCATTAGCATTATGTACCTTTTTTGGTGAATATTACCATTATAATGTACTTTAAATTTATAAAAAAAAAATTACATTTGAAAAAACAAAATAAATAAAATCCTGTGGGCTGTCTGTGGCGGTCAACTGAGGTAATTTATTTATTTTAAGTAAAAATAGAGTACATAATTAACAATTATATAATCGCATTGATTAGTTTCTCTAAAACTTCGAGAGATTATGTGATTTATTTATTTACTATATTGAAAAAATATTTTCCTATTGAAAAAAAAAAAAAGAGTTCCAAACGCTGTCAAATCTCAAGAAGCAATAGAGTTGTGTTACAGCTTAGAGAGAAGAAGGAAGGAGGAAGCAGAGAAAATAAAATGGATCCTCTAATTTGGCACAAAGTCGCTGCAATTTCAGGTGAATCCTTCTTTTACTTCTTCTTGTGTAACAGTAACAGTAACTATAACTGAATGAGAGATTGCCTGAAACAGGTGTAGCAGCACTTGGATTAGGTACTTATGGCGCACACGTCTTCAAACCCCAAAACCCTTCTTACAAAGATGTATCGTCCTTCCTTTTCCTTTCCCCTAATTGCATTTTCACTTCTATTTCATCATAAAGCTCCAATTTTTCTTTATTTAATTTTATTTGAAATTTTGAATGTATCTTTGATAAGGTTTGGCATACAGCATCTCTTTACCATTTGGTTCACACTGCTGCGTTAGTTTCAGCTCCAATTACAAAATATCCTAATGTTGTAAGTTTTCATTTCTCAATTTTCCTACTTTATCTTACCTTGTTTATTTTTGGTTTTTCTTTTGGATCAGATGAAATTCATTCTAGAGGTGTAAAATTGATTTTGTCTCTGGAATTGATTCTAACTTATAGTTAGAATTTCCCAGCCTTTTTCAAATTTATTGTTTAACTGACTTTTACATCCAAAATCAATTCATTCAAAATCAATTATATAGAATCAATTTTACAAAATTAATTCATTTAAAACCAATTATTGTCAACTGTAGAATCAAAGACCCGCGTAACCCTTTAAAATGCTACACTATTAAGCCTATTATTACTATGTATATGGTTATTATAAAGTGTTTCAAGTGAAATTCATCAATCTGTTTTGTTTTCAATCATCATTTTCTTTTTGCAGTTTGGAGGGCTTCTAACTACTGGGATCTTGGCTTTCTCTGGGTCGTAAGTTCTCTTGTAATTTACTCATGTGGCTATATCGGTATTATGGGATTTTTAAGTTGCTTTATAAATTTAAATACAAATAATTATAGATCTCTTTGATGCTGGTTTGTCTATATAGGTAGAAGGGTGATGTGAATGTTTAAGATTCTTCTTGCGTATGTATATTTTTTCTTAAAATTTGGATTGGACTTAACCGTTGACAATCTTACATCGGATGAGATATGACCGAAAAAGTATTCATAAGTGAGAGAGAGATCTCATCTTACAAGCCAATGTTGTAGGTTTAACTCAAATTTTAAGATTGTAGTAGAGCTTGTCCAAGATCCGTTACCTACTAACGAGTCACACTTTAGATGTCTATTCCTTCCTTAGTGTGAAGTCTGTGTTGCTGAGAGTTCTACATGAGATGGTATATTGCTTTAAAAAGTATTTATAAGCAGGAGAAATCCCTCATCTTACAAGCCGATATTCCTATCCCTCAACCCAACACAGTAAAGGTGCTTGAGGCTGCAATGAAAGCAGCCCATATTTGCTTCAATTAAAGTGACTAGGAGCACACCACAATTAAGGCGCATTTCCAACATTTTTATTGGGAATAAACCTAACGATTCATGGTTTTATTGTCTAACCTCAAGAACTCAGCTGTTTGACTACATTCCATGAGATTTCTTTCTGATCCTTATTTCACTATTTGTCATTGGTGTGTTCCAGTCATCCCAAGAAATACATAGATTGGTTTGAGAAATATTTGTGGATTCGTTATAAAGTGAAAGTTTAGAAAGTATTAGGAAATTAGCCTCTAAACTTATTTTCAATACCTTATTGGGAGGTAATCCATTTACCTGTAACATTTTGGAGATCTATAATGGAATTGTTCCTCTTTCTTTGGGCTACAAATGAGTGTAAAAGCTTACCATTTATGCCTCATTGTGTGAATGAGATAGTTCTCATACATTGTTTCCAGTAACTGTTCTTGATCGCTTGATGGTAAACATATCGATTGACTTTTAACCTTTTCATTAGTTAAGAAGAAGATACTTCATGCTTAAACTTTTCATGTTAGACATTTTGGTAGATTTCATAGTGTCTTCGTCAGATGGTTCAACAATTCACTTAGGTCATAGTCTACTCACTGTAATTTACTGTTGTTGCATATACAATATACTCTGTCCATTAAGACTAACCTATAATACTATTTTGGAGCTGTTTTATCTGCATGTTGCCATAATATTATTAAAAATAGAATGATGATTAAACAAACTGCATTCATTTTTTATGATGATAATGAAAGAATTGTTGAACTTTTAGGTGTTATACGGTTGCATTTCTTGAAGACAGAAAATATTCAACATTGGCTCCATTTGGCGGCTTTGCATTTATAGCAGCTTGGGGCAGCTTGTTTTTCTGACGACTTTGCTGTTTTGGTTTGTGCTGCTACAACGTCTATAAAATGTTTGTTAATAAGCAATTAGACTATCATCATCAGATTTTACAATTGCTGTGCATACCTCATATTTGTAAATATTTTTCTATTTATCTTGCCATTGGTTTATGCTCATGAAATCTATGCATATTCACACTTGGTTACAAAACTTGTACGCATTTATGTTTCATTGGATGATGTTCCAAAAAGATCGAAGTTTTCTGTTAAAGCCGACCCATGCATGTGTATTAGATTATTATTATATCTCTCAACAGAAAAATAAAGACAACTTATATCAATTAATATTCCATTGTGATTATGAACACCTGGTATGAATTTAGCATGGGGTGTTATGGTGCATAATGCAGTGGAAAATCTATTGATTACAATCAGGTTTTTTGCATTGCAGAGATTTATTTTAACATATTGATTGATAAGTCTTTGGTTTGGTTTTTATTTCATGATCTGTTTGCTTCTAATTGGATTGTCGAGTGTTGATATAATCGGATTTTGTGTGTCCACTCAAAGAACCCGTTTCCTTTCTGAAACATTGAAATGTTTTTATTTTTGAAAATATATGTTCATTTTAAATTGGTAACAATGAGATGAAAAATTTGTGGTGAACAATTGTGATAGAGAGAAGATGGACCACAAAGTATAAAGAATGACTACTTGTGGAAGAATTTGAAAAAGTTTATGAAAATAGATTATCTATCAACAAACTTTATAGAAATTGTTTATGCAAATCATTAGTGGAGTTTGATCCTATCCTTTTTCGATTGCAGAAACAATTTATACGTAAGTCATCATATCATAAATGCTTATTGAAAAAGGGTTAAATTTAGTTGGTTATTCAAAAACATTCTTTAAAGAGTCTTTGAAAATTATTATAAATGCTTATTGAAAGAGTTAAATTTAGTTGGTTATTCAAAAACATTCTTAAAGAGTCTTTGAAAATTATTATGGCAATTGTATTGTAAAAGTTGTATATCAAACAAAGGGGTTGAGCCATATTTATTTTGACATCATGTTTAGGAAATAAATTTGAAGTGGGATCTATAACTAACTATTGTCCTATCAAGTTTGACTTTAGTTCTTTTTAACAATTTTTCTTTCGCAAAAATTCATTAACTACATAAATCTAACAACTTGGTTGAATTAGATTAATTTGAGAAAAATATAATTTTAGTGTTTTACATAAATAAAAAGACTCAATGGTAATAATTCAAAAATTGAAAAAATAAAACACTCAATCAAATAAATTTCACAGGAAATAAAATTAGACGTAAATAATCATTTTGGTCTTGGGATATGTAAGACATTGTCACAATAATTTTTGAATGTATCAAAATTACAAAAATATATCTAAATATATCTTTTATAAGTTATTTTGATATTTAAATATGTCTTTAATTATTCATCATAATATGTGTTTTTTATTAGTAAATTTAGTTTATACAATCATCTTCAAAAGAATTATAGAGATGTGTTCCCAATTTTAATGCATTATAGACTTAAGTGACAAAACTTTACATAGACTAAAATAATTGTTTACTTTTGTACTTAAGCATTGCTTATTGGTCCCCCCCCACTTTTTGTCCTAGTTCCACTTCCGGGGAATGGAATTATTCCATCATTTTATTTGAAGATTGTTTTGTTTCGCATAGGATCCATAACAAAACATATCCAATTTGTGATGACTGAGTATGCTTCAGTTTGCATGCCATCAACAATAGTAGGCATTTATTCTGTTGTTTTCAATCAAACAAATGGGGTAGATGCCTTAGGAAAATAAACACACACACAACCCCAAAGTTGTGGCACTCAACAATTATTAAGTAGAGAATCATTCCAATTAGGTGCGTCTCGTTTGTCACGTTTCCAAACAAAATCATCTAAAGCTCCTACTATAAAACTTCTTTCTTTTTTTTTATTTTATTTTTTTATAAATCATATATCCCCACCTCACGAGTAACTGGAGATAGTAATCCCTCAAACTAAGAACTACAATAAACAACAAAAATTTCACTCAATAATTTTAATGTTGCATTACTATTTTTTACTCATTAACGTTTCATTTCTAAGACTAGATTATTATAAAAATTTCATCCAAAAACCTAATTGATTATTTTTTTTAAAGGAGCTTAAGTATCTTAGATAAAAGAATGTGAATTTGAACATAATTGGTGCTTAGAATTTTGATGTCTTGAACGGATAAAAAAAGTATATCTATAATTATTTAAATATTATTTTTTGTTGCGAAATTATAAATATATAATTCACTCATAATGAACATTTTTAAAAAAATTTACTTTGATCATAATTAAGTCATAGTTTCTAATTTAGAAAAATTTATATCTACAAGAAATGCATCATTAGGGAAAAAAGTAAATGTCAATAAATCCATAACATATAACTTGATTTTAATTCAATTGTTAAAATTATCAAATCATTTTTAATTCTTAAAATAGAATCGTACCACTAAAATAATAAGAAATATCATATTTTAATAAGTTTTATATATATTTACAACATGTTTTCAAATTTTTATCAAATAATAATCATCAAACATTTTAAAGTTAAAAAACAATTTGAAAATAATAATTTGTATATAATTTATATATATATATATTTAATAACTATACATATTAACTAATATTACTTAATTAAATACAAAAAAAATTGGTGTCCATAAAAAATTGTGGTCTTGAATAGTCGTCCATCTTAATCGCTTTTAAGCCCACCACCGAATTTGGAACAAGTTAATATCTTGAATAAAATTCGAGGTTGAGTTGATTTAAATGTTGAAGTAGTGAAGAAAGAAAAGAATCATAATTCAAACTTTGGAGAGGAGAAAAATATTAACCTAACTAATCTGCAAACATTTACCTAAAAAAAATCTGAAATAAAATTATAAGAAAAAGTCACAAAATTCAACTTTATTTAACACCATTGTTCCAAAAATACCTTTATTAATTCTTCTATTTTCTAAGATATAGTGCCAATGCATATTTAATATAATAACGATAGTAAATGATATTTTAGTAAATATAACTAATTTCTTTTAAGGTGAATTAATTTCTTATTAGGAGTCAAACAAGAAATTTTTGCTTACAAAATATAAAAGACTTCTACACCGTTAATAAATAGTAAGTATTTGATGGTCAAGAACATTTGATACTAATATAATTATTTTAAAAGTCAAATAAATAAATTATGAAACTTTTTACAGTAGATAAGTCAATCGACGTATATGATATATTTAAGTATTTAAATTAATTGTTAAATATATTTTTTTATAGAAAAAATTATTATCTATTATTTATATAGTTATAATAATTAAATATTATTTGTTATAAATGTCAGCGAAATAAAATTTAGTTTTTTCTGAATTTTTATTGCTCATAATAACGGATATTAAATATTTTTACCATAACAAAATATTGTTTTTTCTTATGAAATTATGTTTTTTAAATTATAAAAATTAATAAATAATTTTTTAATTCATAAAAATAATCGTTAATTTATTAATTTATAAAATAAATATACTAAAACTATTCAATTTGTGAATGTATTATATAAACACCAATAGATTATTTGTTCATAAACAGTGTAATTAATATTTTTACAATTAAACTCGTTGCATATTCATAAAGCTAATGGTTTAATCAGATGAAATGAATAACGGATTTGCGTGTCCGTTTTTTGTTTATAGAATTGCAGGTTCGTTTTGAATTTTAAGCTTCGCGATATCAATTCATAAACGCATCTTAGATGTCATTTCTTCTTTAATCAATCTGTCTAAAGCATATTTGCAGCTTTATTGACATGCATGCTAAATTAAATTTCTGCCATTAATAGTGTGAATATAAATCCATGCCCTCCAATAATTATCTCGATATTAAAATATAAATAAAAATTAATATATTTTTAGGTTAAATAATTCTGTAATTTGTATAAAATTTTAATATTTTCTTTCTAGTCTAGATCTGTACAAATTTTTTTTTTAATTTTATAAAATAATTTTATAAATTGTTTTAGTTATTTATAGAACAAAACATTATTTAATTTTTAAATTTTTGAATAATTTTTTTAAGAATGCATACAATATCATGTCATTTATATTACGGCTCTCTATTCCAATTTACTCTATGTTTCTATCTCCAATATTTCTTTTCTCCATCGATTTTTGTTTTAAGAAAACAAAAAATTTCGCTGTCGAATTTTAACACTTTAGAATTTATGCAATTAGGCTAATGCAAAATTATCTTCATTCAATGGAACATGACATCATCACAATTAATCCATATCAATCTAGCTAGCTTCTCTCTAATATAAGAACTCTTCCACTCTCATATTTTGCATCAATGTACCACATAAATAAATCCACATGCATTGTACTAATATTACTACTCTTGCAAAATTAAGTCCTAAAATGCATCCCTTAAAACCATTCTCTTTATTACTCTTGCTACTTTCTCTTTCAATCCAACCACTTGCTAATGCTAATACTCAAAACCTAAAAGGTTTCAACATCCAACAAGTTACTCTTCAAAACAACAACTACTCTTTGGTATATGAATATGATAATGATGAAGACATGGTGAGTTGTACTGAACCCTTTACCATTGAATCCGAAATAATTGCAGCTAAGTTCACCTACCTTATGAAAATTGGTGTTAAAACATACAATAGTGATGATGATTATGTAGATACATATGTCACTCTTGACACCGGAAGTGATTTCATATGGCTTCAAGGCAAGACTTGCAAACCCGTACAAGGTTAATTAATTAATCCTCTTACTATTTTTCCAATATATCATAAAGTTAAATATATATATATATATATATATATACATATTAAACAAAAAGATAATTTTTAATATTAAGATAGAGATCATAGTTTTAAATTGCATTCACAATTACAATTGCAGATTTTAAAGTTTTCGCCACAACATTGCAACTGCAATAAAGGTTTATCGAATAACCCGCTACAAATACTAGTAGGTCTCCACTTTTGCATTAGAAATGTAGAAGATAAATTAGTTAGCATAATATTGGAGGTATCCTAATTTTAAATTGTTGTCATGGTTACACTATAAACCTTTATATCGATGAAAAATGTGATCGATGTGGTCAAAATTGTAGCTGTAAGGCCGATACAATTCAAAAATTTCAAAATCAAAAATATATTACATAATTAAAATCATTTATATAAATTTTTACATAAATATAAAATCATTTGATATGTTATTGATATACATCAAAATTAACGTCTTGTAATAAAAGTGTTGAAGACATAAAAACAGTTTTAGATTTAGGTAAAACGGTATTGAGCGGTATAAAATTGATTTAATATTACTGCGGTTAATTTGATATCTCGTCTCGCGCGCATATATATATATATATATATATGATAAACTCTTTAACTCTCCTCTATCACAAATGCAGGTAATCCATGTTATTGTGATCCAAAAATCAAAGCATGTATCGAAAAACCTAAGAAACCTATTGATTGCATGGATATAAACTGTAAAAAATTGGAGAAGTTCCACATCAAACATGAATGCTCCCAAGAAAGTAATAATGGTTTATGCAAGTATAGTGATATTCATTACGGAGATGATGCTACAACAGAAGGAATTTTGGGTCAAGCTAATTTTTTGTTTAGTGCATTTGGCAAAAGTGAAACCGATCACGATATCAAGTTAATGAAGATTGGATTTTCAACTAAAAATGAAGGTGAATATGAATCAACAAGCCTAGGTATGGTTGGACTTGGATTTGGGGAGCTATCTTTTATAAAACAATATACAAAAATTAAATCTCCTAGATTTTCTTACTATCTTCCTCAATTTAATCACCAAAATAAAAAAAATATTAAAGCTAGAAGCAAGTTTAGATTTGGACATGATGTGAAAATTTCGGATACGTTAAGCACTCCTTTGTTAACAAAAAATGACATGGAAAATTTTGATGATTGTGACATTCGTTATTGTGTCCATCTTAAAAGTATTTCTCTCAAATTTAAAGATGAAGGAGAAGTTAGTAAAAATATAATTTCGGTAAGTGACACTTATAAAGTAATGATGATTGATTCGGGTACCACATTTACTTATCTTAGTGAAAATATATTTGACCAATTTTTAGAAAAAATAAAGGATGGATTAAATGAGAAATTTCCAAAAAAGTTTGAAGACTATGAAAATTGTTTCGAGAAAAATGATGATAATGTGGAGAAATTGGAGAAAATATCCTTTGAATTTAGTGGTACAACAATTGAGTTGAAGAGGGATAATTTTTTCGATGAATTTACACCAACGTCCAATAATGATGGTGACCAAAAAATTAATTACCTTTGCTTGACGGTTAAGAAAGAAAACGAAAAGTATCATCAAAGGCTGCGCAACTATGGGAAGTCAAACGTGAAACCACATTTACTTGGAAGTAGAGCACAAATGGATTTTTTGGTGGCTTTTGATCTATTTAAAGATAAAAAGGTGTCTTTTGAGGATAAGAATACAAAAGAAAGTAACCAACATATTGAAGAATTCTGTCCTTTCAGAATAAGAATATGTATCCATTTAGTTAGGCTAAAATACTGCCTCTATAGTCATGTGAGTCAAGTATAATATAAATAATAAATGTGGTTGAATATGTACTTTTCAATAAGTTGGCAGTATTGGTATTGCTATGTTGTTGATCATCATTAGCTTAGTATAAAAAGTTTATGTAATAAAGTGTGTGAGTGATGGGATATTGTAATTGATATATAAATACTGTCTCTCTTTATTAATAATAATAATGATATGATGACTAAAGTTAATTTGGAGTTGATAATATTCTAAGATTTGGTTTGCTTATAAAGTGAGTAAATTAAGATTGAAATTTATTAATGGATGGTTAATATTATTTATTTTATTTTCTAAAATAAATGGTTCATTTTAAAAGAGACAAATTTTATAAAAATATTATATTTTCTAAAATAAAAGTAAGTCAAATATACTATAATCCATTACAATTAATGGCTGCACTTATATAGGGGGACACACGATAACGTATAATAAAATCAACTAAAGAAAATAATAATTAGTAGTCACACTCTCCCTTCAAATGAACCAAATCTAATATTAACATCCTCGCCACTTACTAGAGTATGAAATAAATTAGGCCGAAATACACTTAAAAAAAAAAAAATTGCGGTTTTAAAGGTTGTTTGTGGCGGTTACAACCGTCTCAAATGGAAGATTGCGACGGTTTGTCAACTGTCGTAGATTCGTGCGTCGCGAGGTATTTTTGCGACGGTAAAAACCGTCGTTTCAACTGTCATCAACTTTGCGACGCTTCGTAACCGCTTCAATTTACCTTTTTTTTTGCGACGGTTCGAACCGTCGCAAAACACGTTCAAATTTTTTTGAAGCATCGCGACAGTTATCAACCGTCGCTATATTCAATTTGAACAATTTGATCCAAAACATTGCGACAAATATCAACCGTCGCAATCCTAATAATTTAAATTAAAAAATTATTATACAATTTTTTCTGATTTTTTATTAATTAAAATAAAAAATATTTATAAATTAATATCATCCACATAATTTAAATACACAATTAAATAATTATTGTAGCTAAATTCAATTTATATAATTTTTTCAAAATAAATAACACAAATTCATACATTGAACTTAACTAAAATAATAAATAAAATAGTTTAAATATTCAAAACATTAGTGGAGTGACTAAACATACAAAACAACTCCATGAAACATAAAAGTTTATCAAAATATCTAATCAGTCCCTAATGATGTTGCTCCACGATCATCAGGTTGGTGGCTAGAAACAGATGAACGTCTACCATCTATTAGCGATTCTATGTCTCTTGCCTGGAAAAAAAATTACATTAATCTCAATGAATCTTGATAAACATTGTCAAATACTAATTAACTAAATTTCTCATATAGCAAACATTAATTGTTACACAATTGATATTTTTAACCAAAGACAAACAGTTCGATCTCATGGGATTTTATAAATAGGTTTCCTAAGAAAATAATTTTACCTTTTTTTCTCTAGAATTTTGCATTTGCAACAAGAAAGCAATTTGCTCCTTCAACATATCAAATTAAGAATCCCTTTTCTTAAGCATATCGATTTCAGCTTGCATTTTCTTCATCTTCCTCATTAGCTTCGGAGGAAGACATTGATCTTACAGAGTGAGAAGTAGATGTAGTGATTTGAGACGGTGTTATTCCAAGTCCCATACAACGAACATATCCTGGATGTTCTTTTCCAAACACATTAACAAATGCTTCATTTGAAGAATGAGTCTTCCCAATTTCAGATTGCAATTGTTCCTGCACTAGTAAAGGAAGCAAACTAAATTCCTCTATATAATAGAAAGGTCTAGAATTCTCAACCATTTCAACAGAAAAACGCCATATAGTACATTCAAGTATATGTTGCAAAAGAACAATCAATTTGATATCATCTAAGACAATAAATAGATGAACTATATTGGTACAAGCACCAAAACTAACTACATCCAACCATAATGCACCAAATCAAGCCTATGTAACATTGAAGCAAGCACATCAATACAATTAGTGTATTCAATGACGAAATTGGAACTAAACTAACTACATCTATTCCCATATAAGTAATGTTATAGTTTTATAACTTTGTAACTCACTATTACCAACCAAAATAACTAATATTGTAAATTTGCAACTCACTATTACCAAAACTAACAATTACATTTTGAATTTATAAAGTGGTCAATAAGAAATAATTACAATTAACACTTCTATTCTCTACACTTAGTATTAGGGTGTGTAAGAATTGGAGAAGACAAAATTATTGATAAATTTTTTTGATAAAATGAATTATTGATATAATGGTAGTATCAATAAAATACCTCTAGTTCAATTGATAAAAGAGATTCCAAAGAATAAAGTTGGATAAATAAAGAATAAATATTTTTCTTTGAACAATCAACTCCTCACACAAGTCTTTACCCTTATCACCTTTGGTAATAAATTTTCTTCACATAAAATTCAGAACTTTTTTTTCTTCTACATTCCATGTGATGATGTATTTAACAATCTGTTCATTAAGATGGAGACCATTTCACAAAACTCCAACTTTTCCATAAAGATACAGAAACCAACTCATTTTCCTTCTCATAAATAATTATAGGACCTTTGTAGTTATTAGTTAAATTAAAATAATATAAAGTATATAAAAACATGTTACAATATTTATCTATATATTTTTTTGTCTTATGAATATAGAGTTTAACCTTTGATTAATTAGTTTGTTTATGCAGACAATGATTGGGGGTTGAAGGCTTGAGTGGTCCTTATGTTTCATACCATCCCAACAATTCAACACAAGATTCATCAAACAATTCAAGAAAACAATATTATATAAATAAATTTGCTTCAATACAAAAGTGGTCTTTCTTTGATATGCTATATGATTCCAATGACATGTGATAATAATAATAATAATAATAATAATAATAATAATAATAATAATAATAATAATAATAATTCTCATCATTGGAATTTGGAGTTTAGAAAAGTTTTGAGGAGGAAGTGAGTGAGAAAATTAAAAGAAAACAAAAATGGGTTCTGTTGGAGGAGAAAAAACAATTCAAGAACCTGCAACAGATCATGAAGAGAGAATTCTTGTTTCTGTTCGTCTTCGTCCTCTTAATGATAAAGAGATTTCAAGAAATGATGTATCTGATTGGGAATGTATCAATGATACTACCATTATATCAATAATTCATTTTATCAATAATTACACAAAGAATATCAATAATTCATAGTGAGGATGCACTTCTCAAAGTTGTTGCTTACCAACCAGTATCAGTTTCTATTGCTTCTAAGGAAGGTGAGAAAAGATACATAAGAATGCAAAATATAGCTGTGACATATGAAATCAAATGTCAACCACAAGATTCACTACAACCATACTTAAACTAATCTCTATAGCACTAACAATGTACCATAATCACAACCAGAAACCTTATAAACAAAATCACAGTGGCTCTACAAATAGATGTTCTAGTAAACACAAACTCAAGAGCTGCAAACACCAAACAAACAGCAAGTATGCCCTACCACAACAATGAATGCATATGAAATCAAAGCAATAGATTCAGATTTTAATATTTTTTTTAGTAGTATTAATTAAACAAAGCAAACCAGGCAGAAACAGAGGCAAAAACAAAGCAATAGATCCAACATTTTAGTTTCATAGATTGATTGATCATGTCAAATATGAAATATATTCCATATTAGTACATCTTCTCATCACTAACACTAAAAAGATTAATTTGTATGTCAAAATAAGGAAGTTCACTCCTCAAAAGTCACTTTGAATAGACTATAAACATCATAAACTAAAATAATTGGAGACAAAATTATAAATTTGGATAAAAAGGATGAAAATGTGATGATGTGTCATTATTAAAAGAAAATAAAGTGAGAGTAAGTGAGGATAATATTTGTTTTTTAGATAGATAGTAGATAGAAGTCTCACAACCATTTTTCTCACGTCATTCACTTCACCAACAACATTCCAAGTAAGTCCACTCTCATCTTTGTTCAAAATAAACCGAAACCAAGCTTGAGCATCTAGAATTCATTATCTTGGATAAACATGTAGAATCATAAAACAATACATAGCCATATATAGTCATAAAATCCAAGCTCCACTACCAACTGCTTGATGCTCGCTTTTGAAAACCAAAACTCTAATAAAGGAAAACCTATATCATTTAGAACATTGTTCTCCACATGAAAAGAAGTCACATAAAGAAAATTTCATCACATATAGAGATAAACACAAGATTCAAATGTCAACCACAAGATTCACAACAAGATTCACAACATATGAAATCAAATGTCAACCACAAGATATGAAACCAATATAGCTATGACATATGAAATCAAATGTCAACCACAAGATTCACAACAACCATACTTTAACTAACCTCTAAAGCACTAACAATGTACCATAATCACAACCAGATATCTTATAAACAAAATCACAGTGGCTCTACAAATAGATGTTCTAGTAAACACAAACTCAAGAGCTGCAAACACCAAACAAACATCAAGTATGCCCTACCACAACAATGAATGCATATGAAATCAAAGCAATAGATCCAGATTTTAATATTTTTTAGTAGTATTAATTAAACAAAGTAAACCAGGCAGAAATAGAGGCAAAACCAAAGCAAAAGATTCAGATTTTAATATTTTTTTAGTAGTATTAATTAAACAAAGCAAACCAAGCAAAAACAGAGGCAAAAACAATGTTAAAAAAATACCTAAGCAAACCAGAGTTCAGCAAACCAGATTTCTCTATCAAAACTAGCCTCCAAAGCATGAACTTCTTTATCAAACTCTTGAATAAAACTAGAAAAAAAAAATAGATCCAACAACATATACAGTAAGTAAAGCTTTTCTAACATTGTTTCAGCTGGGGTTCAAGCTAGGGTTCGAACTCAAGTGCTTCTCTATTTCTGATCAGCACTCAATTTGAAGAGAGAAATAGTTAAAGGAAGCATCAACAACAAAGAAGATGGGAGCTTTACCTTATATAGCACAGCAAGATCAGAGACGAAGGGAGACCGCAAACAGAGACGAAGGGAGGACGGAGCAAACAGAGACGAAGGGAGGCCGCAATGAATAAGGAAGATGGAAGGTAGTCGTGAATGGGGAAACGAAATGGAGGATGGAAGGTTTGGTGTCGCAATTTTGGGGAAAACGAAATGGAGGGAAAACGCAATTTTGGGGAACCTGAAACACATTTTGGAGGGACAAGGGTTTTGGGGCGGCGGCGGTTGACAAAAACCGCCGCAAGAACCGTCGCGATTTTGGGATTAGGGCGGTTGTTCAGGAACCGTCGCAAGCCAAGTGTCGCAAAACTGAAATTTTCTTGTAGTGAGTCTAAGTTTGACCTACGTTGAAAATGATAGGTTTGAGACTTTGAGTTTGATATATAACATGACGTAGTAAATGGTGTATACTTTTGTAAATAGACTAACAAGTTAGTATGTTAATAAATATAAATTTTATTTTGATATCTAATACGAACTTATGAGAATCTAACACAATATGATAATTATATTTCAATTATATTTTATAGTAATACATTTAAATATATAAAATATTAGTGTAGGACACTGTATATGTTTAACTTACACAAAATGTTAACAAATTTATAATTTAAAACAAAGGGAAAAAATTTAATATCATAAAAATAATAATGTAAACATATAAACCCTTAAATATAATGTAAGTAAGTTTTAGAGATTTCTGATGAATTTAACGTGACAAGAACTTTGTCCACATGCAAGCTGATATTTTGAAAAACCAAGATGATTATGTCTATTTTTGTACGATGAGCACTTTGCTCGAAATGTGAAGCAATTAGTTGGAACGTGAAACAGGCTCACATTGCATGGCGATGCAACCTTCTCATTGTGTGATGGTGTTAAAATTTGAGACATTATTTAAGATTTTTAATTAGATTTTTAACCATTCCTTCTAAAACCCTTACATGAAAATTGGAGCCAAATCCTAGCCAGTTAAAGCTCTCTTCCTCAAACATTCAAAGACTTCATCTTTTCTTTGATACTCAATCTCTCTTGACATATAGTTTAATTTAGTTTAATTGCTGCTTTGGGGATCCAAACTACAAAAGATCTTGGAAAATACCTTTGTGTTCCTATTCTACACAAAAGAGTCTGTAGAAGAACTTATCAGTTTGTGCTGTGCTGGACAAAGTTAGCCAACGTCTTAGGGCTTGGAAGTCCAAGAATTTGTCTTTTGCAGGCCAAGTAACTGTTGTTAAATTTGTCATCCAAATGCTCCTTACTTCTATTATGCAAGTTGTCGTCTTACCTAAAGCAGTTTGTGATGAAATTGATAAAAATTGTTGTGGTTTTATTTGGGGTGATCATGACACTAAGAAAAAGCATCCTTTTATTGTTTGGAATAAAGTGTGCACTCCTAAGAAGTCTGGTGGTTTGGGTTTGTGTCATATGCGAAGTTTTAATCTTGCATACATGATGAGAGAAAATTGACGGTTCAACACTCAATCTCACTTGTTGTGGGCAAATGTTGTGAGGAGAAAATATCAATGTGGTATCAACACTTTTCCCATGGTTGATAAATAATAGATACGACAATAACTTTTGGTGTGGAATTCTTTTGGCTTGGTATGAATTTTCCAAGCAACTACATGGAGACTTGGTTTGGGTCAATTGGTTAACTTTTGGCATGGAAATTGGGCACCCCCTCATCTTTCTCTTGTGAATTGTGTTATGAATTTCATTCATCCTTTTGAGCCTATCAAATCAGTGGCTTGATTTGTTGACAGTAGAGGAAAATGGAACTTTCACGATGTCGTACATGTTCTTCCATCTTACGAAATATATTATGTTCTTTACTCTCTTTTGCCTCAACAGAGTTTGTGTGAAGATATTTTAGCTTGAAAGTTAATGAGTGATGTCGTCTTTTCAATATCATCTGCTTATAATTCCATAATTGAGTCTGATAATCATTTGTCGCATCCTATCTTTCGAGTTATTTAGTGCTGGAAGAGTCCTCATATGATCCAATTTTTTCTATGGAAGCTTTGCCATGAATCCTTGTTAACAAATGAAAATCGATTTCGAAGGAAGATGACCGACACAAAGGTATATTCTTTGTGTAATGCATCTACTGAAAACTATTTCCAAAATTTTAGAGATTGTTTCCAAGTGAAGGAGGTTTGGAACGCTTTAATGTTTTGAATTAGAATTGGGTTTTGAAGGAGGTTTGATAGCCATGTGAAGGATCCAACAACGCTTTGATAGTCATGTGAAGGAGGTTTTGAAAGCCATTTTTTGGATATTTTGAATTGGAGAGATTGGTTACATAAAAATCTTGTTGATGTCTCTATTACACATGTCTATCCTTGGCGATGGAGTTTTGGAGTGTTGTTAGATAACATTTGGAGGAGGAGGAATGAAAAGGTGTTTCAGGATCTTTGGTGTACTTGTGTGTTGATTCATAAAAGCAAACTAGCATTCTCAAATATTCAGGCTAATATTGGTTGACTTCTAGAAGAGCATAACACCATAGATAATCGATTAAGTAACATTAGCAGGCTATTTCCTAATCTTGGTTGGATAAATCTTAATATTGATGGGTCTGTTACGAGCAATGGTATTTTGGCTTCTTTTGGAAGAGTTCTTAGAGGCAGTGATGATAACTTTATTGTGGCATTTGTATCTACTTTTCGTTCTTGTTCAGGAGGCAAAATTATGGCGTATTCTCCAAGGCTTGAAGATTGCCTGGAGTAGAGGTTTTCGTCATATTCAAATGTACTTTGATTCCAACATTTTATTTAGATACTTCGATATGGATGCAACAACACTCATCATATATGTTCTCTTGTAGAGTTTATTCACTAGGTGTACGATGATTCAGTTGATATATTTTGGACTTATGTTTTTAGAGAAGCTAATCAGGTTGTTGATGGTTTGACAAAACACAGTTTGAGTTTGAACTGTAATCTTAGGATTTTTTATTTTCCTCCTACTTTTATTTCTCATGCCTCGTTGGTAAACACTTCGTGTGTTTCCTTTCCTAGAGGTTTCTAATGATGTTTTTGTTAAGACAAAATATCAATTAATTGTTTTGATGAAAACAAACAAAGATTAATTAAAGACTCTAATTATGTGTTATTTAACATGTGTATTTGAGTGTGTTAATCCAAGATAGGTACTAAGCAAAAAGCAATCAAAATCACTTTAAAGAATAAACTAAAAATGAACTGCCAAGAACTAAGAACGTTCTGGACATTTTCTGGAAAAACCAAGAACGTTCTCCACGATTCTCCTTTTCATCAACACTGTTTGAACCAGCTTTTTATGCAAGAGAAGATCATGCTTATTTCGAATAGATTACCAGTACATATACAAGGGATATACATCTTTAATTATAGAAAAAGAAGTACTCTAAAATATCTAAGGATAAAAGATTTGAATAAAGACAAAGTGACAAAATTAGTTGAAAACGATCATTCTCCAGGCTCCAGAACATTCTCTAATTTCTGTCATACAGCACCAGAACGTTCTCCAGCTTCTGAAGCACATACCAAGAACGTTCTTGAGACTCTAGCATTACATTTTGACACATATTCTTGTGATCAAATAACCTTCAAACACTTTACAAATCGGAAGAAAGAGAATGCACAAAGACCAGAAAATCTTAAAGTCAAAAAGGGAAAAAGTTCAGTCAATAGTCTTAAATTAAAGACTGATTATTTTAATATGCCCCTTGACCAAGGGAACCCCCTCAAACGGTAACATTAAGCTGACATGGATCTCCTCAAATGTCTATAAAAGGAACCTCACAACTCAATGGAAATCACGACATTCAAGTGCAAAAGAAAGATCATCAATCACTTACATTCATACTTGAAAGTCTCACAAGAAATTAGTAACATTCAGTTTTGAATTTATTATCATTAGTTTACTAAAACATCTTGTAAAGAATCTAATCTCAAACAAGATTTGAGATTAAACAGATTTTGTCAAACACTTTAATCATTATCGTGTAAACTCAAGACTATAAGGATTGTTTATAGTTTGAGTGAGTTGTTTAGAAAAATCCTTTTAAGGTTAAAAGGCGAGTTGTAAAAATCCTATAAAGGGTTGATAGGTGACCTGGTTGAATCTCTTTCTGGGTGGAAAAGATTGACAATTATGACAGATCAAGGCTGATTTGAGTTAGATGCTGTAAAACTAAGAAGTTTTTTGTTTTTAACACTTAGTGGAAAATCTCACAATTGTGAGGATTAGACGTAGCCCGAGTTAGGTGAACTAGGATAAAATCATTGAGTGATTTCTGTTCCATATCTCTGTTTACTTTTAGTCTTCCATTTACTCAAGTTAAAAATCAATTTATGTTTTTAAACCAAACCAACAACGTTATTCGTTTTTCAAAAGGTTCTCCGTTTTCTGCTTTTACTATCAGGATCATTCTGCCTTTTAAAACTAACCAATAATGTTCTTTCTTTTCTGTTTCCAGAACCAAGAACGTTCTTCGTTTTCTGTTTTATTAACCAAGATCAATCTTGAGTTATTTTTAAGTTTTAACAGGGAAATTTTTAAAAGACAACTTTACAATTCAAATCGTCCTTCCTTGTAAAGCGACATTTCTACTTCAATTGGTATCAGAGTTTGATTTCTAAAATCAAAACACCTAAACAGTGATAGAGAAAAGATCTAAAAGAAAGTGTCAAAAGCTAAATACATAGTTGAAGGAGGATCTTCAAACAGACCACCTTGAGTTTCGAAAAACATAAAAAAAGTTTTTCGGAATTTTTTTTCAAATTTCCGATACACAAATGTGTTTTAGAAAATTTAAACTTTGTGTACCGAAAAACTTTTTTCATATTTTTTCGGTATACAATTGTATTTTAAAAAATTTGAATTTTCTGTACCAAATTTTTTTTCATATTTTCCGAAACATATTTATGTACTCAAAAAATTTTGAAATAAAAATATTTTTTGAAAAACTTAAAAAATTATTTTTACTTATACTCATGATTTGAGAACCAACATACCTACACACTCTTTTAATATTGTGAATTTAAAAATTAGTTTTATAAATCCTTGTTAAACATGTTATATATGTTAACCAAATGAAAGTAAAAAACTATGGGATCTGAATCTTTAATGGTCCTAATCAAGAAAGTGAGGATATATAATATCTTTTATTGAGAATAGGGAAAAGAATTGTTCTTTAATTGTAGTGATCGATTTACACAGGAAAAGCTGCTTAATTGAATAGATGATTGTATACATTTCACACGTAAAGAACTTTACATAGTCAGTTATAATACTACATATAGATAGATGTTTTGAGGGTTACTGCCACTCAAGGGAAATTAATTAAGCAGATAATTTGCTGAGAGAATTTGAAGCAGTTCAACAATTTTGGTTTGTCTCATTAAATTTTAATTTGTCATAACTCTATTTTCAGCATGTCATTATTTGAATTTGGATATATATATTAGAGTGATCATTCTTTCACGTATTATTTTAAACATATTTTGCACATTTTTTTTCTCTCAATCATATATTTTACTATATTTACACATGTGACTAAGTTGGTTAAGTGGCACAGTTAAATAAACAACAATGATACATATTCATTAATAATATATTAAATTCGTTGATAATTGATATTGTTTTATAAATTATTTTTGTTGATTATAAAAAATATAAAATAATTAAGTGTATATATTAATAAAGAAATAATTAATGCAATTAAAAATTAAAAGAAATTTTTATAAAAAATACAAATAAATTTTTCAATATATTATATTTATGGACATATGAGTAGTAATATTTTTCGACTTTTTATATATGTACCGGCTTATTTTATTTAATATTTTTTATACATTTTAAATTTTAGAAATTAATATTTTTTAAAACAAAAGTTGATATTACTTATGTGTGTTTTATTTTGTTATAATAAATACATACTTTTATATTTTGTATGAAAATGTCATTTTATAATAAATATCGAAATTTTTTTTTTCTCTTACTAGATAACAGTAATATGGCACCTCATCCGAGAAAAAAATATTTTATGTTCAACCAATCCAAGATGAAGAGTTATCAAAGAATGTTACAAATAGTGAAGCTGAATTCTCAAAAATCACTACGATCCTTCCAAAGTGTTACGAATTCAATAGTCCAATTAATTTGCTTAATGAAGCATATTTTTTGGTATATGGAGGATCGACGAATTTATTAAATTCCTCTGTTTTAACAGATATTAAGACCCCTATGGAAAATACCGTGCTACATTTAGCATATCGGTACGGAAATGATGAAATTGTAACACTTGTAGTTGAACGTGACCCAAAACTTTTGTTCACATTTAACAAAAACAAAGATAGTGCATTACATGTTGCTGCAAGAGGTGGACTCATCTCAACCGTTAAAAAGCTATTATCATCTTATGCTAATTTTGAACGGCGTGAGATAGCATTGGCATGGTTAAATTACAAAAAAAAATAGTTCGAATGAATTAGAAGATTATGACGACGTATCAAATATGGGAGATTTAATTGAATTTGTGAGAAACCAGAATGATCAAGGAAACAATTTGTTACATGAGGCAATGCTATGTGGCAACAAGACAAATATTGGTTGGGATAAGATTTTCGAAATTTTTGAATTTTATAAAACTGAAGACCGTTATGGAAATTCATTGATAAAGTTTTGTTATGAAGACGCATTAGATGTTGTTAATCTTGCAAATAAATCGGTAATTTATCTTGCGGTTGAGAATGGGAAAAAAGATGCAGTCGAATTAATATTGGAGAAGTGTCCTAATAATATTATGCCTGAGGGGTTATCACCTGTTGTAGCAGCAATCATGAAGCATAATCTAGGTACATATAATTTGTTGCTTATATTTTTGTTTTTATCGGCAAATTTTAGTAAATTAATAATGAAACTAATTTTTCAGAGTATAAATTTGGGACTTCCTTTTTATATTATAGATTTAGTAAAACATACTCACCACCAACTACTTTGGTTTATCTTAGTTTCTTCATCAAATCATAACTAATACACTACTCTCTTAATATATCACATATTGAATTACAAGAATTACTCTAGTAATAACAAAATTACAATAATTAAGAAATATAATAGTAGTATTATATATTATATTTATTAACAATTATTTGGTATTGGTTTTTCAAGTTTATCGTTAAGGAGAGCAAATTAATTTTTCATTCTATCATAGTATTTACAATTAGTTAAAAAAAAGAATGTAAAATAATTAAGAGTAATTTAATAAAGAAAGTAGTGAATTAAGTTGAAATTTGAAAGATATTATTTGTTGCTTTTAAGCGTAAAGATTTTGGTTTGAAACTTTTTAGCAGTTCATCAGTTTATTGTTGCTCTTCCACCTTTCCAACAAGTGGTTTCATAGTTTTGTTTCGGTTTGACGAGAACGCAATAGTGAATCATGGTATAATGTTTCAAATCTAGTGATATGGGCTTTGTAGACTTTGAGCAGGTGCAGTGTGTGGGACCGCATAGAGGTCCAAATTTTCAGGTGCACCAAAACAAATTTCTTATAGTATAGAAAAAATATATATAGTAAAAAAATGTAGTATAAAAAATTATAGTAAAAAAATGTCGAAGTTTGAGGGATTCAATGGTTTTTCTTCTTAAATTCTAAGTCTAAAATTCTAAATTTATAAATTGTAGGACCTTTATAATTGAATATGTAGAAAATATGATGAATCTTATTTTATCCTTATACTAAAATTAGAATCCTAAAAAGAAATTGTCTTTCCGCAGTCTCCTACTATTGTTACTACTTAGTCTCTAAAGTTTGTGAAAAAGAACAAAAAAATCATATTATTTTTCATAATAATCTTCTTTACTAACAATTCTATGTCTCTACTCTCATCTCAAAGATAAAGTTCTATGATTTCTTTAATCTTTATATATTTATAAGTTTATTAAAAAAATAACAATGATTTTATGAGTATATAGATAGAAAATTCATTAGATATTCAGATGTTATTTTACTGTAGCAGACTTGCTACTACCAAATATTTGAATTGATAAATACAATATTGCGTAACTATTTTTGCTATAATTCTACTGTAATTTTGATTTGATTTGAACTTTTTAATGTTGATTATATATATATATATATATATATATATATATATATGACTTGTAAAAAGAATTAAAAAATCTGTATAAAAAGAAATTAAACATCAAGTTCAAATTTCACACAGGACACATCTAAATTCTTAGTGATATAGTTTTAGATGTAAGTGATTCACCCTTGTAATAAATATTTATTATTAAAATTTAAGCATCATAATATAAGTGTGAGCAGTTAGTATTACATCTTCAACTAAAAATAATATACAAATGCCATAAAATTCATATTTTATTTCTTTAAGTTTTTTGAATGAAAACATATTATCATAACAGTCCTCTTCATTAACATATAATTGCTCTCAATGCTGCCTCCACTGTATAAAATGTAATAAGGAAGATTTTCGATTGAATTTTACATTTAAGTATAATAATAATAATAATAATAATAATAATAATAATAATAATAATAATAATAATAATACAAAGATATGTATATATAAAGATACCAATTTTTTTCTTATATACATAAATTTAAAAAGACAAACATATTATTCACAAAATTGTGTAATTATCAAAATTGTTAAGTTAAATATTACGTTGAATTAAACTACTAACATTTATACTATTTTAGGCGGAAAAAATTGCTACATGAATACCTTTTTTTATACTATTTAGATTTAATTTTATAAATAATTAATTATTATTTGAAGAGTAGCATTCATGACTGACTTTGGATAACTATTTATGTTTTGAGTTAGAAATTCTGAGGATGATATTGGAAAAGAAGCCAAGATGGATACATTCATGGTACAAACATGAAAGGGCTCCACTACATTACGCTGCATCAATAGGTTATCTTGAAGGTGTTGATTTATTACTAGGCAAATGTAAAAATTGCACAATTCAAAGGGACAAATATGGCTATTTCCCAATTCATCTAGCATCATATGGAGGACACGTGGAAGTAGTAAACAAGTTACTAGAATATTGTCCAGATCCAACAGAAATGCTTGACACGTGTCATGATCGTAATATTCTTCATATTGCTGCAAACTATGGAAAATATGAAGTGGTACAAAATATATTACAAAGTCAAATTCGTGAACATCATACAATGATAAATCAAAAGGATAAAGAAGGAAATACACCTTTGCATTTGGCTGCAAGATCATGTCATCCCACAAGTGTTTACTACTTAATTTGGAATGAAAGTGTGGATCTTAATGTTGTTAATCAAAACAATGAAACACCTCTTGATATTGTTAGTGCACTTTATGAGCCTGATAAATCATCTTTGAGACAGGTAAGAGTGTATCCTAATTTCACTAAAAAATTGTTTTATACTAACCAATTTAGAGATCGAAAATATTAAAAATAAAATTGAGAATGTTATTTTTTATTTCTTCTATCTAATCTCTAAATTAATGAAAAACTCATTTAGCAACCATTTAAACCGGTCTTCTAATCATTTATTACATTGCATTTTTTGTGTTTTATCTTTATAAACAAAATTTTTTGGGTCTTTAAATTGATGACAATATAATGAATTTTTGGCAGCGTATCTTATGAGTGTTCTTATAGATAAAAATAAATTCTTATATTTTTTTTTTGACGGAAACGGAATGACCATACAAAGTGTTCTTCTATAAGATTGTTTCTTATGCATCGATTTTTTTTATTTTACAAAAAGCAAATGTTTGTGGTTCTTCGATTGAGGTACCACGAAAAATAAATTAAAATTTTAAGTTGGGCTTGGTCATTTTTAAAATGGAGAAAAAAAATTTAAGTCTTATATTACATCTTTTAACCAATGTTTTAAGGATAACATCGAATAGTTCAATTTGTTGAATACTTGAATCAATCAATTTATCGGTTGATTCAACTCCGATTAGTTTTAAATCAATATTAAAACATAATCAAACTCAATAAAAATGAATTGTCATAGTTCAAGTTAATTCTATTTTTTTAAACATTGTTAGTATTTCTCATTTACTAATCATCTTATTCAATTATAGTTCAATCAACTGAATTCATTGAACCATAACTCGAAGATCGATCGATCTTCAATACAAATTTTAATTCGTTTCTTAAAATCCACATAAAACAACTCAAATTGATATCATACATTAAAGATTCTCTTAGATTGTCTTTTTTTTTTCTAATATATTAAATTTAATACATCACTCTTTTCTTCTACAAACTTTTTCAAAAATTAGAAAGTTGAAATACAATTGTCAACATAAATTAAAGAAAAAAATATATAATTTTATTTTTATATTACTTCATCATCGTTATTGCTATAAAAAAATTGCATCGTCATAATTTATGTCTTCTTTTGTTTCTTTTATGTAACAATGTTTGCAGCATCTTACATGGACAGCACTAAAATCAGCTGGTGCAAAACAAAGTCCTAGAAAACCAAAACCAAGTGATTCAAATTCACAAAAAACAGAACAGAATGAAACAGAGACAAAACAGAGTAATGAAAAAGAAAAAGCATCCGAAAGATACAAAGACAGAATAGAAAACATCACAGTGGTTTCAACACTTATCGTCACAGCTTCAGTAGCAGCATGTTTCGCTGTTCCAGGTAAGTAGGGGCGAAGGGTACATTTTATTTTTTACTTTTATGTATAATCATTCTAATAATATAAATTAAGATAACTCAAATAAGTATATTTGTTAAAAATTAATAGAATTAGAAAGTTATCTTGTACAAAAAAAAAATATGAAAGTTAAAAACTTATTACTTGATTTGTAAATTTATTCATCTATGAAAGTTAAAAACTTATTACTTGATTTATAAATTTATTCATCTTGTAATAATAATTTTAGTCTATATCTTAACTACAAAATTTAAAATATATTAACTTGTCATTTATGTCACATCATTTAAAATATATTAACTTGTCATTTTTTTAGTTAAAAAATATGATAGTAGACCAAAATTGTTAGAAATGAAAAGATCAATTCTAAGAATTGGTAAAAATAAAGAAACTAAAATTACAATTAAACTAAAAAAAAATATTCTTTATATTTGACCCTCTCATACAAACTAAATTTGATAGCTTTGCAACTGCAGGTGAGGCAGACGAAAAAGCAAATAACTTATATCATGCAATGTTCCAATTTTTCATTATATTCATCACAATATCATTATTCAGTTCAATAAGTGCTACTGTCATACTATTTTGGGCAACACTTGGATTAACTGAATTATTAACTTTCTCTATCAAGATAGTAATGCCACTTCTTGGTATTGCTCTAATCTCGCTTTCTTTGGCATTCATGGCTGGTCTATACACAGTTGTTAGTAAATTAAGTTGGTTGGCCAATGTGTTTTTGGTTATGACTTTGATTTTTGTTGTGGTTGTGATTTTGATGTTTGTGTTGCTTTTCCTTCCATCATCATCGACCAACAAGTTCTTGAGATACATTTCTCACTACCCTTATCTTTTTTTAGCATCACGTACTGAACCTAAAACTGATCAAGGTGTTAAACCCTTGGTGGTAGTGTAACTTAATCTTTTGCATTCTGGCTAAGTGGGGATTGATTTGTTCACTATATAAAATAAGCTCCACTTAACTTAATTATGTGTATGTTTCCCTATTGTTGTAAGTGTGTGAGATATGTATATACCTCTTGTGACCAAATAAATGTCAATCAATATTTAAAGAACATTCTAAACTAAATATATGCACTTTTAGCACAAATGATTGGTTGCACAGAGTGTGTGTGAGTATTGTAATCTGTTACGTATCAAGTATCACGTTAGATTTTTAAAGATATAGACAAGAGAAATTAAATTTTGTTATACAATTTTTCTTTCAATAATTCTAAATTTTAATGTGTCATTTTTATTTTTCTAAACTATTTAATATAAGTGCGGAAATAGGATTCAATAGAATGCTTTTTTTATGAGTGATTCTATAGGAAGATAACAAACAAATGGTAATAAAAGACAGATTTTGTTTTTCCAAAAACATGAGTTAGTGATATAAATAGTAATAGATTTTAGAATATATAAATAGAAAGGGGATATCGGACCCCTTTTTTTAAGATTTTTAAAAGTGATTTTGTTTTATATTTTAAAAATGAATTTGACGAGAATTTATTTAAAATAGTAAAATTTATTTTAGATTCACTTTTTATTAATTAAAAAAAATAATTTTGTCATTTAATAACTTAAATATTTATTATTAGAGATTTTAACATAATAAAAATTATTTTTTTTTAAAAAATTATCTTTTAAAAATAATTTTTATAAAAAACTTCTCAAAAAGATTCAATCACATTGCTATGAAAACATTGGAAATGTTTGCACAAGTTTCTTCTAGTAATTAGCATTTACTACAATTCTTGGTTGATCTCTGTGAATCTTAGTATGTTACCATTTGAGTAATCTTCAATATCTTCCTTACATATCACACGGCACCCACATTTGGTTATTGTTGCTTTCCAATGTTTAGAAAGATTCTCCATATAAAATATCAATTGAAGTTGGTCTTTCCCTCCACTTAGATAGTGTTGAATATATATATGTTCACCAGTCAAGAATATAATATGGATGTTGGGTTCATTGAATTCATATACTAAGTGTCCATATTTTGATGCTATTGGAAAATTTTGATCAGGTTCTCTATTAGGATCTTTACATACCCAATAATAAGTGCACTCTTCCTCAATGGTAGTGGAATTTGGCTTCACATCATGAGATGAGGATGAATTAGATATTGGTTCTAAAATTAGGCACACTGCAATTCCCCACCATTCACTTGATTGACAGTAATCAGGTACATTCACTATTATTGATGTAATTGAATCACAACCCAAATTGTCATATGGATGCTGTGATGAATTAATAAAATTGCATTCTTGATTGTCAAACCATGATGGAATTTCACTCCCTGGTATCATGTACCAAAGTTCTGGCCAACATTTCATCTGTTACAATGAAAAATATTTATTAAATATATTCAATTAACAAAAATAAGAAGTTACCTTTTATTAGGGATCTAGATTCACTACCATGAATCCATCGCGAAGTAAATAATCTCAACTATTAATTTGATACTGTTTAAACTATCCATGTCATTGATGAAGGTAATGTGTGTAACAGCCCGACCATTCTATTATTAATAGTAGTCGAATCTAGTACCTAGAGGATAAGTATCACCGTTTATTCACTCTCATTGGTAGAAGTCAATGAACAATTATACTTATTCCTTAGGTACCGTCATTAATTAAATCTAGTGGCAAAGTTGTGAATTTTAACTCGAGGGATGATTTTTCTATTTGTAAATTTGAGAGAATAAATTGTGATGCATACTCTTTGTATTATGACTTTATAAAGTCAGCTTTAAAATACAACTAAAATAGAAGTCTTCAGATATTCATCCAACTGACTCATATTTGCTACTTTATAACTACAGAGAATCCAATTCAAAGAGAGTTTTTTTAAGAGACGTACCTGGTCCAAACGAAGATGCGACTCAAAGATTTTCCATAGCCTTTGTGGGTCCAAATTTAAGGGATTCAATTGAGTAGAGTTAGTTGCATAAAATGATTGTATATTTTGTGGAAGCACAGGCAAAGACTTAAGCTTTGGACAATTGGTTAATGACAATGTCTGCAGCATAGAAAGATCACTAATGCAGTATGCAGGTGGGTTAACAAAATAGTTACCACTTAAATCCAATTCATGCAAAAACTTTAAGGAACCAAGATTATGAATTGATTCATCATTAAGGTTACAGTAACTTAAATTCAATGATGTCAAAGCTAATAATCTGGAGAGAGGTGGCAATATCAACTCCTTTGGATTTTTCTGTCTCCTAAACTTTGATATCCTTAAAAGTATATTCCCTGAATTATTTGCTAGTTGTTTCCTTCCACCATAAGAAAGCTCTTTAAGATTTTCTAGATGAATTTTTGATATAGTAATATCTCTTATAGCAGTTCCTCTCAAATCAAGCTCCTCCAAATACTCATTTTCATTCATACTATGAGGGAGTTTGGAAAATTTTGTGCAACCAGAAATGTAGATTTTTTTTAGTGACTTCAAATTGTGAATGGAGTTTGGTAGGCTAAGAAGATTTTCACAATCTTCCAAATTGAGAAGTGATAAACATTTCATATTGTTTCCAAACTCAGGGAGCTTTTTAACTTTTGAGCAGCCTGAAAGAATCAACTCCTTTAGAGAATCCATTTCAAATTTTGTTGGAAGGGTTTTGAGATTTTTGCAGCCTTTCATGTACAAGACAGCAAGTTTCTTGTGTTGTCCAACAGATTTGTGAACCTCAACAAGGTTTGTACAACCAATAAGAAGCATGCTTTCAAGACATGGAGCTCCAGAAACTATAGGAGTTTCAACTAGATTTTTGGAAAAACTCAGATCGATGAACTTCAGCTTTGCAAAATACTGACCAATAACAACAAAAAATTGATTAGAAAGTAACAAAATTAATTATCTCTGTAATACTTTTATGCTAGTATTAAACTAAGTAACTAAAATTTTAACTAAAATACTACATTTTGGGAACTGAGTGGAAATTTAAGCAAAAATAAGTCAATAAAAATCAATGTATTTAGTATAAATTTTGAACCAAATATATCAACTTTCTTTAACCTGTTTTTGTTTAAATGTAAGTCCAAAGTAGTACAATTTATGTAATGGATGAATGTTTCTAAAGTCTTAGAGAGCTCCACTCTTATGAATGAAGTCAGTAATACGAACTAAATTGAATGCATGAATGAAAGTTATGTCATCTCTTATAAATATATAAACTTGTGAAGAGTTGAACTATCTTCAAATTTGGATGATTATAAAAAAAGTTAAGGAATTTTCATTTTTAGAGTGATGTGAGTATTCATTATAAGGGCGTGGATATCATTTTATGATGGGTGAAATGTAAGTATTAATTATTTCTTGTAACTCTTACCGTGAAAGAGTAATGCAAGGAGATAACCATATTTGATTGAGTTACATTAATGTAATCTTATTTATCCTTCTCAAAATATAAATAAAAATGAGTTAAAAAAAATAATATATTTAGTCTAAATTATGAAACAAATACCACCAACTTTCTTTTAACTAATTTTTTCTTATATTTTAAAAGATAAAAAATATTTAAGATAATATATATATATATATATATATATATATATATATATATATATATATATATATATATATATATATATATATTGTTGAAATATTTATGTGAACATATGCGCTATTGACTATCTTTGTGTTGTGCTGGTAAGTGTTCATAAAAAATGTGAGTTAATTTATGGGTGTGTGCGGAATTTTCCCAACACTTCATACTTGAGTTTCAGTCCAAATCTTTGTAATTTTGCTACGATGCATTCTCAACTCTACAATTTCATCTAGCTGAACCCCATCTGGCAAAGCTTCCAAAGGATATTTCATCCATTGTAGAAATTTCATTGACCTGCATAGATATTTGAGGCCACGTGGAAGCTGTACATTATGATTTATGATAAGAAATTTAAGATTATACACCCTTGAGAAGGCTTCAGGATCCCACTATGCTTCGTATGACTTTGGCAAAGAATTCAATACTATGCCTTGAATCGATTCAGATGCCTAGCAAAAGAGAAAATACATAGAAAGATAAAATAATTTCATTAAAAATAGTAAAATTTAATGTCTTCGTTAATATATATAAATAAACATAAAACCGCAATTAAAAAAAAAGTGATTTTGTTATTACATAATTTAGATTCTATATTTTAGAGATTTTAAAAAAAAAATAAGATTTTTGTTTTATATTTGTATTTCATAGTGAAAATATTTTTTTAAAAAAATCATTTATAAAAAATGACTTTTCCTCTAAAAAGCTACTAAAAGAATTTAATTTTTAGATTATTTTTCAAATTTTTATTTTTTTTAAATTGTAACAAACAGATGCAAACCTTTAAAAATGATTATTTTTGAAGAAAAAAAGGGGGATTATTTTAAAAAAAATATAACTATTATTTTATGAAAAAAAATTTTGTAACAAACACATGATATACAACAATATATTTTGAATTATATGCCGCAAATTGTTCTACATACCTTAGTATTATAGTTCAGTACTTCATCAATGTCCTTTAGAGACGAAAGCCTAGTGCGTTTTGTAGGATCAATTGGACATTCTTGAAGAACAATTTCCCTTCCCGTTTCTTGAAGCAAGTCATGCATTCCCAAACGCAATCCATCATAACTTGCCAATGATTTTTCAATGAGAAGTTCAATTCCAATGAGTGGATAACGATCACATATTTGTAGTATTTGTGTAGAAATCTCTTTTACCCACCCTTTAAAAAAACAAGCAATATCAAGAAACAATGTTTTGTAAGAATGAGGTAAACCATTGTAACTTATTCTAAGTGATTTCTTCACAATTTCATTCGGTGGTACTTGTTGTATCATATCCACAACTTCTTTCCATTGAGATTCACTTCTTCCACAAAGAAATGAACCCAATAGATTAAGTGCCAAAGGAAGACCACAAGCATATTGGACAACAACCTTTGACAACTCCAAATAGTGTTCATGAGGTTGATCTCTTTTAAATGTTTTTTGACTCAATAGTTGAAGTGATTCATCCAAATTCAAAACATCAATTTTATAATAACTTTGTTCTATAATTCCATGTGATGTTAGTACATGTTTGTCTCTTGTTGTTACTATCACCCTACTTCCAAAACCAAACCAAAATCTATCAACCAAACTCTCTAGTTGTCTTATGTCATCAACATCATCAACAACAAGGAGAACTTTCTTGTTGGATAAAAGGTTTCTTATTGTGTTTTTTCCTTCATCCAAGTTTCCAATTTCTAACCCTTTTATATTTAAACTAGAAAGAAGCTTTCTTTGTAAGGAAAGTACACCATCTATGTCTTGAGAAATCTCTCTCACATTTTCAAGGAAGCAACTTATATCAAACTCACTTTTCATTTTCTTGAACACAACTCTAGCTAGAGTTGTCTTTCCAATCCCTCCCATACCCCATATTCCTACCAACTGAATCTCATTCTTCAATTCCATTCTTAAAATTTTTTCCATTTTTTCAACTCTTGACTCAATTCCAACTAACCCATCATCGTAGGAAGGCATCTTGGGACGTAGTTTTGTCCATACTGATTCAACAATGCTATCGATCAACTCTGTTTCATCCCTGAAATTATAAGATATAATATTTTGATTTCATAAGAATTTTTTTTTTATTTCATACATATTTTGATTTTCAATTGAGCAGACCCACACCTAAAGGTAGAGTTGTGTAAAATATATGAGTAATTGATCTAAATTAATAAATTAGACTATACTTAAAACAAATCAGTTAATCAAATTTAATTCAAAAATTGATTTAACTATTTTAAAATTTTTTTAATCTCAATTAGATTTTTTTTCTTGAAAATTTTTCTAAATTTAAGTTTAGAAAAAACAATTTCTTTTTTAAAAATAATCAAAACTTTTTTTTATCGAAAAATTTTTTACGTCTATTTTTCTCAAAAAAATCGAACATTTTAAGTAATAAGAATTTCGAAAATCTTTTTCCGAATTTTTTTTTGAAAAATAACCAAAAATTTTTTGTCAAAAGAATTTCACCTGAAATTTTTTCAAAAAAAAATTAACTAAAGAACTAGTTTGAAATCAATTTTAATTAAAAATATGTTCAAAATATTAACCTGATTTATATTTGTAAACCAATTTTAAAATTTAAACTGATTCGAAAATTAGATAGTTTTTACGAAAGTAGTTTTCAAGAACGGTACTAAATCATTAGTGTGGTTCAATTCAATTAAGTTTTTAAACCATAAACACTCATATCTAAGAGTTCAAATGTTTCGAGTCTTAGGTCTACCACGAATCACATATTTCAACTCATTTAAACTTTATTTAATTATAAGAATTGTTTTTTGAGAGATTAAAGGTATCCATTGTATAAAAACTTTTTTAAATATTGACTAAAAATAAATAAATAAATTTTTAGAAATAAAAAATTTATTGAACAAAAATCAAAATTTAGAAATTGTTGGCAAATTAAAAAGAAAAAAAAAAAAAGTTACCGATAGTTGGAGACCCAGCCAGGTATGGCAGCAACTTGTATACAAGCATCCCTCCATTTTTGCACCTTCTCTACATCATATCTTCTTGCATGTTTTTGAAAAGCCACCTCAAAACTATCTCTTTGATAAAGAACATCATGAGGACTAACACCATAGAACACTGGAAAAACCTCTATTCCCAACACTCTTTTGGATTCAAGTATTTTTTGGAGCTCATCCAAACACCAAGTAGAAGTAGCATAGTTTTTTGAGAGAATAATAACTGCACCAAGAGACTGCTCAATTGCTTTGAATAGTTCAAAACCAATCACATCTCCTTTCTCTAGTTGTTTGTCATCTCTAAATGTTATAATTCCCTTTCTAATTAAAGCAGCGTATATGTAATCTGTGAAATCAAAACGTGTGTCTTCTCCTCTAAAACTCAAGAAAATGTGGTATATCCATCGGGTGGATGTATCACAACAAATTGAGCAACTTTCTTCCACTAACATTTTTCTTTTAATAAGTAGAGAAAATATTAAAGATGTAAATTATATAACGTCCTTCTAAAGTTTGTAAAGCTTAAAAATCAGACAAAATACAATACAACAAACCCAGACAGTACATTGGTATGCGCATTCTTTAGATTATATAATAGTTGTACATTTTTTCCATGGTACGTCTTTATATTATGTGCCTCATCAGAAATATATGTTTTTGTCTCACATTAAATATGTTTTCAAAATACAATATAATTATTTTTTCTAAAAATACTATCTATGAAAGTAGGTCAATAAATAATAAATAAAATGTAAGAATATTTTAATTTTAATATATTAAAATTTAATATATTTTTAGTTTATAAAATTTTAATATTTCAATTTTAATTCTTGTAATATAATAGTACAATTTTTATTTTTACAAAATTATCAAGCAACCCATTTTAGTCCCAACTAAAACAAAACATATTTAATTATTTTTTAACTTAAAAATTTTGAATGTTATATACAAGATATTTAAAACATTATAAAATATTCATCATAAAAATATAGAATTTCATAACTTGAAATAAATTAATATAGAAAGTTGCGGATATTAACTAAGAAAAATTTGATAGTAACAGGAAGTTACGTATTGGACAATAACAAGTGGCTTAACAAAGTTCACTGATATGGGTGGAAAGTTGATGAATGGCTGAGATAATAAATTTCTATACTTTTCTTTTTTTGATTAAAAAATTTCTATACCCTTGACTATATTATTGTTCTATAAATTAGTGCATTATTGAGGGTTTTTAATTAGCCATATCGCCTGTCTGGTATGTACGTTTCTATGCATGAATATAAAAAACTTATCCTATGTTTCATCTATATATAGGTCAGGTGGTATCTATAGGGCGTTTACTTTTCTATTTTCATTTCTGCCATTAAAAGGATATTAGAAAAAAAATTAAAATAATATTTGAAAAAAAAATTGAATTTTTTTGCAATTTTTTTAAAAAAATGTTAAAACATTATTTTTAGTGTTTCTGAAAATGTATTATCTTTAACTAGTTTTTATCTTCTCTCTGTCGCACTTAAAAATAATTTATAACCAAATGTCATTCCAACTATCAATAATACAAAGTAAAACTTAAAAATAAAAATGAAAATTATTTTTAGAAAGTAAACGACTCCCTAAGATTTATGTAACTGTTTTATTTTTTATTTTTTTTACTTTGCAGTTAAATTATTTTATTTATAACTAATAAAATATTTGTGCATCGTTAATCACTATATTAAGACAAATATTATAGAATTAAAATATTTAGAAATTTATTAGAAAATATTTTAAAGAAATAAAAAAAATCATAAAGGAATAGTTACATATTTTACAATAAATCAAAGGTTCAATTGAAATAAAGAAGAGTTGAAATAGGAGTTATTAAAAAAGTCAAACTTCAAATTGTGTGAACCACGACAATAGTAGGTTAGCCAATCATAAAAGGATTTACATTTGAAAAAGTTGTGAGAAAATAAAAGCCGACAAAAGTGAAAATTAAAGAGTGTTGTTCTAATACGTGTTTTCAATTAAAAGGAAACAATAATATTACCATGAATATGACTTATAATTAGCTGACAATCATCAAAAGACCAAAAATCTTGTCAAGTTCAAACGAATTAGGTTAGGGAATAGTAACTCGCATAATTAGGGCTCGTAATAAAATGGAAGTTATTTAGTTTATCTTATCTATTTCTTACTAAAAAGAAATTATTGAATACTTAAAGTTTTAAAAGCCTACTACTATACCAAAAAACCAATTCAAGTTTTCTAAACTTTTAAGTGTGTCTTCTATCTCTATATTTTTTTAAATTATGTATTTTCATTATGTCTACAATTTCAATTCAAGCATTTTTTTACAATCCTTATAAGTTTGATATGGATATTTACTTTAAAAGCTCTTATTTTATGTGTTTTACCTTATGGTCATGTTTTTTATCTTTCAAAGAGTTTAACTTACATGTTATTTACTTTCAAGTCATTTAACTTTCAATTTTTTAAAATTAATATCATTTACTTTTTTGTCTTTTATAATTCAAGCATTTTTTCATCTTTCGACTCATTTACTTATAAAGTTAACTCTCCTAAAATCTTTTTTAAGTCAATTTCAATCCTTAAAATCAACTTCATTTTTGGAAACATTTGCAAATTTACTTCTTTCATACATAAGTTTACCAACAAATTTGTTCTGAATTGATTAAACATTTATTTGTCTTTCAGATTTAGTTGATTTTTCTTTGACATGTAAGAAGAAGAAAAAAATGAAAAATGCAAAGGATGAAATTTTGAATGACACTATAGCAATTAGCAAAGAAGAATATTTCCGGAAATATACATGAGTTTACCCGTGGAAGTAAATTATTTCAATGTTTAATAATAAAGCCAAACTCAAAAAGCATCTCAATAGACCCATTTATGCCGTCTATCACACCTATAGCAACCAATTCAAATATAAGATTTTCAAATAGACTTGATGACACCCTTGTATTGAATTTAATATATATATTTGATTTAATTTAATTTGATATAATTGATCTTAAAGTTTGTTAAGTCTTCCAAACAAAACAACATGCAAGAAACAAGAAAATTTGGTTGCTTGCTAATTATATTAATTCAGAAATGGAGAGACACACACCCTCTTCCATAATTAAACAAACATGTATTTCGACAAAACACCAACATATTAATTACATTCAATTAACTTATTTTTTAAAATTATTATATCTTTGTGTCAATGGTATATGTGCTTCACACACCACACCAATTTTCAACATCTTCCATACATATCACTCTGCAGCCACACTTGTTTATTGTTGGCTTACCTGTCTCAGAAAAATTCTCAACATAAAACATCAGTTCAAGCTGGTTTTTGTCTCCACTAAGATAATGCTGAATATATGTATGATAGCCACTTAAGAATATAATATGGATGTAAGGGTCACCACATTGATAAACAGGATATCCATATATGGTGAAAGCCAAATCAAGTTCCCTATCAGGATCTTTGCAGCTCCAATAAAAATTGCATGAATCAATTACATGTGATGGAGAAGAAGAATGTTGTTGCATAGTTAAAGGTTCTAGTGCTAAACATATAGCAATTCCCCACCATTTACATGATTGACAATGGTCAGGTACTTCAACTTTTATAGATGCAACTGAATCATAACTCAACAGCTTGTTGTATGGATGATGTAATGGTTTAATAAAATCTACTTTTTGATTGTTAAACCAAGGTGGAATTTCTCTCCCTGGATTTGTTAACCAAAGATGTGGCCTATCTTCTTCTTTCTGTTAAAATTCACAACTTCAGTAAATAATTAGAGACTGGAAGAGAAAATATTGTGTCAGTGAAAAAAGATCTATAGGCGAGTGCTTCAGTGGACCAGCATAACATATGGTTCACCGTGAATTAATGTTTAAAAAATACCTGAAACATTAATGATGATCGACAACACTTCTCGGAGGTAGAAGTTTACAACCCTCAATAGCTTTATAGTTGAAACGGTGACTTGATTAAGGTCAGTTGGACGAGTTCAGTTTTGATAGAAACATATTTTTATCCTTAATTGTTATTGAACGAACATTAATCAAGTCATTTTCTCAACCCTAAAAATGAGAAGGACCATAAACATCTACTATCATAAGACAAAGTATATCGTCATTAGAGTTTTGAACAATTTTCAAATATCCATCCACATTAGCATTTGCCCTAAAATATATATACCTGATTCATATGTGACTCAAAGGTCTTCCATAGCATTTGTGGATCAAGATTTAAGGGCTTCATTTTAGGGCAATTAGAAGTAAATAAGCATTGTAAATTTGATGGAAGTGTAGGCAAAGACTGAAGCCTTGGACAATCAGCTATGATCAAACTATGCAGCATAGAAAGCTTACAAATCCAATGAGAAGGTGGATTAACAAAATTGTTCCCACTAAGATTTAAGACTTGCAAAAACAATAGGCAACCAAGATCATATTCTTGAATTGATTCATCATCAAGGTCACAATAACTCAAACTTAAGAATTTCAAGCCAGATAATCGAGCCGGAGGAGGCAAGATCAAATGATTTAAATCCATTGGAATTGGTTGCCTCCTTAGCTTTGAGATCCATTGAAGTATACTATTGGAGTTGGATAGTTCTTTCCTTCCACCAAATGAGAGTTCTTTAAGATTCTCCAAACAAACTTTGGAAGAAGTGATTTCTCTTATGGCAGTTCCACTCACATAAAGTTCTTCTAATGACTCATTTTCATTCATATTGTATGGCAGCCTAGAAATTTTTATGCAGCCAGAAATATTAAGCTTTTTAAGAGATTTCATATTGCAAATAAAAGTTGGTATGTAAAGAAGATTTTTGCAATCCTCCAAACTAAGCCTTGATAAGTATTTCATATTCTTTCCAAACTTAGGAAGCTTTTTAACTTTTTTGCAGCCTGAAAAAATCAACTCCTCTAGAGAATCCATTTCCAATTTTGTTGGAAGGGTTTGAAGATTTATGCAATCTTTCAAGTTCAATGTGACAAGCTTTTTGTGTTTTCCAACAGATTTGTGAACCTTAACAAGGCTTGTGCACCCTTCAAGAAGCAAACTTTCAAGACATGGAGCTCCAGATATAATAGGAGTTTGAGTTAGATCTTTCGAATGGCTTAGATCAATCAACTTCAACTCTGCAAAATTCTAGTCAATCAAATAAAACAAAAAAGGTAAGAAAAAAATATATGAAAATTACTTAGGTTTGAAATACTTTGAATTAAGTTAATATTAAAGGTAAGTGTTTCGGTGGACCGACACAACATATAGTTTATCATTGATCAATACTTAAAAATTATCTAAAACTCCATTAATGATCAATAACACTCTCCGAAAGTAGAAGTTCATGAGACTCCTCGTTATTATGGTTGAGACGGTGACTTAATTGATGTTGATTCGACGAATTAATTTTGATTGACACATTTTTTTTCTTTGTTTTTGTCAAACGAACATCAATCAAGTCACTATCTAAAAATGAGGAGAACAATAAACTTCTACTTACACAAAACAATGTATATTGTCGATAAAGTTTTAAACAATTTTCAAATAACAATTCAGAGTAAATCAGTTATTAAAATTCTCCACCTTAGAATTTGTCGTGGAAGATGTTAACAAAACAAAAATGTACTTACATGATTTCCTTTCCAAATCTTTTTAATTTTGCTGTAAGGCATTTTCATGTGTACAAGTTTATTTAGCTGCACACTAAGTGGCAAAGCTTCTAAAGGATACTCCATCCACTGAAGAAATTTCAATGAACTGCAAAGACATTTTAGGCCAAGTGGAAGATGCATATTATGAAAATTAATTATAAGAAATTTAAGATAACTCATTTTTGACAAGGCTTCCGGATCCCAATTAGCTCTGTATGGCTGAGTGGATGACTTCAAAACTATAGCCTCAATCATCAATTCAATTGCCTAACAAGCAATGAAGAAGATAAGGTTATATAAAATACTTAAATATGTTTTTAGTCTTTTATGATTAAACATAATTTTCGTATTTCAACCTTTTAATTTTAGTACTTGCAAAATAAAAATATAATTTTTAATTCTTATAAAATTATCATGCATACAGTTTTAGTCTTTATCGTTAACAAAATATATATTTTTTAATGAATTTTTTTAAACATATTTATGACATCATAAAAAAATTTATCTATAAAATATAAACTCAAAATTCAATTTGCAAGTCCATATTTTCATTAGTTTTATCTTATGACAATTAGTGTGCAGCTAAATAAACTTGCTTCTATTTTTGGTGCTTGTGAAAAGTTTTCCAAGGTTAGTGTAAAAATGTCCAATAATGTAAATAAGAATTAAATATATGATCTATCTCTATAAAAATATTTTTTTTTAATTCAAATAATTTTATTTATTTGATTTTTGTCTTTATATTTTTTTGTTCTTATTTTTTTTTAGTTCCTATAAAGTTTTTTTTTATTGAATTGATCTTTGTAATTTCCTATTTCGCTAATAATTGAGGTATTAAAATCAAATATCAAATGTGTGTGTGATTTGCGTTCTCTAAAGTTGGAAATTTGTAAAGTGAAAAAATGAATATTTGATAATATAATCACCTATAATTGATATTAAATGTGCAAATAATATCAACAATTAATTTAATCATTAATAGTTAATATTATTTATTTAATTAGCTAAAATGAATAATTCACTTTTTATATATATATATATATATATATATATATATATATAATGTGGAGACTCGTCCTAGTAAAAATCAATTTTACAGATATTAAATAAAAGAGCAAGGATAAAAAAACAAACAAAAAATATTTGAAATGACCAAAATCAAACAAAAATTTTAAATATACTAAAAAGTGCATATTTACATAGACCAACCATAATATATTTAAGCCAATAAATAATTATTAAAAGAGTTAGTTTCTAGTTGGTTAGTTAATTAAGTCTCTAATAGCTCTATCTTAAATAGTTTTGAAATGTAATTTTTTTTATTGCATAAGAAAATAAAGGAGTTTTATTTTTTATAAACAAAATTTACTAAGAAAGGAGTACCTCAAACCCATATTTTTAGAGGAGGTTAAACAAATATTTTTAATTAGTGTTATTTTTTTACAAGAATTAGTGTGAATTTAATTATATCGTATATATTTGAGTGTAGAGTAAATAAATGAACAAATTAATAAATAAAAATTGTGTTCCTTGAAAAAATAATATAGCTTACTTTACTTTGCAGTGCTTGGTCAATGTCCTCAATAGACCACAATCTACTTCGTTTGCCAGCATCTATAATACATTCTTCAACAACAATTTTCCTTCCCATTTCTTGAAGCAAAGCATGCATCCCCAAATATAATCCATCATAAGTTACTAATGATTTATCAATTAGATATTCAATTCCATCTGCCGGATAACGGTCACAAATTCTTAGAATTTGTATTACATCATCTTTTATCCACCCTTTAAAAAACATGCAATATCAAGAAACAAGGTCTTATAATTTAGTGGTAGCCCATCATAGCTTATTCTAAGTGTCTTCATTACATAAAAATCATCAATCACTTGTAATTCTTTTGTCGTGTCCAAAATTTCTTTCCATTGAGATTTTTCCCTACCACGAAAAAAAGAGGCCAACCTTAAAAGGGACAAGGGAAGGCCTTCACTATATTGGACAATAACCTTTGACAACTCCAAATGATGTTCAATTGGTTCTTCCCCTTTATTAAATGTTTTCTCATAGAAGAGTTTATTGGACTCGTCCAAATTTAATAATTCAATTTTATAAACTTGGTCTATTCCACATGATCTTAGTATATGCTTGTTTCTTGTAGTTATTATGATTCTACTCCCAAGTCCAAACCACTCTTTTTTTTCAGCATAATCCTGTAGTTGTTTTTTGTCATCAACACCATCAATGACAAGGAGAACTTTATTGTTGCTAAAAACATCTCGTATTGTATTATTTCTTTCGTCCAAATCTTCAATTTCAAAGTCTATTTTCATATGAGAAAGAAGTGTTTTTTGTAAGCTAAATATACCATCTCTTCCACCATAAATCTCCCCAACATTTTCAAGGAAGCAACTTATATCAAATTCGTTACGTAATTTATTGAATATGACTCTAGCTAGAGCTGTCTTTCCTATGCCACCCATGCCCCATATGCCTACAAAATGGACCTTCTCCTTTAATTTCATTCTTAAAGTTGATTCCAATTTATTAGCTCTATAATCAATTCCAACTAGTCCATTGTCCGAATAATATGGCATTTTAGGGTGTACCTTTTTCCACACCGATTTAATAATGTCTTCAATGAGATCATTTTCATGTCTATTAATCAATGAGAAAAACATATTTTAGTCAAGTCAATTGAAATTAAAAAAATAATAAAAAATCTATATATATATATATATATATATATATATATATTACTAATTTTCACTAGATTAATCATTTAAAACAGGAAGGTAATTTTTATGTATGACTAAAATAATGCATTTATAGTACTTTGATGGTCCGGATAACTCATATGACTTGGAAAAAAAACAAATAAATAATTCATCTGATAAAATAAGCTATTATATTTTGTCTCAATTTATTTTCATCTATCACTAATTAAATATTCGTGCGTTTGCACAATATTTGGTCAAATATTTCAGGTTGAAGATTATAAAACGGTAAACATAAATTAGTATTTTTTTTAACTGATACATTTTGAATTGATTATATATGTGTATGATTTGATTTAAAAAAATCTATAGTTTTGATTATAGAAATATTGTCTTTTAACTAATTGAGTAATGAAAAATATTTATCTCATATAAAATTTGTATAATAAATTATAATTAGTGTACTGTAAGTTTATTGAAAGGGTTATTTATAAGATATTGAAAAAAAATATAGCTGTTGTTAATTCCTTAAAAGATTGACAGGACTAAGTGGAAGATATAATAGTATAGTTTTATATAATATAAATTTTTGTGTTTATCTCTTTACTTGTTTATTTTGTTAAAAAGTTTTTATTTAAAACCTTTTGTTTTAGAAAAGACTTTTATAACTTATATTTCATTGAAAAGTGTCTTCAAAATTGTAAAAAATAATTTGTTAAACATAGTTTAAATCTCTCTTTTTTGTCTTTCCACTAAGTGTGTTCAAGCTTACAACAATCCAATTTGTCCTACTATTTGAGATGGCCTTTGATCCATATGTACTTGCCGAAATCGAAGAATAGTTTGATTCAGTGTATCATTTTTCAGCAGTTCCCTTAGAATATTAGTAGCAAAAGTACTCTGATTGGAAATTCTTCAAAGTATATGGTACTTGAGAAAACAGGGTCCTAAGGTTGTGTGGGAGAAGCGACCGTACAATCTCTCAAATTTTAAGGGACACTGATTTTTTTATTAGGTGTCACAAAATTTTACTAGGTGCATATATATAAAAGAAATAAAGACTATATACTTAACAAACTCATGTTTCAGTATAAAAAAATTTATATAGTTGGTAAATCATAATGAATCATTTTTTGTCTTATGTAGTAGCTAAACACATGTATAATTAATTTTACTATAATTTTATTTTAGTTTTGAATTGATATAAATTTTTCAATCCTTATGGAATATTTATCGTAAAAATAAATTAAGATAAAGCAAAACATACCTATTTTTAGATTCGTAGCCAGATAAATCAGCAACTTGATGTAAGGAATCTACCCATTTCTTCATCCTGAATTTGTGTTGTTCAGAATTTATGATATGTTGTCGAAAAGCCTCACCGAAACTATTTTTCTGGTAACGAACATCAGAAGGAGTGACATCATAAAATATCGGAAAAACATCTAATCCTAATACCTTTTTTGATTCGACAATCTTTTCTAGTTCATCCAAACGCAAAGTAGAAGAAGCATAGCTCTTAGAGAAAACTACAATGGCTGCGAGGAACTTTTCGATCACATGATCTTTGTTATCTGGGAAATTTGTTACGATTCCCTTTCTCTTCAATGAAGCACTTAAGTGATTAATGAATTTTAAGTGTGAACCTTCTCTTCCATCGTAACTTAAGAAAACATGGTATTTTGTATAGGAAGAATTTGAGGAAGATGATTCCCCAACTCTTAACATTATACACTCTTTTCAACAATGTTCTTCTATCGGTTAAAGTATATTTTAGGGGCTTTTTGTCACATTTATAAAATATATAATTTAAAAATTATTTATTAGAGATTTTTTTATAAAAAAATAAAAATTATTTTGTATTTATTTATCGTAATAAAAATATTTAGTGGTAACACTATTATTGGCTATTGCATTGTATTCATCTGGTGTATTGTTTACCTGGGGTGGTTATTATGATATAAGACAGAAACAAGTAGCCTAATTCAGACCGTTGATTATGGTCAAATGTTGCTGGACGGAAGATATTCCATCTGACTTTCTTGTTAATTACAATAATGTATATTCAAATCTTTGTCAAGAAAAAAATATTTGTTTACTTAACCAAAAAAAAAAAATATTTGTCTTTTCTTCTATAGATTATTTATACCGAATATATCCTCAAAAAATGTTAGATATTAAATATGAATATTTTATCAACAAAATTCAAAAGAAAAAAAGAAATATTAATAATTTGTCTAATCCATCATTAAGAGTATACGTTGGTATGTCACACGATTTGATCAAAGCTTGGGCGAAAGTTTTCGTCAGTGGGATTTCGTTATGTTTGTGGGGTACATGGGCCAACTCTGGGAGGTGTAAAACAAATTGAATCCAATTAACCCGATCATATTTCTGCCGGTTTCTGCTCTGTTGATACTGATCATGGACTTTACCTTTAAAGCCCAAAATGAACCCAAAAGGCCCAAATATTATCAAGCTGGGAATACATACATCATAAAAGAAAAGCATCAAGCCATGATATATTACTAATACTACGAGAGAGGGAAAATCTGAAACATAATATATGATGAAAAATACAATCACATTTAGATATACACATTAACAAAAAAATACACACAGTTTAATTAATTTTATAATACATATTATTTAATTATTTATTCTTCTACTTTTTTTTCTTTTTTGTATATATCTAAATGTTGTATAAATTTTGTGACTATATAAAACCTTCTCATATATGATATATCTATTATCTAAGTTCTGATTTTGTTGTTCTCGAAAAGATAATACAAGTCTGGATATATTCCTCTAATCACAAATATAGTCGAAAATCAAAATGTATTTAATTCAATCACATTAAATATAAAAAAATTGTAATCCAATGGAGTATACTAATATATAATTCTAATTGGATAATGTTGAACATTAGAAAATACTTATTCCAATTGAGTCATCACTCATAGCAACTGTGGCATGACATAATGACACCATGACCATAAATGAAAGTTTGGAGTTTGGAATTACTATGTGACTATGTGTGACAGTGTAGCATGTGACTTAGTGGTAAATGACAAATTGGTGTTGCAGGACCACACAGAGAATCTGACTTATTACAACATAGCTCGTGCTTTGAAGCTTCAACATAACCCGACACACTAGGTGGAACACCACCTTTTCTATTTCTACACTTTCTATGGAACATGGCTTTTCCTATTTTTGTTACCTTTTTTCTTTTTATTTTCAAATTGAGTACTGATATGTTTATTCCTATAACTTTTTATATTCATTCAAAATCTTTTTCTTTATTTGTTTTTTTTATTATATTATTCTCATATCATATTATTATCTTTATTCTTTTTTTCAAGTACTCAATTAAGTATATAGGTATAAGACAAAGTGGTCGTAGACCCTCTAAGAAGTTAGTAGTTGAGAGTTAACTCCACGTAACTATTTACTAAGCTGAAATCTCATTCATTAACATAATTAATTAGATAAGTTGTTCCACCAACTAAAAACAGTTATATACCACCACACATAAAATCAAGAAAGATTATTTTCCTTTCAAATTGCATCATATAATTGTTTGTTGATAAAAATGGTATGAAACTACTAAACTACGACGTGGATAACATAATTCATATTAACTTTTGTTTTGATTTTTTTTTTAAATAAACATTCGTTTTTTATTTTATGGGACGTTGTCAAATAAATCTTTAGAATTATGGATATTTCAAAAAAATCTTTAAGACTATGTCAAATTTAACTCATATTAGTCTCTGTAAGAATATGATAGAGACTAGTAAATTGATAAATATATATATATATATAATAAAATAATTAAATATAAGAACCAATTTAATCAAATACCTTCATAAAATATTCATATTATCATATGTCTATTTAAAGATACTCTATAAAATTATGGACTAATTTAATGTGTTTTTTTTTTCTCAATAGAATCACAACACGATGAATTAAAAAGAAATATAGTCATCTTGTTTAATTGGTTGGGAAGGATCGATACATGATGGATGCTCTTAAGTTTTAAATGAGCAAAGGAATTTAGAACTACTCCTTTATCTCATAATATAAATATAAATAAATCAAAAGAATTTGGACCATATACATTTATATTTATTTACAAGATAGAGATAGTAGAACTTATCAACACACGGATTTCAGTAATTAGTAATAAAAAACACACGATTCTAATTGAATTTATTTTATAAAATTGAATTTTTTGTTAGAAAGTCCAATAAAATCAAAATAATTTATATTTAAATATATTTATATAAAAGATTAATTTATATTAAATACAATATGAAAATGAAATTTGATCAGGTAAATTGCATAAAAGGTTATTTAATATTACTATTTTAAATAACTAATAAGACGTAGTTTTAAATAGATTTAACAAACTAATAAGTTATTAATGAAAATAAGTTCTATTTTTAAATTTAATATGACATTTTAAAGAATAGGATTTTACATAATGTCTTATTTCAATTCTATTTAATAATTATACATTTAAATATATCAAAAATTAATGCAAACTAATATGTTTAAATTATTAAAATGTTAATAAATTTATAATTTAATTCAAATATTAAAATCTAATAATGGTAGTAGTAAAAAATATTATTCTTATTTAGTTAAATATACAAATCAGATAACTTGAAAAAACTTTTTTGTGATTTGTAGTTTAGTCTCTTAAACTAAATAAGTTTACCAAAAAAAATGTAGACTTGTCTATTTTAAAATAGGTTTAAAATAATATATTGCAATAATATATTCCATTTTACCAAAATAACGAAAATTTTAGAAAAAATACAATTTTGTTTCATCAAAGTTTTTACAAGTTAAAAAATAAATTTTAATTTTATTTAATTATTGAAAGTTTTTAGGTTTTTAGAAGTGAATTGGTGGTAAGAATAGATATAAGTTAAATGGAGTTAGACTTTAGAAGCTCTGAATCTGACCTACATTGAAAATGTAAGGTCTAATTCTTGTGTATTCTCTGTAAAAGGTCTAATTTTAATGTCTGATCTGACTTTTTTCAAAGCCCGACAAACCTTGAAAGCTTGTATAAAAGTCTACTTCACTATTATTTTATAAAAATCTACATCGTTCACCTCTAGAATTTTGTATTAGACGAACAAGTTAACATCACAACGAACTTTAAATTCTATTTTGATATCTAACATGATATTTTAAAGTATATAACATTATATTACATCATATTTCAATTCTATTTTAAAATAATTCTCTCAAATATTTCAAACATTGATGCAAAGCAGTATGTTTAAATTATATAAAATTTCAATAAATTTATGATTTAACATAAAAAATAAATAAGAATAATAAATTTAATTAATTAAGTCAATCTGACATAATTAAAAGTCTTTTTAATGGTCTTAATCTATCTTTTTTAACTAAATAAACTTTTAAAAAAGTGATCATCTCACTTGTATAAAAATGTAAGTCTTGCATGACTTGGGATTTATTTTTGGAGGTATTTTAGAGTTTTTAGCATTTCATTGAACCGTTTGCACCATCTTTAGAGCACCTCCAAAGGTGAACTCATGGATTCTTTAAATGGGGTCACATGTGCTACATTATCTTAAAATAACTCACTCATTTTTTACTTTAATAGTTTAACTCTTAAAAGTCATATTAGATCCCACAACTCTAATTTATATATTAATATTTTATTTTATTATAACTTAAAATATTAATTTAAATATTTTAATTAATATTATTATACATTATTTTAATTTAAAATAAAATTGAACTTAAATTTTTATAATAATAGTAAAAATTAAATGTTAACTCTTAATAGTCATTTTACATAATGTCCAATTTAAAAGTAAATAAAAAACTACAATGTTATCTTAACTAAAATCCATTTTTTTTGTAAGTTTATAAAAATAAATTTCATGAACTTGGAGTTGACTCTCACTCATTCCGGATGTATCTTTCATAATGACCTACATTGCCTTGAACTCCATCTCGTCCTCCTTTAGTTGTGTCAATTTTTCTAAGGCTGCTACTTTTTTATTCATTATATCTTGCACGACATTGTTGATAGGAGACGTTTCAACCGCTTTTGTCTTGCCCTTTCTTTTTGCCGCTTTCTGTCCCATTGGACATTCCATTGGTGATGTTGAGTCAAATTCATAACTTGTCTTTGTATTAGGAGATAATGAGTACGCCCCACTAGTAGAATTCTTTGTTTTTTTTTAAGAACATTCAGTTGATGCGCCCATTCATTTAGGTTCACATTTTAGCAATCGACATACATACTCATGATTAAATGGTCCATCTGTATCTTGAGAATAAAATGTATGTGCAACGATCATGATGTTCTTATTTGAGCTTCCACTTTTCTTTCCACTAACAACTTGTTTGTAACACCCAACAAATTTTTGAACGAAACAATTTATTCGATGCCATCGAGATTTTAGTTGACTTGGTATCTTCTCTCGCAACTGCCCACGATACTGATTATAATTTGTTGCAATTCTGAACCAAAAATCATATGTTTTTTTTTGTCAACTCCTACAATTGAATTTTTTGAAATGTTGAGCCACAATTGCATAAGAAGTGTATCTTCATCAATTGTGAATAGTTCTCGAGATTTTTTTCGATCATAATGTTCTTCTCCCTCTTCGAACATAATGTTTTTAAGATCAACTTGAGTAGAAAACTGTGGAACTTGAAACTCTGGCATAAACTCAATTGGTATTTCAGGTTCATAACAAGTAAACTCTCCATTTGAGTATTCATTTGAGCTCTATAAAATATATAGAGATTGATTGTTGGTGATGGTAATTGAGAATTTTAAAAATTAAGATGTTAATAATTTTGCACAAAATGCAACCAAGAATATTGAAGATTATATTGATTTAGGTTCATTTGCCACAAACAATTTTTTTTTTAAATAATAAGATTGAAAAAATAAGTATAAAATATTGTTAATAGAAGCTTAGAGAGAAAAAATTGTGAAAGAAAAATTAAGAGTAAAAAAAAATGATTCCATATACAAATTAACGGTAAGAAAAAGTTAACGATCATAAATTTATTATTATTAAACTTTGAAAGTAGCGTTCCTTACTGAAATAACCATTCTACCAGCTTAGCCCAACTCTAATAATAAACTTGCCAAAAATTTAGCAACCGTTGGAGTTGGAGTTGCTCTTTAGGCATATGAGTTCAACTTTCCGGGTCCAACCACGGACAGAAATGACAAAAGACATGGTACAAAGTTCTTATAATTTTTTATATGGCAAAACACAATTTATCTTTTACATTATTTAATTCTATCAAATTGATTATTTAAATTCTTTTTATAACATATTAGCATTTTAAATCATAAAATGTGTGCACAATTATTTTTAATTTTGAAAATAAAATAAATACACTAAAATTTAAAATTATTTTATATTATTATATAATTATAATTCGTCGCGACATCAAATAAGTAAATAATTATCGTTGCTTAAAATATAATATAATATAATAAATTGAATAGTTAAAATTAAATAATATTAAAAAACTATTTTACATTATCATACACTTCTTTTATACTCTTTAATTTTTCACCCAACTCCATTAAAAAGTGTTACGGTAAGTAGCTAACCGTGTTGGTGCATCGTGGGACTGAGGAAGAGATTATATGTTTACTAAAACTCACTTAGTAAATGCAAGGCTATGAATATATATTTGAAAATATATCTGAAACATATATTAATAACGATTTATTAATATTTAATATGTATAATTTAATAAAAGTATTATTATTGTTTATTTAACATTTTTAATATACGTAAATCATTCAAATGGATTAATCATTGTAGAATGAATAGAGTATCTCATATTAAATAGAGTGATATAAAAATTTAACAACTAATTATATTTTGAAATGAATTTCTTTTCTTTTTATAATAAAGAGTAAAATGTACAACAAATAATAATGACAACATGAGCAAATATTATGTATATTTTTGTCTAATTTTTACATCTAATCGAAAATAAAAGTATCATTATCTTTTAAAAAGATATGATAAATATCATTATAAATAATTAACACAATGAAAATGTTATTTGTATCTTAAAAGATATAGTAAATATCACTATAAATAACTTACACAACTGTAAGATTCTGGATCTAAACTCAAAACTAAGTATCTAATTTAACAATATCAATATTTATCAGTTGAGTAAGAGTTAAAACAAAAATACTATCTTTTTATATAATTATATAATTATTAGAATAATAAAATAAAATAATACTAATAAAGAAGGTGTCCTTTTAGGTTATGAAATTGCCAGCATGATGTGGAGAATGTCATGTGGAGTATAAATAATTTATAATTTATGGACATCTTTTGGGCGTCTTTTGTCTTTGAAACTTGTTGCCATTAGCTATTGCAGCAGGCCGCATACTAGAATTCCTGTCCCACCTAATAACTTTATTTTTTACTGAACCAAATGTTTTGTCATGAGAATAATCTTTTTTAAGAAAGAAAGAAAAAAAAGTGGTGGATATTCTATGTTCAATTGTTCATAATATAAAGTATAGTAAACAATAAATTGATTCAGTCGACATCATCCACCACAAAGCAGCATTTGTTGAATATGAACTTCGCAATCATTAACCTTTCATAAGCTTGGTAATATGTGTGCAGTTCGAATTTTTAATTATCTAGTTTGAAATTACAAATCAGATTCTAAGAATATTTTTTTTACCTTTTTTTTCCATTTTCTTTTGGTAAAATATTTAATTTAATTTTTGATCTTGTTTCTTTATGCATGATGGAATCCAACTACTTCAAAATGGTTCATTCATGGCGCTATTCGATTGACACATACACAAAATTACTTCAAAAACAGTGATTTTACTGCCCATTGAACCACGTTGATATAGTTGTGGCAGCTGAGGGGGGTTTATCAAAATATTAAATAGATAAATAACAAGTTAGGTATGCTGTTGTGTACGTATAATGTGTTGGAACATCGTCAATGCTCAATAAATTAAAAGTGACGTATACTTAAACTTGGATTCAAATATATAACGAATCCTGAGTGCATATTTGATTACCCAAAGTGAAAACTTAGTACTAGTCTACGCAAAAGAAAAATGTCCACCACCGGAATCAAAATATATAACAACTAGAAAGTAAAAACTTAAATACAATTTAATTTAGTCTCTAAGAAAATTTAGCTAGTCCACTATTATTTAACTACTAATAACTAATGCAATTCCACACCCCCGAAAAAATATTCAAACTGATCATCAACCTTCATAGCTTCACCCATCAACAAACTCTACCTTCGCATTAACTTTACACAATGCAAAATAAGCCACCTTCTCTTCAGTTTTTAGTACCCAGTGGGAAATTCACAGCTACCATACTCTGCACAAAATAATAACTCACTCATAAATGTAAATTTCGAATTGAAATTAATTCAATAACAAACAATAAAATACTCGCATCAATCTTTGTCTGTATAAATATAAGCAACCATTTGACAAAAAGTTTGTCTTCAAATATTAATCCATTTGCAAATTCCTACATATATTTATTGTTTTTTTTTCAAATAAACCTTAATTAATAGAAATTCAAAATTAACCATATACAAATACAAAAGATATTTTAGATACATCTATAGTATATAAAATATGCAATAGAAGCTTACTTATACAAGGAGTACAAATAACACTATTTTCAAAATTAAAATTACTCCACATAAATTTCATCTAATACTAAAGTAAGTATTAGAGTTAAGTATAGTTAATAAAGGTGCGCATAGGTATAAATAGAATCCAATGTGATTACACAACCCAGTCTTTGACCAATTTTGAACTACTCCTTACTATGTCCAACAATTACCCTTGTCCCTTTGTAATAATAAAAGCCATTTCCAGCTATCAATGTAAACGCTATAGTACCCTACATTATACAATGTGTTCCCAAAAGAGTACACTCTACCCAATAAAGTTATGCCACGTCACTATCATAAAAGATTCCCTCTTGTGTTAAAACCCTAATATCACGTGCCTCTTTTGTGTTCATTCATCGTGCACACCATTGAATAATGACTAACTAGCTCACGTTAGCAACACTAATTTAAACTACGCCGTATTATTGTTAGAATCTAAAGTAAAACAATGAGAAAGGGTAGTTATAGAATACTCACTAGGCTCTTGCGTGACCACGTACGACGTACCACCGAAAAAACAGCTACCACCAGCGCGTGCTTTCTTCTGGTAATAACTGTTAAACGCGAACGAAGCATGTGCCACCAATGTGTTAGGATCATAACACGTGGCACCTGGTTGAATCGTACGGCAATCAGCACCACCCTCACCACAAGCAAAATCTAAAGCCAACTGCAGTTTATTCTTATCCGCATCAGGGTTTGCAACACACCACGTATCTCCAGTTGTACTCTTCGAAACCCCTCCAACAGGAGATACCGCCGGTGTAGGCTGATTTGTGTTACCCGAAACCGGCGCAACCGGTGAAGGATTATCGTGGTAATTTTTTAACGCTTCCACGGTTAAAGGAATGTCATAAACCTTTTTTTCACTAGGGTAAAACAAACCGAAGTTCCTTTCAGAAGTGGGACCAGGCTTCTGATTTTCATTAAAAAGAGCGAATAAATAAACGGTTAGATCTGCTTTAGGTCTCAAAGGGGTCCCACTACCAGTCAAGATCTTACGGACGAGATTACCGTTGTAAGCAGCGGCATTCTCTACACTGGCACCCACTTCATTATTATCACCTTTAGAAGGCCAACCTGTCTCCGTTACGACGATGTTAACGTCGTCGTATTTCATAGCAGATAACGCAGAGAAAACGGCGTCAATTTGAGCGTCGAAAAGGTTCAAGTATCTTAACCCGTTACCCGGATCCACAACACCCGGGTTTTCTCTAAACAAAGCGTAGCCTAATGAAATGACGTCAGCATTTGACTCGTAAGCGAAAAAAGGGTAAACATTAACCATAAGGTAAGACCCTGTTTGGCGGAGAAATTCAAGCATGGGTTTAAAAACGGGTTTGATTAATTCGGGTCGGAATGACCCGGATGAAGAAGGGTAAGAGTTACCTAAAGCGGAAAGAGCAATGGGAGAAGAAACCTTGATGTCTGAATGAAGGTTATATTTAAGGAGAGCTTGGTAAATGTTTTTCATGGCGGGTACGAGGAACTTTGTGGAGTTGTTTGGGTCAACGAAGACTTCGTTACCAACGGCAATGGCTTCGATTTGGGTGTGAGGGTAGTAAGCAACTATGTTTCTTTGGACCCATTGGAGTGCAAAGGAAGAAGATTTCGCTGCTGCGAAGAGTTGTTGGTTTGGTAGATCGACGGTTACTTTGATTTTGGATCCGGATAATGAACGGAGTACTGATGGGTCGGTGTCGTAGACTTTAACACGGTCTATGCCTTGTGATTTGAGAAGATGAACTACTTTTACAGCTGAGGGAAGGTTGTTCGCTATGCGACCGTAGTTAACTCCTATGGAACCTCCATCTGAAATGAACAATGTATAATACAAACATTTTAGTTAGTACACTAAATGTGATTTTGACAAATACACGTGTACAGAATATACATAAGAAGAAACATTGCCTGTGAGAGTGAGAATGATAAGGAGAAGGAAGATCGCGGAGAGGGTGGAGTGATGCATGCTCTTGCTCTGCTCCTTGTGTTGAAAGAAACAGAGTTTAGATTGGGAAATGTTTGTTTTTGTTTTTGGGTTGTGTTGATAATAATGTGGGAATGTGGGTTGAAGGGGGTGTATGTGAGTGAGGTGGGGGTGTGTTTGTTTGTGGAGCAAGTGGGAGTGACGTGAGGTGTGTGTATCTATGATCGATGCATTTTGAGGGGAACGAGGTAGTGGTGTTAAGAGTGAGAGCTGTGATTGGGGCCCACTTTGTGTTTTTTGTTAGTAACGAAAAAATGGAAGGTGGTCGAGTGATAATAGGACCACCTCGTGTTATAAAAGACTCGGTTTGAGCAACTTGATTGCCGGGAATCGGTTATATGATGTGTCTCAATGATTTTGTGAATGGGATGAACGTGTGATACTCATGTTTTTGTGATTTTTCAATTAATAATAGTAGTAATAATCGTTGTTATAGATGTTGATCTACTTGCAATGTAGTGGTTGATCCCATGATGCAATCACAAGAGTGATGTTAGGGAGTCGCATGAAATTAGTATATGTAGATATTGATTGATCCACTTACTTTCTAAAAAAACCTTAATCTACTTGCAATGTGTAGAGTTTTCTAAAGGTTACTTGTTAAAAGTGAATTTTTTTTTAAAAAAATTTCCTTTTTCTTGTTTAACAAGTTTCTTAGAGGCTAGGCAAAGACTACTTATTACAATTTTTAATATTTAAAATATATTAAATATATATATATATATATAATTTAAAAATTACAATAATTATTAGCAGAACGGATTGAGTTGGATATAACATTTTTAAACATGTTTTTACCCTAAATTTTAATTTTTGAGAAAAACCATATCGCACTAATCAAAGCGAGTTTTCTTCTTTCAAATCGAGACAAATTTAAGCAAATATATTGTATTTGTTATACCTGAGCTTGTATTGTTATAATAAAAATATAAGATTTGGTATTTAAAAATTAAATAAGTTATTAGACTTATTTTATTTTGGTTACAACTTATTTATGAGGTTGTGGTGAATGAAAATACTATTTGTCAATATTTTTTTTGGTATAACTATTTGTCATTATTTATTTGATTGAGTATTTATGCAATATGTAGTTATCTTTTCGAATATAGAATTGGATGTTTCGATGTCAAAAAAGAAAATCTTAAATTATTTTAAGATCTTGATTAAAAATAATTTATAAAAACAATATTTAAACTCTTCTTAGTATCGAAGTTTCTCTTACTAAAACAAAAGTATCTGGATATTTATACAAAACTTTAAAAAAACATTTTTTTAGAAATGTAGTTTGAGATTAAAACAAAATATCAATATGTTTAATATTTATTGATAAATGCTAACAAACCTATAAAATTCATTATATTTAGAAATATAGTTTTGAAAGTGTGTTGAAATTTTTGTATTTTAATTTCTAAAAAGTTTAAATTTATTTATTTTAATGTGAAAATTTTATATTTGATTATTTAATAAGTGTTTTTTAGGAAATTGGATAACAAAACTTGTTTATTTGTGGTTTTTGAAAAAATTGGTATAGCATGAACTATTTTATTTTAAAAAATATAATAAAATTTATAGCACTACTAGAAATTAAAGCTTTACATGCAGATTTAAACAAAAACTCCGCAGAAAACATCATTACTTGCAGATTTACCGACGGTAGTATTTCCACACGTAAAACCTTCGTGCATAATTGTTTTATGAGAATTTCTAAATCAGCAGGTAGTAGGTACAGTACCTACGGATAAAACCACATAAAAAGTAAATAAAATTTGCAGCTAATATTCAACAAACTTAAGATAGATTTTTTAATTAAATATCCTCTTGTTTTTTTCTTTCCAAATTGTCATACATTGAAACTTATTTCTCGGACTGCCCTACTTTTTGAGCCCAGTAGCTCGTCACATCCTGGGCCTGCAATAACCTGAAGGCGTTTTTTTTTTCATCCATGTACATACTTTTTTTTCTTCATTTATTTAATAATTAAAATATGTAATATATAATTATAATAAATTATAAATATTTAAAATAATTAATAAATCAAATAAAATGAAATAAAAAAAATAAAAAACTTTCATAAATAATAATATTAACAATTACAGATTAAATAATAATAATAATTCAAAAAAATAAAATTATAAACATAACAAAAAAAATAAAATTATAAACATAATAATAACAATAATAATAATAAATTATATTAATAAAATTAAAAAAATACATCAAATTGAAAGAAAAAACTACATCAATTTGAAATTAATTATTTTCATGTAAATGTCCTCTAGTTCCACATCTACGCGGGTCGATTTGCAAATATGGTAATATCGCCACATTTGGTAATTTGCAAATATGGTAATGTAAAATGATTATTTGCAAATATGGTAATATCACCGCATTTATTTTTTGTTCACGTGATGGAAATAATTAATTTAGATAGAACTGGAGATAATATTGTCGCATTTGGTAATTTGAAATGATTATTTGCAAATATGGTAATATCACCGCATTTGGTTTTTTCACGTGATGGAAATAATTAATTTCAAATTACCGTATTTGCAAATTATCAAATGCAGCGATATTACCATATTTGCAAATCGACGACCGCGCGTAGATGTGGAACTGGAGGACATTTAGATGGAAATAATTAATTTTAAATTTATTATTATGTTTATAATTTTATTTTTTCATTATGTTTATTATTATTATAATTTTCTTTTTTAATTATTATTATTATTTAATCTATAATTATTATTATTATTTATGAAAGTTTTTTATTTCATTTTATTTGATTTATTAATTACTTTAAATATTTATAATTTATTATAATTATATATTACATATTTTTGTTAAATAAATGAAAAGCAAAAAAAAGTATGTATATCATCGCACCCATGCGATGTGCAACTGACACACAAAAAAAGGCCTTCAGGTCGTCACATCGTGGGGCATTTTGGAAGAAGAAAAAGGAATATTTTTTAAAAATTCCACTTAAGACACTTTCTTACCCATTTTCAAGGAGAACAAATCAGTAATACTATTTTTACCAAATTATTTCAAATATATTTATGCAAGTAATGTCGCATTTATATCCGCAGGTAAATCCACATCAAAAGTAATTTTTCAAAATTCGCATGAAATATGGTGCTGTTTTTTTTTATTGATATAAAAATTTATATTATTATCAATATATTTTTGAATTATTTAATATTAATTTTTAATTAGAATATTATTACAAAAACTCTAAAACAATTTATATCATGTTCCCAAATCATAACTAAATATTAAAACATGATTCAACTATTGCAATATTCTTAACAGCTTGCTGTGGTGTTGGCACTATTTCTATGTTTTTTAATTTCAAAATTCCTGAAATATCCCAAGCAATAAGTCTTAATGCTTAAATCTTAAGGGATTATTTGAGAATTTTAATCTAATTCTAAGGTGTGGAGATATCTCTCTGCAAACTCCACTATTTGGACCAGGGGCCGCAACGGCGTGTCCTGCAACGTCCAGGGGCTGCGGTGCTATAGCACACTATTGACTATACTGACTGATTGATCACATCCGGGATTAATACTCAAGTTCCACTACCTTCATAAAATACTAGGTCAACACAATTAATATACCAATCTTAATAATATAAGTATCGCATGCCTCAACAGCCAATAGGATTTATGAACATAACATGGGATTTAGGAAATCGGAAAAAAAATTAAAAATCTATGTATATAACCCAATTCCTATTAACTTATCTCCATAAAACTTCCATTTAGAAGAGTAAGAGACCACTTTCACTAATATGCTGCTACTCATTATTAGAACAATTAACAAATTTCAAGTGTCTAGCAAAGTGCTGAAAAGCCTGCTATAGAAAAACTGGCAGTAGTTTAGGGGGCAGCTTTTCACGATCAGAGGTAAAGTAGACTTCAAAAGCAAAAGTTAGGTGGCTTCTGTTTTTCATTCTTAAACGATAATTAACATAAAACTTTCTAAATAAATCAACTGCATTTCATGGAAACATATATAACTTGCTTCTACAAGCAGCTTCTAATAAACAACAGCAAGACCAAACTGGGCCGCAGTATCAGGAAACACAACAATATTGCAATGAAGTAATTCATCTTGAATAAAGTGAATTTTCGCCTCTGGTAGAAACTGTAATAATTTGATGGTGTTCAGCCCTTCAGACAACAATACTATATAAGACTAACAAGCTTATATGACTTTGTTTGTTATAGTAATTGCAAGATAAAGTTCCTTCCAAGGGGATATCATATCCCCTGATCTTATGCTTCTTTCATTCTATTGTTTAATAATATTAATCTGTTGTGCAGAAAAAATGTATATGCAATGGAGCACATAGATGTCATTTCTGTTTATTGAGCTAAAATTAATAGAAAATAGTTAACGGCCTAATGAAAAGGTGATAACTCCATGCATCAAAGAAAAAACAGTATTCTGTCCAATTCAGAATATCGTGCCATTAAATGAATACTTGCCTGCGTTGTGTTTGAAGAGAGCACCCGTTCAAGATCATCAATCTCCTTTTGAAGCTACTTATCACGAGCAGCTTTACTCAAAAACTGTGTTGCACGCCCTTGCTTTTGATAAAGTATACTGAGTTGCTTCTCGCGCTCCATTATTCTAACAATTCATATATTTGTAAGAAATGCTAATGAGTAACTGATGAATCCGCAATAAGTATGGAAATAATTTCATTGCTTCAGTCACATGCTAATGCACATACTATCTGTAAGCATGTAACTCTATTTTAATTGTTAGAGGTAACAAACAAGCCCGAATGTCAAAATGCATGCACTGGGATGGTTAAATACAATATGCTTTATTGAAGCATAACGGTAGACAAGTACAACCAAAGCATACCGCTTGGCAATGTCTTTTTCTTTCTGAACTTGATCATCGTATAAAAGACAGATTTTGTCCAGCTCATTCATCGAGTCTTTAATTTCATTCTCAAGTATCTCCAATTATTTTGCAGCATCTTCCTGAAAATATGTAGGTAAAAGATAAATCATGAACAGAACTACCCCATTCAACAGAACTCATAATGTGATACCATCATTAGAATAATACTTTGGCACGGATATTTCTAGATCTCTTCTCTTGTAAGTCTTTGACATCAAGCTCAAGCTCTGTGTGCTTCTTTAATGCCGATGTTCGTCGCTTTTCAATAACTTCTTTTTCTTTGTTCAAGTTTTGATGTTCCTTTGTTATATCTTTCAAATTATTCTCCAAATCTTTGGATTTCTCATGTGCATCAAGAACCTCATTATACTTCTTTGCTGATATTTCAGAAATCTTGGTCCGAGCTTCTTCTATCTAAAACAAGGAGTCAAGCATTTAACTTCAGTCATCAGAAATCAAATATATTAAAACCAGAATTAAAAAATGCCAAGAACAATTAAAATAACTGAAATCCTAATTTATGATTGATCTATAAAGACCGACAAAAAAAATTTAGTGTTTACAATTATAAACTGCCAATAATTGCACTGTGTGATCGCATTTAAAAACTACATATCACCAAAATGGATGTGATTGACAATCCAATCATCAAGGAAGAAATAAATTCAAAGAATACAACACAGTAAGAAATCGCTCAAATAATTATAAATGGAGAAATATTTTAATATAGATAACCTCTACAAGTTTTTGCTGAGCATCTAGAACTTCTTTGTTATATATGGCATATTCCAAGGATTTTCTCTGCTTGTCAAATTGCTGATATTTTCTAAGCTCCTCTTTCTCCTCATCTAGTTCCCTCAACCTCTCGTCTGAATACTGTACAACTTGGATAATTTGTTTTCGTTTGTTACCTGTTTCACGGAAAAATACATGATAATAACATCTATAACAAGTAAACATAAAAGATAAAAAATCAGAAATTTAGAAACCAAAAAAGTAGGAAAGACTTGCCAGTATCCTGCATTATTTTCAAACTTTCACGACACCTCTCCTCATAAACTCTAGTACCACGTATTTCCTTCAGTAAATCCAACCGTTCACAGAAATTCAAATCTTTTAAGCCAATGAATTTCAAATCTTTAAAAAAATATGTAATGCAACAAAAGGGTACCTTTGGTGCCATGTCTTTGCCAGATTTGAAAACTTTCGAAATTCTCTAAATCTGTAAACTTTCTGCATTTCGAAAATTTAAAATTTCCAAAACTATCAATTTTGAAACTTATTATAAATGGTTAAAAAGGTGAAATTATTTTTTCATGTGTCTTGAGGAGGTGACAGGTACAGCTGTGGAAGTGCTCGGTAGAAATCTCAAGAGCAAGATGTCAAGTTGTCACACACTATAATGTAGAAAAATAGTGATATTTCGAATTCAATCTCACATTTTATCGTACCAAATGTCTTTGCAGTTTACCATTTTAGTTGTATTTACATAACTCTTATTTTATTTTTATGGTCATGATGTTAATAATTAAAAAGGAAAATAAAACATAAATTTGGAATGAAAAATCTCACTTTTTACAATTTTGAAGAATAAATTACACAATATTTTTAAAAGAAATTATACATCTAAATTCTTAATAAATAGAGCATATGTTAGTATTTCTTTTTTCTTTTAATAGATAAATATTAATTGGTGTTGTGTTAGGTTAGAAATTATGGTATGATGTCATAATTTAAATTTTGAACATATTTCTCAAACATTTTGGATATCTGAGCTCGACTACTTAGAGTGCATTAAGATGGCTCTTTTTGGTTTCTAACTTGGTATTGGAACTCTAACATTGCAAATACTTGTATAGACTACATAAAATCAGGGTTGACAAAATAGATAGATTAGATAAACTTTAGTTTGTCCTCTTTTAATACCAAAAAATATATAATTTTTGTTTGTATTTTTAATAGACGGATGAAAATAATTCATTATTTCATTTATAATTTATTAAAAACTCAAAAATAAAATTCAAAAGATGCATGACTAAAATCAAATCCAATTTATTCATTAACAATTCTTAATTGGAAATTTGTTTTATATTATTCCTTTTTTAAAAAAACAATAAATCTAAAGTACTCTACTTTGACAAAATACACACCAAAATGTCATACTTTTTAAAACATTTACTATGTTGGATCCCTATAATGTGACTATGTAATGAAACAAAAATCAATAATAGGTTGCATTTTGAGGCGTGACCATGTTTTTTCTTTTTTTAATTTCACCAACCTTTCACTATAAGAAAATTGACTTCTAGTGAAAGACAAAATTTATCACTAAATTACATGTTGTAGATAAAAGTCAATAATACTTTGAGTAACACTTGGATCTACCATCAACTTTAAGAGGGTGTCTTGCTACGAAGGAAATGGATTTACTAAAACATGAGAGAAATGAAAAGAAAGGGAAAAAGATTCCCAAATAAAAACGGAAGAACATTTTTGTGCATTTAATTTATTTTACAAGAGTATAATATTTTTATGAGAAAATGTGACATCCTAATTATAAATGTGATTGTCATAATAGATATTTTTTTTGTAGTGTTTGTTATCCCGAAGCATTTCTTAGTTTTGATCGAATTCAGTAAATATATTCCTTGTGACTTAATTTATAAACAAATTTTGATAAAAAAATTGATATATTTAATTTAAATTTTGAAATAAATACATCAAGTTTTTTTAACTTAATTTTACTAATAAATAAGGTGGAAGGGATGAATGGTATGCAAGAGAAATAATTTCCTTTACCAAATAAAATAAATAAAAGTCATAAAGAAGATTACATATAAAACATTAAAACGCTAAAAAAATTCATACATTTAGAAAATTATATGGTGGAGTAGAAATTGTTAGTAGTTGTCATCTCTTGTTACAATTTTTAGGATTGGGATTATGTAGTTGCATTTGTTTTGTTTGTTTCAAAAAATGATTCAGTTTATTTTGTAAAAATATTTTATATTTTTTAAAATGTGTTTTCATTTCAGCTTAATCTGAGATCTTTAAATTAAATATTTATTATAAAAAGAAGATGAAATGTTAGTTAATAAAGAATCAAAGATGCATTTTTAAAAATAATAAAAATAATTTTAATATTTTTTATTGTTTATAAAAATATACATAATTGTTCTATTCAAAAGTTTTTTACATTTTTATTAATAAAAATAAAAATAAAATTAAGATAAATTTTAGAAAATAAAAATAGGACCAAGTAAATGTCCTAAAATTTTCAAGAAAAATAATCCATTGCTCTCTCAGGTAAATTTCTACAAACCACCTCCACGTCTTTTATTTATTGATTGTGGTCATTGGAGCATATAGCCCTGTGTATCTCAAGAGATTAATCTCTAACTTAACAATTTTGAAAATGTGCTCTTGAGAACATTAAAAAAAATCACAAATTCTTTTACCATCAAAGTGTATAAACTAAATAAAATAAAAATCCAAAAGGATATTGAAAAAATTAACTTATTTAATTTAAAGTTTTAATTAAATATATTAATCTTTTTATATAATTTTTGTTCATATTTAATTTTAGAGAGTGTTGTTTAAGGCAATGGTTACTTATTCATCGACTTTCTATTCAAAATAAAAGTTTATTAGAAAAATTTTAATTTTTTTAATTATGTAGTTTTTATAGGAATGTGACCCTAGTAATTCCTAGTTGAGATAAATACAAATTTAGCTAAAAATTATTTTAGTTAAGATTAAAACTCAAATTCTCTCTTATATGAGCTAAATATGTTTTTCATCAATAATTGTTCACACATTATGTTGCTAAAATGATTAGTATATATAGGCATATGTTGATTTTGGAAGAATAACAATATTACATCTTATTTGAGATTAGTATATAGGCATATGTTCATTTTCGAAGAATAACAACATTACATCTCATTTGACAGAGAGTTATGTATTATGGGATAGAAAGTAAGAAAAATCACATGCCAAACTCATTTATTTGAAGTGTGTCTTTATCATTTTGTTTGGAGACTAGAGATGAACTCAATATTTTGCATTTTCTTTTTTCTTTTGTTTTTCCGCTAAATTTTGCATTTTCTTATTAAAGTATATGCTTCAATATATGTGTATTGAATATTGCTACATTGTTATTTTGTAATTTTGTTAATGGACATCTAAATCATTTTTTTTGTCTCGTAAAGAGTAGTAAAAAATGGGAGACATCTTCTTTGAACTCTCTATTTTGTATGAACTTCTAATATTGTATATTTTGGTTAATTAGATGGTTATATAAAATTGTGGTGGCAAGTACAAAACTCTGGTTGAAATTTAATAAGAAATATTGTATATATGTATGAAGCAGGAGCATAAAAACAAAATAAAAAATTTATTAAAAATAATAATTATTTTAACTCTATCTATTAAGTCAGTTGATCAAAAGAACCAACTTAAAAAGATGATTTGTTGAACGGAATTTATGATATTTAAATCGATTAAGCTGAAGTTCTGTTAAGTCGGTTCATAAAACGAGTTAAAAAAAAACATGTTTATTAAGTTGTTTGTTGTTAACTCGAACATGGAACCGACTTAGAGTGTATATTTTAATCGACTTAAAAAGGTAAAATTCCACTAATGTCTTCATTAATTAATTTCTATATTTGTATATCTGATATATTCCTACAATTAGGCTTATGTTCACAATTATCTTGCTTATATTATTGTATCATTAAGCTATATATAAACAGCTCACTTCACATTAAAATAAAAGTTTATAAATTTATAATTGAAAGTTCATTTACATTACACTCTCAAACGGTTTGTCTTGCTGACAAATCTTGATAGTTAAGTATATAAACTATCAATTAATGTTTTTTACCATACTAAATAGATTAATATTGAACTTGAAGGTGCAAACACGAGAAGGGGGGTTGAATTGTGTTTGACCAACTTGATTACTTTTCCTGTTTTTATACTTTTAAAACAAAACTTGATGAAATAAAAACAGAGTTAGCAGCGGATATAAAGTAAAAAATAAAACACAATTTTTATACTGGTTCACCGTTAACGAGGCTATGTCCAGTCCCTTCACCTTGAAGGATTTCACTAATTCAAACCTTGAATTACAGCAGTTCTACTGACCCTCCAAGTCAGTCTTCTCAAACAGTCTAACAATCTTAGACTCTTGAGGAATACAACACCTTTCTTCTCCTGCCAATCTGACAACCCCAGATTGTAGAAGGAATTACAACACTTTGAATCTAACTGCCAAGTAATCTGCTACCCCTTCTGACTCCCTTAGATTGTAGACTCTACTTCAACAACTTAGATCACACGAGAAAGAAAATAACAAGAGTACTTGCTTCTTGAAAGCTGGAACTCACAATTGACCTCACTGAAAACTTGAGTGTTTGCTTTGGAAGTGTATGACTCTTTTGTGATTTTCGATGATGAGTATTCTGCCTTGAGCCTCCTTTTATAGATGCAGATTAGGGCCTCTTCCAAGATTAATTTCGAGCTGAATCTTGTTGGATTCTCTTGCAAAAATATCTTGACCAATTGGGCTTCATTTAAATAAAAAACATATCTTTTATTAAGCTTCATATTTTCTTTCAAAATAACTGGCCAATCAAGTCTTTAGTTCCTTCCCGCCATAGCTCCTGAATTCCACAATACTTCACTTTATTTTTGTAACAAATTTTTTTAATACTTTGATCAAAATAAATTAAAATCTCCACCGTTAATCCTTATGATTAAATTTGGACCATTTGATTCTTCTGCGCTAGTCCACATCTGGACCATACTAATTGATATGCTGTGATCCTCTGATTTCGGCCATCCCTGGACCACACTTCCTAACCTTCGGATCTTCCGATCTCGGCCATCCTGATCCAGCAAACTGATCTGCTGTGATCCTCTGATCTCGGCCACTGCTGGACCACACATTCTGACCTTCTGATTTCGGCCAGCACTGGGCCATGGTCTAATCTTCTGATCTCGGCCAACATTGGGCCAAATAATTAAATCTCAACCATTGATCTGGAAATCTTCCCTCTGATCTGGACCAATTCTGGACTTGGTCTGGATTAAACTGAAATGAAATTTGGACAAGTAATATTTCAGTCTGGACATTTTACCTTTGATTTTGGATCAGGTCTGGATCAATTCTGGAAATCATTTCTTCTGGTCTGGACTTAGTTTCATACCCTGAACCATGCTATCTTCTGGTCTGGGTCAAATCTAGGTTAATTCTCTTTTTCGGGACCCATTAATTCATCCTCTGATTAAGTCTGGAACAAGTCTGGACTGTTTATCATTTCACTTCCAGGCCATCTTCTGGTCAGAATAACTTCTGGAATAAATCTGACATTTGATTCCTTCAGGTCTGGATCAAGTCTCCCTCTAGCAGGCTTCATTCTGGTCTGGTCCAGGTTTCCTTCTGACATTGCTTCCTTCTGATCTAGGTCAGCAAAGATATCTTCTGGTGATGTTTTGACATCCTGGAGTATCTTCTGGTACCTTCAGGATTCAATTTTTGGAACACTTTGATCTTCTGCTTCTTATTGCTTCAGCTTCTGGTGACATTTGATTTAATAATTCAAGGTTCAAAATAAGATTACATGGAGTGCTTTTGTAAACATCAAAATCCTAAGTACTTAGAACCAACTTGGTTCCAACAATCTCCCCCTTTTTGATGATGACAAAACCTTAACTTATTTTGCTAGTTTATAACTCGAATACTTGAATCTCTCCCCCTAAGTCTGATGCTGAATTTTTCTTCTCCTTTTCGACTCCTTCTTGATCACTCTTTCTTTTCTTCTCTTCTCCTCTCCTTTTCAACTCCTTCTCTTTTCATCTCTTTCTGATTTATTTTTCTCTCTCCCTGTTTCTTCTCCTTTTCAACTCCTTTTCTTTTCACTCTTTCTTTTTCTCTCTTTATTTTTCTCTCTCCCTGTTTCCTCTCCTTTTCAACTCCTTCTTTTTTTTCATCTCTTTCTTTTTCACTCCTTCTTTCTTTTTATCTCTCATTTTCTCCTTTTTCTCTCTTTCTCCCCCTTTTTGTCATCAAGAAGGAGTTGAAAAAAAGAAAGAAGGAGTGAAAAAGAAAGAGATGAAAAAAAAGAAGGAGTTGAAAAGGAGAGGAAACAGGGAGAGAGAAAAATAAAGAGAGAAAAAGAAAGAGTGAAAAGGAGAAGAAACAGGGAGAGAGAAAAATAAATCAGAAAGAGATGAAAAGAGAAGGAGTTGAAAAGGAGAGGAGAAGAGAAGAAAAGAAAGAGTGATCAAGAAGGAGTTGAAAAGGAGAAGAAAAATTCAGCATCAGACTTAGGGGGAGAGATTGGTCTGAGGGGGAGTAATTCTAGTCTTCAAGTTACAAGCTAGCAAAATAAGTTAAGGTTTTGTCATCATCAAAAAGGGGGAGATTGTTGGAACCAAGTTGGTTCTAAGTACTTAGGATTTTGATGTTTACAAAAGCACTCCATGTAATCTTATTATGAACCTTAAATTATTAAATCAAATGTCACCAGAAGCTGAAGTAATAAGAAGCAGAAGATCAAAGTGTTCCAGAGATTGAATCCTGAAGGTACCAGAAGATACTCCAGGATGTCAAAACACCACCAGAAGATATATTTGCTGGCCCAGATCAGAAGGAAGGAAACCTGGACCAGACTAGAATGAAGCCTGCCAGAGGGAGACTTGATCCAGACAAGTAGGAGTCAAATGTCAGATTTATTCCAGAAGTTATTTTGACCAGAAGATGGCTTGGCAGTGAAATGATAAACAGTCTAGACTTGTTCCAGACTTAATCAGAGAATGAATTAATGGGTCCCGAAAAAGAGAATTAACCCAGATTTGACCAAGACCAGAAGATAGCATGGTTCAGGGTATGAAACTAAGTCCAGACCAGAAGAAATGATTTCCAGAATTGATCCAGACCTGATCCAAAATCAAAGGTAAAATGTCCAGACTGATATATTATTTGTCCAAATTTCATTTCAGTTTAATCCAGACCAAGTCCAGAATTGATCCAGATTAGAGGGAAGATTTTCAGATCAATGGTTCAGATTTAATTATTTGGCCCAGTGTTGGCCGAGATCAGAAGATCAGACCATGGCCCAGTGTTGGCCGAAATCAGAGGATCACAGTAGATCAGTTTGCTGGACCAGGATGGCCGAGATCAGAAGGTTAGGAAGTGTGGTCTGGGATGGCCAAAATCAGAGGATCACAGTATATCAATTAGTATGGTCCAGATGTGGACTAGCGCAGAAGATCAAATGGTCCAGATTTAATCATGAGGATTAACAGTGGAGATTCTAATTTATTTTGATCAATGTATTAAAAAGATTTGTTACAAAAATAAAGTGAGGTATTGTGGAATTCAGGAGCTGTTGGCGGGAAGAATCTAAAGACATGATTGGCTAGTTATTTTGAAAGAAAATCTGAAGCTTAATAAAAGATATATTTTTTATTTAAATAAAGCTCAATTGTCAAGTTATTTTTGCAAGAGAATCCAGCAAGATTCAGCTCAAAATTAAGCTTGGAAGAGGCCCTAATCTACATCTATAAAAGGAGGCTCAAGGCAAAATACTTTGCATCGAAAATCACAAAAGAGTCATACACTTCCAAAGCAAACACTCAAGTTTTCGGTGAGGTTAATTGTGAGTTCCAGCTTTCAAGAAGCAAGCACTCGTGTTATTTTCTTTCCCTTGTGTTAGATCAAAGTTGTTGAAGTAGAGTCTACAATCTGAGGGAGTCAGAAGGGGTAGCAGATTACTTGGCAATTAGATTCAAGGCGTTGTAATTCCTTCTACAATCTGGGGTTGTCAGATTGGCAGGAGAAGACTTGACTTAGGAAGTCAAGGTGCTGTATTCCTCAAGAGTCTAGGATTGTTAGAATGTTTGAGAAGACTGACTTGGAGGGTCAGTGGAACTGTTGTAATTCAAGGTTTGAATTAGTGAAATCCTTCAAGGTGAAGGGACTGACTTAGCCTCGTTAACGGTGAACCAGTATAAAAATTCTGTGTTTTATTTTTTACTTTATATCCGTTGCTAACTCTGTTTTTGTTCATCAAGTTTTGTTTTAAAAGTGTAAAAACCGGAAAAGTAATCAAGTTAGTCAAACACAATTCAACCTCCCCTTCTCGTGTTTGCACCTTCAGAACCATCATTTTTATTTACATATTATTACTTATGCAATATTTTTTACAATGAGTTTTTCTATAAAAAAAATGCATTAAACACGTTTTGAGTAAAGATTTTGTAAGCAACTGATGTTCAAACTATTGTGTATAATAAGAATCATAAAACTAACACAACTCTCTTTTCGGAGTGTAATAAACTAATAATAGTATTTATTCACTTCGAGTGTTCACCCATACAAACCAATAAGATTACATGAAAAACAAAGTGCTTATCTTATTGGAGAAATGTTAACGATCAATAGCTTTTAGAAGGTAAATTATTGCTGATCGATTTCAATTGATTTATGAACTTTTATTGTGACCAAACTACCTACATAAACATTTATCAGAATATTTAGGAGAATTTATAAAAATAACTAATTAATGACATATTATTCAGCAAGTTTTAGTAAAAAAAATGTTATTTAAACACAATAATGTATAAAAATATATCACTTATATTTTGTTTTTGAGGCAATGCATCATTACTTATGGCTGTCGAATATATTTTAACTAATGACATGTGATTAAGTTATGTTTAGTAAAAAAAAATTGTCATTTGAACATAAAAATATAATAATATATTTCAACACAGTTAGAAATATAATGTTAATTTAAGTTGAGTTTGTTGATTAAACTTAATTAATTGATGAATTGATTAAATGTTAGTTTTAATTAGTTAGTTAAATAAACTTAATTAGATGATGAGTTAATTAAGTAGTTAATTGATTGGTTAAATTACAACTATAATGCATACATATTTACTTGTTTGAATCCTCAATCAATATTAATGCAGAGTTATTGGATTTAAAATATAAAAAAAATTAATTTTTTCTCTTAAATCCAATAACTATGCAATATGACTAATTGTACAGAGGATCCAAATCTCAAACACCTAATTAAGATTACAAAAAGGCCATAAAAACTTATGACATAAGCTAATTCCTACTTTTGACATGCTTAAGTTATAGTATCCCTTTTGGGGAACCAATAATAATATATTTGATATTGTATCCATGAAGATACATTAAATCATACATGTTAATAAATTAAGTATCAAATTAAAAAAAAAATACCAGATAAAGAAAAAAAAGAAAGACTAATGGCATGAGATTTCATATGACATACCAGTGCCAGTGACACCTTATCATATAGAAACGAAATCACATAAAGCAATATAGTTATCTCGAAAGACTAATTTTAGTTTCTATTTTAATTTTTATAAAAATTGAGTCATTTTAGTTCCTATAAAAATAAAATATGAATTAAAAATAGATCAAAAATTTGTAAGAACTAGATTTTAAAAATCATAAATTTTATTGAGACTAAAAATTATTTAATCTTTAATTATATAACGAAGTTAGTTACAGTGGTATACGATTCTCTTATACCATGAAAGGTTGCTTGCACTTTTGAAGGCTGAAAGACTAATGGCAAGGACTTTGAGAGAAGTAGATTCTTTTCTATTGAAATATGTGCTCACTGCTCAGGAAACCATATATATGTATCCAATTATAGCACAAATAAATGTGTAGTGTGAGAGACAGAGTAAATTATTTTTTGTTTTATTGAACAAAATAATAATATAATTAAAAAAAGAATACAAAGAAACCCAAATACAAATAAGGTCTAAACAACACTAAAATAAGGACAAAATAAAAGAGAGCAACCATCCCTAATATGAAAGAAGAGACTAATAATATATAATTATTTTAGTGAAAAGAGCAATAGTTTTCATAAACTATATATAATTTTTTTTTTAAATGGTGAAGGTTAGTTGTTAATAGTTAGTTTGTATTAACGAGAGTTGAACTCATGACCTCTTTATTACTATGATATCTATATTTCTCTTACAAACCACCAAAACACCTTTTATATATATATATATATATATATATATATATATATATATATATATATATATATATA
>JBBPBO010000003.1:61910854-61980396 GCA_037974295.1 Cicer cuneatum
GTATTCTTAATATTTTGTTGGTGTGGTATATAATGCCTATTTAACTTGAATTAACTTTTAATATATATATATATATATATATATATATATATATATATATATATATATATATATATATATATATATATCATGCAAAAATATAGCCAGAAACTAATCATTTGTACTCGCATTGTATTATAAGCATTCTCCTTAATATTTTTTTGTGTGTGTTAAAGTTATTGGTGTGGTATATTCTTCGTTTAAATCTATCGCTACGTATAGAGCTGTGTTATCTGACTGATCAGTTAAAATTGTTGTGTGTGCTGTCTTCATAAATTCGTAGTACAACATGATCACATTTTTCCATTACTTTCCAATGTATATTCCCCTAAAAAATCATTTACTTCTCCAGTTGAAATGTTTAGTAATATGTTGTCCCTATCACCAAACATCAAAGTTGTCATAGTGACAAAAATGAAGTTTTTTTGTTCAAATAGGGTAATTGATTTGTAGTAATAACGTTACTAGATAGCTAGATTAATTTTGTTTGTACTCCTAAATATTCATTCATCAAATGGGGCTATTTTATAACTATAGAATATGATGCTTCAAAATTCCATGTGAATCTTGTGATGGAACTTTATTTAAATGACAAAGGAAGAATAAAATTCAGAGAGTAAATAGTAATTTATATATGATGACATATATCATCTAGACTATATATTAATTGATTTATTAATTGGAGTTGTGTTGCTAAAGAATTACGGGAGGAAACAAATCTTTACTTTGCTTGTTAATATAAATTTACTATTTATGTTGGGTAAAACGTTTTTTCATTGTCTTCTTCCTTTTTATGGACAATAAATTTCTTCGTTTTTTATGGAATATAAATTTGTAGTTGTGTTTACATTTGTCAAGCTTTTTCATTGTGATGACATGAAGTAACTGACAAATTCCGCATGGTTAGATTTAACATTATACTTTGATTTGAATTCGAAATCTCAAAATAATTCTTTAATAAAAATTTTAGTAATTTTACTAAAATATTATGAGTTTAATTTGTATACATTATCAGTGTAAATGGTTTTACACAATCAACAAATCATGACTATTTTATAAGTGGTTATTACAAAAGTTAAACATTACTAATGATCTAACGATTGTAATTGATTGAAAGTTTAAAAACTTTTTACATTGATATTATATATAAATTAAATTCAAATATTATTATAAACTTGAAGAGATTTCGTATTAAAATTTACCTCAAACGTTTGTATGTGTTATGCCAGCCCTAAGAGTGCCAAAGAATATACATAACCAAACGACATTATTATCATATTATTTTTTCTTTTGTACAACACAACATTATGTTCTTATGAAAACAACATCATTTTTTCTGACTTCTATATTTTTAGAGCACATTTGAGGAAGAAAAATTACTGAAAATTTATTTTTAGTCCTTGAAAAATAAAGGTAATTTTTAATTTTTGAGAAGATTAAACCGGAATAATTTCATGTCTATTATCTTTTACACCATATTTGGTTGATGAAGAAAAAATAAAAGAAAGAAAATAAAGTCAAAAGACGAAAAAAAATAGAGAATAAGTTGATGGTTAAGTAGTTAGACACAAGAGAAAGTTAAAAAAAAATTGATAGAAAAAACATTTATATTTATAAAATGACATCAATGTCTTTAAGGAAAAAATTAGATATGATAAAAAGAATAAAAATAAAAATTTTAATACCATCAATAAAAAATTATAAAATATAAAAATAAAAATAATAACTAGATAGATACTGAAACAACAAATTTTTTACCATGTGAAAATATTTTTTTAAAAAAAACTACATGATCATTTTAACTTGCTAATTAGTATTTAAATAAAAAAACTTGCTAATAAAAAGAATTGAGACTCAAAGTGAATCATAACATGAAATGTTAGTCAGTAATAAAGCATTTATGTAAATAATAAAAACAATTCTCTTAATATTTTAATTGTTTTGAAAATACTTCACTTCAAAAAAAAATTATTTTCTTTTATTTTTATGTTGACAAATAAAATTAAACAAAATTTAAAAATAAAAATTAAAAATAATTTTATAAAATAAACGGACTTTAAAATTTTAAAAACTAAAATAGTTCACATCAAAACTAATTTAAATAAAATTGCAAATCGAAATTAAAAAGATTTAATTCACGTATGCCGTTGTCACGTCACCTTACATCAAGTTCAAGAAGCCCGAATTGCTCTAGTGTTGCATGTAGGGGCAAACACGTGGAAAAAAATCAATGATAGGGTAGATACAAATGCAATGTTAACGCCTCTTTTTCGTCCTTGCAAAATAGAGTTAGAATGGGAATGTGCTTTCGTGACGATGGTGGTAATTTTGTTCTAGAAAAAGCTTTGGTATGTGAAGTTTATGGATTTCTTCGTGCTTTGCAATGGGTTCAAGAGTTTCAGATAGGATCAATCTACTTCGAGTTGGACTCCAAATGTGTACTCCCTCTGTCTACGATCTTTGGTCCTTTAATCATTTTATTTTTGTCCCAAAGTTTTGGTTCTTTTAGAAAATCAAGATATAATTAATGATGTTTTTTCTTTTGTACCTTTTAAAATCCAAAAATATGTATTAAATTAATTTTGTTTTTACTTGATGAAAGAAGGGTATAAAAGACTAAAGATACCTAAATTTATTATTTCTTAATATGTGTATCCAAAGTTAAAAGAACCAAAATTCAAGGACGAAATGGAGTAGTCAAGTTCCATCAAGCTTATGTGGGTGTTTCAATTTGGTGTTATTTTATCTAATTGTCGTTTTATTTTCTATTTCGTCTTTCAAAACTCAAATGTAGAGTTTATTCAAAAGTTAATCAATTGGATAATTCATGATCTTACAGAGGTAACCACATCTTTAATTAGTCACAACATCTTTATTGAAATTTCTCCTTATATTGAAGATATTATTATTAGGAAATGCTAAGAAAAGGGAAAAAAATAGTATTCATTTCTATTTTTTTAATTAAATTTGACCCTAAAAAATGAAAATATAGAAGGTTCTTAAATAAACATCATACTAATGTTTTTTAACACCAAAATGTGGGTGTTTATTTAGTTATTTAACTTGGAGTTAAATAGAGGAGGTGTCATTGTAAATGTTTTTAGGTTAGGTTAGACTTTAAAAATGAAGTCATTTTTGCTTGGTCTATTTACTCCAATGGATTAATTATATGTAAAATTTTATCTCCTTAAACAAAAATTTAACAACAAAGCTATAATTAAATCTAGAAACAACAAAAATCAAATAGAATTTTTTCTTCCAAAACTCATTATAATGTGATTACCGTTACAAAAGTTCAAATCTATTACATTCTCTTGTTAAACAAATCAATTACTTCAATACAAACATAATAAAAAACAAAACAAAAAATCAAAAGCTTTAAGTTTTACATATCAATATATCCAACTCCATACTTGAACGAAATAATTTTTAATTAAACTTTATTTATTTACATGTCGATCCATTCATATAGAAATGGAGGGCTAAAACCAAAAATATAAAATCCAACTCCACACTGGTTTATTTATTGTTCCAAATATGATATAGAAACATTTATAATTTGTCACCTTGATCAGTTGCCACTGGAGTCTTAGATAAAGTAGTTGTAAGAATATCATAGTAGAGAGGAAATTGTGCAACAACATAGAAAGTCATAGGTAAACAAGTAACTCCATAAATTAGAAATATCACCGATTTATATTTATGATTAAGCAGAACAAATTGTCCAGTGCAGAACGAAACAAACATCGCAGCAATCGATATGAAAAGAGTGCTTAACCCGAGAAGAAGTTTCAGAGGCAATTCTCTTCGAAAATCATTGGCTTGTTTTCGAGAAGTTAGAATCGAAAGGAACATGATTAGTCCGGAGACAGAGAAACAAAGACCGATGAGCGAAGAAATGGCAAATATATCTAATGCTGGTTTGCCTTCTAGTGATGGTCTGCCTTCATCTGTTACTCCGCCGGGGACAGCACTCGTTGTGGCGAAGGCAACACCAGCAGTGAGTACTGCCACGACGGAGCAGGATCCAGATATATCTTTTAGCCATTCGCTGCTGTGTTCTATAAGTTTTACGTGTTTGCTTCTGAAGATTTCGCTTGGTGTTCTGCCATTGTTGTTGCTTCTGATGATTTCGCCTGGTGTTTCTCTATCTTTGTTTCTTCTGAAATTGAAGTGCTGTGGCACAAGGCTTTTGACATACTGATCCAAGGAAGAAAAAAAAAAGAGGAAATGGATCAACATATATAAACACTTTCACTTAGATGAGAAGAAAAATTACTATAGCTTTTGCTTCAAGGAAATTTCTCAAAACAAGTTCTGCATGATTTTACAATTACCAAAAAATGCTTATAAGCTCATCTAGAAATTTATTGAGTTTAATTTTGATACATAGTCTCTTTGCACAAAATTAATAGAAATGTATTATAGATGTGTTGCAGTTTGAGATGTAAGCATACTTGGTTAAATTAAACACTATATGTTCTTTCTTTTATGTTTTAGCGTTATTTTATCTTCCTTCCTTTGATCGAGGGGTGTTCTAACAAATCTAATTTAGAAAAAAAGTAAAAAAAAATATGTAAAAGAATAAAAGATTAGACATATGATTGTAATTGTATGTACCTGAAACCATTTAATATCCCACATCATTTGCAAGGCAGAACCAGCAATCTGCCAAGGTTTATCACCACTCAATGCCTCAGCAGCCAAATGCAATATAGTATTCTCATCTTCATCAATTGCAAGTACCAAATTATTCCAAACTATTGAGTCTGAAAGCTTCTTCAAAGTATCAATAACAACTGGTTGCCTATACTTCACTGCAACATGCAACACATTTTCTTTATTTGAGTTTTTGTTATGTATAGCACTTGGTATTTTATTTAAAATTTCATTCACCATTTCAACTATTCCATTTCTAGCTGCTAACAACAAGGGTGTATCTTTTTTATCAAATTCCATTTCAGATTTTGTTGCTTGTCTTTTATCAATTTCAGATTTTGTTTTATCAGTTTCACTTGGTGTTTTATCAATTTCAATTTCAATTTCAGTTTCAGATTTTATATTGTAATTGTCAGGATCAATTTCTATGTCAGTTGGTCTACCACCACTTCCTGTGAATGATTCATAAGGTCTTTCCATTAATGCCTTCAATAATTGACTACTCCATTCATGCTTCTTCTTTGCAATCTTCAAATCATTTACCCCTTAAAACAGCAACATTAATTGAATCAGGACCAATTAATAATTATTTAATAATCTTGTTAAATTATTATCCAATTTAATGACTCACTATCACAAGTAGTGTGTTTTTAACTCATTAAACTAAACCCTTGTAGATATTTATATGAATTAATTTCACAAAAGTGACATCATAATATGATTTGACTTGATGCATGTGATAACAAAATTTACAATGCCAATAAAAAATAATGTGATAGAAATAACAATTATACAAAAGTAGCCACCATATAGAAAACATATATGTACATACCTAATAATGAAAGGCCAAGATTATAAGCAGACTTGCCAAGATTATAAGCAGACTTGCAAAATAGTTGAAATGTTTCATAATTTGGTGGAAAAACTTCAACTTGATGTTTTTCTGAATTGAATGGTCGATGATTGTCATTTGATGGATTTTTAGCGTCAGACTTGCAAAATAGTTGAAAGGTTTCATAATTTGGTGCAAAAAATTCAACTTGATGTTTTTCTGAATTGAATGGTCGATGATTGTCATTTGATGGATTTTCAGCGTCAGACTGTTTTTTCTTTTTAAAAATTTTTGTTCCTGATAAAAGATTTAACAAATATATTTTTAAAATTATCACCCTAAAAATATTTTAACCATTAATTAGTAATGTAATCCCATATTTATTGAAAAATTAAGTTAATAAATTACAATTATAATACATACAGATTCACTTGTTTGAATGAAGTATACTAATGTAAACTCATTGGATTTAAAGATAAAATTTTTTAATTAAATCTAATGACTATACAACATGCCTAATTGTATAGAGGATCAAATCTCAAACACCTAATTAAGATTACAAAAAGCCCATAAAAGGTTATAACATAAGGTAATTTCTTCTTTTGACATGCTTAAGTTATAGTATTCCTTTTGGAGAACCAATAATAATATATATAATGTTGTATCCGTGAAGACATATATGTTAGTAAATGTTAAGTATCAAAGTAAAAATAAATAAAAGTATAAAGGAAAACATAAGAAAGACTAATTGCATGAGATTCCATATGACATACCAATATTGCCGATGACACGTAACCATATAGAAAGAAAACCACACAAAGCAGTATAGTTATATGGAAACTTCATCTTATTAGAATTTTGATTATCCTCTATATTTTTCAAATAAGACCTCATTGTTCTTTCAACATCCATTGGTTCCACAAGAATGCCTTAATTAGCAACAAACACAAATACTTAAAACACATATACAATGTATTTTAATTTTAATTATAAAATTAAATATACTTTTTGTATCTATAAAATACATACATTTTAAGTTTATTCCATACATAAATTTTAATCAATTTTAGTTACTATTTTAATTTTTATAAAAATTGAGTGTTTTTTGTAACACCCTGAGTTTAAAACACAGCGCGAGTGTATTTTTTTTTTTAAATAATTAAGTAAAGAATTTTTGTCAGATTTAATTCAAAAAGAATTAAAATTTTCATCAGTTCATTTCAAAAGAGAACACCCGGCCTGTGGCTATTAAACAGTATCAGAGTGCGGAAGAAAACAGCGGAAAAGTCATACATTAATTCCCAAAATAATTTCCAAAATAAAACAAATTATATTTTTCCAGTTCAAAATCATATACATCAAATCTAACCGATCATGCACTAAAGCTATAGTAGCACGGTTTCCACCGTATCCTCTACAAGTCTCTTCTTCACCCAGTTGTCCGTCCCTCTGCGTTGTCCACAGCTACGCCGTACGTAAAGATCAAGGGAAACTAACGATGTCTCCGTCGTTAGTGTAACCATCGGTGAGACGAGTTTGGGGTTCATCTGAGGGCAAAGCCCAATTTCCACAATAATAGTAAAGGGTCACCGACCAAAATTAACAAATAAGCACGTAGCATTTATATCACAGAACAAATACACCCATGGTATAACATATGACAATGATGAAAATTAAGGATGCTCATTTGAAATTTCATGATATGTATACTTTTTCAAAACAGCAACCTATTAATATGAAAAATATGTGGTAAGTACAACCAACACTTCAACAATTACAATCATCTATCAGAAATTTAGATTTCATAGAGTTCTCACACACATCAATTTCCAACCATCATCATATACCCAAATCGTGACCCACCGGTCGATCCCCCGATGCAATATGTATATGCTCATGTATGCAATTTCTTGGAATTACCAAGGTGCAGTCGCTCAACAGACCAGCACAATTTAAATATGTATGACTTTAACGGCCCTCAAGACCAGGGTGCAATCTCTCACAGATCAGCACCAGTGCAGTCGCTCAACAGACCAGCACTCGTGCAGTCGCTCAACAGACCAGCACGTTTTACATATTTGATTGGACCACCACGAACACGCGGCCATTCTGTAGCCCGGATAGAATGGACCACCACGAACACGCGGCCACTCTACAACCCATCACAGTTACTACTACTTTCACGTGTATTAGCCTCTCACATGCCAAATACACAGAAGTTAAATCCTCGCACGGATAGAATGGACCACCATGAACACGCGGCCATTCCGTAGCCCACTACTGTGGTTACTACTTAACTTCGCGGACCATCACAGTTACCGCATTACTCTGTGGCCCATCGTGGTCACCACCTGACTATGAAATGCATGGACATGCAATGTTTTCTCTTCACTGAAAACAGTATGCAATATCAGAAAAACTCAGCCCTTCCAGCATTTTCCCCAAAACATCTCAACACAATTAATTTTATCATCAACACATCGATGATTAAACATTCAAGCAATCATTATCACTTTACATTATCTCAAAATTCCATTCTGAATTATCATAAGTCTTTCCCCCAACTCTTAAAATTCATAAAACAGTGTTTAAAAATGAGATTTCTGGAAAATACGAATCTGTATTCGAATACAGCTTCTCTGTATTCGAATATAGAAGCCAAAAACAGTGCAGAATTACACTCTGTATTCGAATACAGCTTCCTTGTATTCGAATATAGAGGCTGTCACAGTGCAAAACTAGTGTTTTTCCACTACATCAGTAAAGTCTCAAAAACTTCATCACCACCACTTCAAACTATCACAAAAATTCCATTTTAATTCATCATAAACCTTCCCAATACTCCCCAACACTTAGGGTTCATAAAACAATGTTGAAAAACTTGGAATTTCTGAAAAACTCGAATATGTATTCGAATACAGATCCCTTGTATTCGAATACATAAGCTGAAACTGTAATTTTAACATCCTGTATTCGAATACAGCATGCCTGTAGTCGAATACAGAAGCCAAAAACAGTGTATATTCAGCATTTTCCCACCATTATTGAAGTTTTTATTAAACTCATCATCTCTTCTTCAAAACTATTCAAAAACTTCATTTTAAATTGTTTCAAACCTTCCCCAACACTTTAAGTTCACATGACAGTGCTTAAAACTTGATTTTCTGGAAAACACGAATCTGTATTTGAATACAGCTTCCTTGTATTCAAATACAGAAGCTAAAACTTGAGTTTCTGGAAAAATCCGAATCTGTATTCGAATATAGATCCCTTGTATTCGAATACAGAAGCTGAAACTAGTGAAAATCATCATTCTGTATTCGAATATAGCATGCCTGTAGTCGAATAAAGATGCGAATACAGTGTTAAAATTTCACTTCTGTATTCGAATATGACATGGTCGTAGTCGAATACAAATGCTAAGTCAGAAACAAAAATCCTTCCTCTTTATTCGAATACAGGGGCTCGTATTCGAATACAAGTTTGAAAACTTAAGTAAAACAGAAGCTTGACAGGTTGTATTCGAATACACTCATGTTGTATTCGAATACACCTTCGAAAATCAGTGAAATTTTTCCTGAGGCTTCAACACATTTCAAACTGTTTCTTTAAAAGAAATCAACAAAACATCAAAACAGATTCAACACTTTTCCAGAAAACACTTTCATCATTTAAAATCCTTTTTCTTCTGAAAACATCAACAATACCAGATTTTCATCAACATAATAGAAACAGAATCATCAACACCAAAAGCAACATCACAGTTTTTGCTTAAATCCCCCAAACAGAATATCAAACTCAAAATAGAACATGCATTTCCAAACGGTTACATTTTGAGCATTCTCAAAGCAACATGCAAGGTATTTCCAGCATTCTCACACATGCAGAACCACAATGATGTATTTCAGCCAAACACCAACAATCACAGATCATCAAACATCACAGGATGAAATTTTCAGGTTTTATAACAACATGCACACAACTTTCTCAGCATGCATTTGATCAACTTCAAAATAACATGCAAGACATTTTTCAACCTTCCCAAATATACAAAACAGAATTGGAATAAACACCCAAAACAGCACATCACATATTTTTAAAACCTCAACATAATGCATTTTCTTTCATCTTTCAAAATGTCAGGCAAAACAATTTCTTTTTCAAAACAGAAACTCAAATATAATCACATCTCAAACATACATTTACAGTCCTAAAATGCAACTAGAAAGTGGAAGGTGCCCTTACCCTTGCTGCGCTTCTGCTTCTGCTCACGTTTCTGCTTTCGTTCCCGTTTACGCGTTAAAAACCGGTGAAACTGCCACTTGCGTTTGCTGCTATGAAACTGGGTTCTCTAGCTCCGTAATGATGTGGGGAACAACTTTTGTACTGGGGGTTTTCTGGTTTGGTGCCTAGATTTCCAATTAATGTCACTTTTGAGGAACTCCCTCTTTCTTTTTTTTTTTTTTTTGAAATCGTGAAACAGATTTCAGAATGGGAAGGGAAGGGGTACTGTTACATGCAGTATGGGCAGTGAGGAAGGAGGAATGGTGTTCTGATTTCACCCATCCTTCTCACTCCTATTTATAGGCTTGTGTGGGTGCCACCTCACCCGACACTTGTCTAATCCTCAGCACTTAACCAGTCCCGACGCAACTAGCCGATAATTCCTTAATTAACTGTCCGTAATTTAATTACTCGTAATTAAATTAATCTATTCTTCATCCAATAATCTTAATTCATCTTCCAAAATAAATAAATAAATATATATATATATATATATATATATATTCACTCAAAACATACATATATTTAATATTTTACAAATATCCCCAAAATACACTTAATATTAATTCCATAAATTAATTCTTAAATTTAAGGGTCTTACACTTTTAGTCCCTATAAAAATAAAATATAAATTAAAAATAGATAATTTTTTTTTTGCAAGAACTAGATTTAAAAACTCATAAATTTTGATGAGACTAAAAATATATTTAATCTTTAATTATATAATGAGGTTACTTACAATACTGGTATATGATTCGCTGATACCATGAAAGGTTGCTTGAACTTTTGAAGGCTGAAGGTCTACTGGCAAGGACTATGAGAGGAGTAGATCCTTGTAAGTTGCAATATGCGCTCAGGAAATCATAGTAATGTACTATTATCGCAGCCAAATCTGTTCCAAAATATATTTGTATTCAATTATAGCACAAATAAATGTATAATGTGAGAGAGAGAGAGAGTAAATTGTTTTTTTGTTTCATTGAACAAAAGAATAATATAATTAAAAAGGAATACAAAGAAATCAAATACAAATAAGGTCTAAACAACAGTAAATAAGGAAAAAATAAAACAGAACAACCATCCCATAAGTTAAATTTTTTATATTCATATTTCACATTAAATTTTTAAAGTAATATAGAATTATTTTAGTTAAAGAGTAATAGTATTCATAAAGTATATATAAGCTTTTTTTTTTAAAGGGTAGTGAAAGTTAATTGTTAATAATTAGTTTGTGTCACACATACTCATGACCTCTTTATTACTATGATAACTATATTTCTCTCACAAACCATCAAAACACCTTTTATATATATATATATATATATATATATATATATATATATATATATATATATATATATATATAAATAAAAGTTAATTCAAGTTAAATAGACATTATATACCACACTAACAAAATATTAAGGAGAATACTTATTTATTTATGAGAAAAAAATTAGATATCGACACATTTTTATATGTAAAATGAGTCATATTATTTTTTTTAACCTAAAACATGATATTCAGTATAACATTATAGTATTTGTCAATTGAACTACCTTTTATCGACAAAACAATACAATATGAGTTCAAATGATTTGTTTTAGGCTATAATTTTGCATGATATATACATATATATATATATATATATATATATATAGATATATTTCTAACACAAGTATAACTTATTATAAATTATCAAAATATTCTCCCCAGATTGCAGCGTGAAAAATATTATCACCATCTTTTCGTATCAAATCTTGCAAAGTAACTTTCTCTTTTGAAATATTAAAAAGGTAAGCAAATGTTGTTTCTCTCCCATTAACAACAGCTTGAAAAAGTGGTGTCTCTCCATATATATTTTTAAGACTCAACAAATATATCCTCTCATTACATTTTCCTACGATTATCCTACATATTCTAACAAATTCCTTTGTTGCTACCAAGTGTAATGGTGTGTCTCCTTTCTTATTTACCATTTCCAATGCCTCAACCTTGCCATCAATATTATGCTCATTTGAAATCAAAATTGTACACAAAAGCTCTTTAACGATGAAGTCTTTGTTTAAATTGATCGCTACGTGCAGAGCTGTGCCATCTAACATAGTAAAAGTTGTTGTGTGTAAGTACGAAAATTGGTAGTACATCGCCACCACATTATCCCAGTTACCTTCCCATGCGTATTTCTCTAAAGAATTATTTACTTGTTCTATTGAAAGGTTTCGAAATATGTTGTCACTATCATCAAACAACAAAAGTGTCATAGTGACAAAAATGAAGTTTTTTATTTTCAAATGGGATAATTGATTTGTAGAAATAATGTTACTAGATAGTTAGATTAATTTTGTTTGTGCTCCTAAATATTCATTAGCATTCATCAATTGGGGCTATTTTATAACCATATAATCTGAAGCTTCAACGTCCCATGTGAATCTTGTGATAAAACTTTATTTAGATGACAAGGAAAGAATAAAATTGAGAGAGTGAATAATAATTGATATATGATGACATATATCTTCAAAACTATATATTAATTGATTTATTAATCGGAGATGTGTAGCTAAAGAATTATGAGAGGAAACAAATCTTTACTTTGCTTGTTAATATCAATTTGGTATTATATCGTGTAAAACGTTTTTCGTTGGTTTCTTCCTTTTTATGAACTATTGATGTTTAGTTGTCTTTACATTTTTCAAGCTTTTTTATTATGATGACACAAAGAAACAGACAAATTCCACATTGTTAGATTCTAACATTATATTTTGATTTGAATTCGAAATCTCGCAGTTGTGTATATTACTTTATGTGATATATATTATTTCATTTACAGACAAAAAAAATAGAAATAGAAAAAATCCTATTAAAATCAATACCATCTCAATAAATATTAAAATCAATTGACTTTATTATCAATTGTATTTTACAAAATCAATTACATTAATTCAATAAATAATTTTATATCTTAAAGTGTCAAAAAATAATTATTTAATAAAAAATTTAGTATAAATATAAATTTTTTTATTACAATCAATAAAAAATTATAAAATATAAAATACAAAAATAAAAATAAAAAATATATAAATAATGAAAACAAGAAATTTTTTACCATGTAAAAATATTCTTTTTTAAAAAAACTATATGATCATTTTAACTTGCTAATTAGTATTTAAAAAAACATTGAGAAAAAGAAGATGTGAGACTCTAAAATTCCAAAAACTAAAATAGGTCACATCATAACTAATTCAAATAAAATAGCAAATCAAAATTAAAATCAAAAGATTTAATCCAGGTATTCGTTGTCACATCACCTTAAGACTTTCTAGCTCGTGATTTAAGTCACACATCAATAAAAAATGTTCAAAATTCAATGGTGAAAAAAATTTCAAAATTTTTAAAATCAGTGACTATATTCTCGAATATAAAAATTAGGGATGAATTTTCAAATAAACGAAAATTGGCAGACTGGATTTTACATTAATTTATTATGTGTTATATCAAAAAAATATTAATTTATTATTTGTTTTTATTTTGTTTTTATAATGTTAATATGTAGTATATTACACATTATATACGTTGATATTATTTTGTTTTTAATGTTATTTAGACAAAGTTTGTAATATTATTTGATATTACATAATATGTAATTATGCGTCAATAAAAAATTAATAAAATAATTTAATTCAAACTTCACTTAATCAAATGGAATGGAATTTTTTTTGGCAAAGCAATTCAAACAAAATTGCATACTATAAAAAGTAATCGAAACTGAATTTTACAGTCAGCACAATATACAGAGGTATAAGGCGTATTTTAATATGATATTTCATAAAAATATATAATAGTATTATAATAGAATTATTAAATTTTTATTTATTTTTTATACTTTAGAATATAAAATTATTTTCAAACAAGATTTTATTAGTTTTAGTTCTAAAACTATTAAAATGACGCCTTTTTATTAAGTAAAAACAAATTTTAGAGGTTTTTAGTAAATAAAAATATCATTATAGTATTTTTATCTATATCAACTGCAAGTACCAAATTATTCCAAACTGTTGGGCTTAAAAGCTTCTTCAAAGTATCAACAACAACTGGTTGCCTATACTTCACTGCAACATGCAACACATTTTCTTTCTTTGAGTTTGTGTTATGTATAGCACTTGGTATTTTAATTAAAATTTCATTCACCATTTCAACTATTCCATTTCTAGCTGCTACCAAAAAGGGTGTATCTTTTTTATCAATTTTATTTTCAGGTTTTGTTTCTTGTTTTCCAAAGCATTCCATTCTGCTTGTAATTCCATCTTGTTTCCATTGAGGAAAAGTATTTTATTTATGTATAGCAATCTTCACATCCTTTAGCCCTTAAAAAAGGAACATTAATTGAATCAGGACCAATTAATAATTATTTATTAATCTTGTTAAATTATTATCAAATTAATAAATATTTAATGACTCACTATCCCAAGTAGTGTGTGTTTAACTCATTAAATTAAACCATTGTAGATATTTATATAAATTAATTTCACAAAAATAAAAAATAATGTGATAGAAATAACAATTATACAAAACTAGCCACCATATAGAAAACATATATGTACATACCTATTCCTGAACAACCAAGATTATAAGCAGACTTAACAAATTGTTGAAAGGTTTCATAATTTGGTGGAAAAAATTCAACTTGATATTTCTTTGATTTAAATGGTCGATGATTGTCATTTGATGGACTTTCAGCGTCGGGCTGTTTCTTCTTTTTTAAAATCTTTGTTTTTGACAAAAAATTTAATAAATATATTTTTAAAATTGTCACACTAAAAATATTTTTACCATTAATTAGTAATGTAATCCCATATTTATTGAAAATTAAGTTAGTAAATTACAACTATAATACATACATATTCACTTGTTTGAATCCCCAATCACAATTGAAGTATACTAATGCAGACTCATTGGATTTAAAGATAAAAAAATTTAATTAGATCTAATGATTATGCAACATGTAACACCCCAATTTTTATAATAAACTATTTTATTAATGAAATAGAATTTTAAATAATTAATTTGATGTTAAAATTATTTTAGAATATATGTTGATAAATTTTGTGATTAATTTTCTTTATGTGTGTGCACATATCTATAGTTTAATTATTTCTAAGTATTTCTTATTTTAACTATTTGTTTTGTAAATAATTATCTTGGAATAATAGTAATATCAATATTAAATTGATTTATATTTATATAGTTGCTATATTATGATGATTTTATACATATTTATTGTGATTTAGTAATTAATATAAATTGTTGATGTTATATTTATTTATTTATTTTAACTTTGACTACTCTATAAAGATGATATATTTTTATGTGATCATTTTAAAAAAAATATTATAGTAATAATTATAGTTATTATTTTGAATATGAGAATTTTGGTTAAAATTATATTTATCTATGTTAAGGAAAAATAATATTATGTCAAAATGATTATTTTGGAAAAAAAAAAATTCTAACTTAGATGACTAAAATAAATTATTTGTTTACTTTTAGAAATATTAGATAATGGACTTTGGACCAGACAACTATTTACACCCTTATTTTTCACTTCTGCATATTAATTTGGGCTATTATCATTGCTGAATTGGATTTTTCTTTCTGACGTGTGCGATAATTTCCTTCGTGTTTGCACTATGTGTCTGCCTTAGTAATTTGTTTAAATTATTAATACTAATAATATTAAATCTGTTTTTAAAATGTATGTAAATATAAATATATATATATATATATATATATATATATATATTAATTATTTATATAAATATAAATAAGAAATAAACATGTGTATCGTTGCACTAATATGTTACCTTTAGCACTAATAGAGTGAGTTTAGATTAATAATAATAATGATAATAATAATAATAATAATAATAATAATAATAATAAATAATTAAAACCTAGCTATATAAATACATAGGCGATAGCCTAATAGAACTATCAGAAAAAGAAAAAAAAGGGAATTAGCATTGCCAAATAGCCGCCGTATACGCCAAAGCCATCAGGTATCTTCCTCTCTGTTACCTTACCTTGATTGAAGCATGATAATGATAGGCACACTTATGGTTATAATATATGCATTACTTTTCATAGACAATAACAACTTTCTTCAATTTGATCTATATACGTAAAGCTACGTTCTTAACAATTTCCATAAACTGTAATAATAGTAGCGTATGCTCATATTTCTTTTTTTTCCCCCTCAGCTAATAACTTGGTTTGAGAAATCATACATGTTGCATTGCTAACACTTCTTCTCCTTCCACCATGCTCAAATTGTTTTTGATCGTTTCACATTTGTGATTGTTTAAACTTGAAAAATGTTTTTATCTAATTTGTTTAAGATTGTTTCTGATTAATTATTTTTTTCCTTTGATCTATACTATAAGCTGAAAGGATTTTAAACCCATTGCGCCAAGAATCTATTACAATAGTGACTCATCTCCTCAGTCACTCTCAGAAGTCATAACCAAAACTTTTTGGATTTTTAATTACTCAGAGCCCTACCTAACTTGATTTCTTATCACTTCAATCAATAGCTTCCTACGAGGTTTATACAAATTTCTCTATTTCAACTTGTTAAGATCCACCAATTTTAATTTTTCTACGAGTGTGGTTTCTATTTGTTTATTGATTTCAATTTCACTTTGAATACGTGTCTTGATGATTCTATGTGCGGTTTCTAAGTTTATCTCGATTTAAAAGTTTCCTAAAGAGAAAAAGAAATATCAAAATAAGTTTGGATCTGAGTGTTTAATCTGAAGTGAGGGCATTATTTTGTTTAATTAATCATCGGAAGCTTTGTGGTTGACTTTTTTTTCTTGTTTAGGATGATGCTGCTGTTAATGTTTTTCTCCTTCATTCTTTGTACTCATACATATGATTATTCCTTTGCTGCGGTTTTGATTGTTTATGTTTTGCTGTCTTTTTTTTATATTGTCTTCTCTGTGTATATTCTATTTTTAAAGATATTTTTGGATTATATTACAAATAGCAGATAATTTATTTATGTATTATTAATAAATGATTTATTTATCTATTGGAGCAACTAATTAATCTGTATTTGGTCGTTGCGTTGATTTATTTATTTTGTGAACTATTAGAAACGAGGGTCGATAGAGACGCGACAAGTTAGCAGATCGGACTCGTTGGACGAAATCTGAAATTGAGGTAAGGGGTGAGATGAGGTTCGATTTTATGAGTATAAAATAATATGAGGTGAACGGGAATACCGAAATTCCCATATATTCACCGAGGCTTACTACGTACGGTCGAGCCCTATTGAGTAATAATAATTAATTAATAATATATGAATGGTAATAGTGAGGACTAAAATGTATTTTAGTAACCTATAGAATTGTTGTGAGTTTAATTATATCAAGAATGCATATTGTTTAATTTTATGAGTTTAATTCTGATCTTGTGTTGATTGTTATTGGGTGAATGATATGTACTTGAGTACTCTGATTTACTTGATTTAAAATTGTGATATTACTTGAATACACCACCTGTTTGATTTATTCTGTGATTGATAAAATTGGATTTTATTGTGATTGACTAATTATATATATAGATGTATACATATATATAATGATGTAAATTTTGATATATTGGGGGTTGAAATTATTGAGTTATGAAAATCGAGTAAGTATGAAATAGATGTTGTAGTTTTGAAGTGAGGATTATTTTGTCATCATATAGGAAGGGTCTGACAAACCTAGTGATTCGGGGAAGTACAACTGAATGAGCCTGATCGCGGAGGGCTATAGTCGAATCGTAAGGTAAGACTGATAGACCTTGGGGGTACATCTAGTTGGGAATTCCTAAGTGGATTAGTGGGTTATTCCCTAAGGCCAGGAGCTACCGTGCAAAAACAAGAATACCCCGACTGTCGCGTATATGTGTCTCGGGTTGAGTTGAGGTGATCTATGAGGACTTGGCCATTCATGAATTGTCCGTCCACTCTTGTAGTGGCATAGCATCAGGCCTCGTAACCAAGTACTTCAGAGTAGAATGGTACCAAGTGATGAAGAAGTATAGAGTATAGGACATGCATAACATTTCATCCTGGTAACTAATTTATTGTGATTAACTTGGATTAATCTTGATATAATGTTTTTGGGTGTTTCTCATGTTTGTAATAATTTGATTATCTGCGTGTTCTCCTCATTTATATTATACTATTACATAATTTTGATACTCACCCCTCGTTGTTTGTGTTTGGCGTTTGCGATGGACGCAGACGAGTTGTAAGCTGCAGGTGACGACTAGTACCATCCGAGTGGCGGGAGCCATCTTGTCTCGAAGATTTTTATTATAAGTTTTTGTGTTGTTATTGTTAACGTTTATTAAATTGGAGATTTCTGCTCTGATAGTGACATCGGGTTGGGACTACACTTACCACTATCAGTAAACTTATATACGTATGTTTTAAAAAGAATTTTGTTGACTACTGTCATGATTTCAAGTTCTTGAACAATAATATGAGAATTTTGGATTAATGTGATATGTTTATGATTGCGTGATACTCTTTACCTTATAAAATATTTGGAAGTTCGTATATTTTTCTTGAAGAATTACAATTTTATAAATAATAAACATAAAAATTAATTTGGGGTTTAGGGTGTCACAACAAGCCTAGTGATTCCGGGGAAGTACAACTGAATGAGCCTGATCGTGGCGGTCTGCTGTTGAGCCTTAGGGCAAGATTGTTAGACCTTGGAGGTATTCGGGTGAGGAATTCCTAGGTGACTTGGAGGTAGCACTCCAAATGTCGGGAGCTACCATGCAACACACGTTTACCTCGACTGTCGCGTATATGTGTCTCGGGTTGAGTTGAGCGGATCTATGAGGACAGGGCCAATTTGAATTATCCGTCCACTGGGATGGTGGCATAGTATCAAGTCTCCTAACCAAGTACTTCAGAGTTAGAATGGTACCACATTGTGAAATAGAGTCTAAGCTCATGCATAACATTGCATCTTCTTGTGATTGTTTTGTTGTGACTAATATGTACCGTGTGCGATAATTTCTTTTAGATGATTTGATGTTATAGTGAAATATATTGGTTTCTCGTTAGTGATTTGACTTTATAATGTGATGTTTCTTTTCTTGAAGAATGTTTGTATAATGATACGGTTTATTATGATTGATTGCGTGTTCTTCTTACTTATATTATACTATAAACATTCTTTCAAAACTCACCTCCTTCGTTGTTTGTGTTCGTCTTGCTTGGCCCTGCGATTGCGAAATCGCAGTTATTACAGGTTAATGAGTCTTGAAGTTCAAATTTGAGAGAAACTCCGCTCTAATAGGTGATACCGGGAATTAAGGGTTGTAATTTATATTTCACTTTCACTTGTTTAATTAGAAAAGACCTTTTGTATGAAAACCTTATAAGTACTAGTAAGTTTTTGGAATTAAATCAAGAAATTATAGTTAAGTCAAGTTCATTGAGATTGCATTGTTTTAATTAAGGAATAAAGTTAAATTTTTACGTGTGTATTTAGAGGAACGTGATATCATAAACTAGTTATAAAAATTCTTATTTTCTTGAAAACATATTTTCTTTATCCGCTGCGAATAAAAAAAAATCTAGTATAAATTATTTTAGATGTTGTTTTGGGATTTAGGGTGTCACACAACATGCCCAATTTTATAGAGGATCAAATCTCAAACACCTAATTAAATTATATTACAAAAAAGGCCATAAAAACTTATGACATAAGCTAATTCCTTCTTTTGACATGCTTAAATCATAGTATTCCTTTTGGAGAACCAATAATAATATATATAATGTTATCCGTGAAGACACATTAAAGCATATAGGTTAGTAAATGTTAAGTATCAAAGTAAAAAAAAAAAAATTATAAACAAAAAAATAAGAAAGACTAATGGCATGAGATTCCATATGACATACCGGTGTTAGTGGCACCTAACCATATATAAACGAAATCACACAAAGCAACATAGTTATCTTTCATCTTATTAGAATTTTGATTAGCCTCCATCTCTCTCAAATAAGACCTCATTGTTCTTTCAGCATCCAGTTGTTCCACAAGAATGCCTTAATTAGCAACAAACACAAATACTCAAAACACATATACAATGTATTTTAGTTTTAATTATAAAATTAAATATATTTTTTGTATCTATAAAATACAGATATTTTAAGTTTATTCCATACATAAATTTTAATCAATTTTAGTTTCTATTTTAATTTTTGATAAAAATTGAGTGCTTTTAGTCCCTATAAAAATAAAATATGAATTAAAAATAGATAAATTTTTTTGCAAGAACTAGATTTAAAAAATCATAAATTTTATTGAGAATAAAAATATCTTTAATCTTTAATTATATAATGAGGTTACTTACAGCGGTATATGATTCGCTTATACCATGAAAAGTTGTTTGCACTTTTGAAGGTTGAAGGTCTAGTGGCAAAGACTTTGATAGGCGTAAATTCTTCTTTGTTCAAATATATACTTAGGAAATCATAGTAATGTACTATTATCAAAGCCAAATCTGTTCCAAAATATATACGTATCCAATTGTAGAACAAATAAATGTATAGTGTGAGAGAGATTAAATTGTTTTTTGGTTTTATTGAACAAAAGAATAATATAATTAAAAAAGAATACAAAGAAACCAAATACAAATAAGGTCTAAACAACACTAAAATAAGGACAAAATAAAACAGAGCAACCATCCCTAATATGGAAGAAGAGGCTACTATACCATAAGTTAAATTTTTTATATTCATATTTCACATTAAATTTTTACAGTAATATAGAATTATTTTAGTTAAAGAGTATTTGTAACACCCCAATTTTTCTTTATTATTTTGTTTTAATAGTATAATAGTACACTACTAATATTATATGAGTGTTAAAATGTGTTATAATTTTTTCATATGTGTCTTGTGTGTTTGCCTTACTAATCGATTTAAATCATAAATATTAACTATATTTAACTTACAAATATAAAATAGAATGAATAAATAAAAACAAAAATTTATATATATAGATACATGTATATATATATATTTAAATTAGAATGGGTTTAAAATAATAATAATAATAATAATATTAATAATAATATTATTGTACCTTAGCCACATATATATATATATATATATATACACAAGTATAAGTATATGCATCTGCCTAGCAGTAAATAATATATATATGCAGTAGGCTAATATGTATATGCTACCACATAAGTATATATATATATGTAAGCCCTAATATATATTTTAGACAAGCAGAGTTTTAGAGTTAGAACAAGCCGTCTAGCCGAGCATCAGGTACTTTTTCCTTCTTCCCTTCAATTAACTTAATCAAAAGCTGTGTTTATCTTTCTGTTTTGCCGAGCCTGCTTTGGTATCCGGTTTGATGGTTGCACGTGGTACATTCCATTTTTTTCTCCATTTTAGATAATGAAACCATTCCATTACTACCATAGCCATTGACGACTACCATGAGAAGATATTAACCTATGATTCTTTGAAATCGAGGTAGAAACAGTGAGCGTAAATTAATCCTTATCCAAGTTTTATTGATTAATTTGGTCTCCTTACATACCAAATTTTTGGACGACAGATTCAAATCAAGATGAACATCCAAGTTATATTTCTTGTGTGGCATTTCCTTGCCAAAATTCCCTGTCATAGATATAGAGAAATAACTTGGTGTGACCAATATGATATTCCATAATATGAAAGAATGGTTTTTGACTTGTGAATGTGAAACTTTTAGATGAAATGTCGTTATTTTTAGAAACTAATAATATCAATATGTTTTCTCCCATTCTATTTTTATGTGTTGCCCGTACTTCTATCCCCTAGGGAAAAACTCCGACACTATTGCATAGGTACGACAAAAAAGAAATAAATGAATTGTTGTGAAAATTTGGTGGAAGCTCAAATTACTGATATGCTGAAAGAGCATGCAAGTTTTACTAAAACAATTGTATTGACTTCAGTATGATATGAGATTTGAAGCAACTCAAAATGAAAAAGTAATATAATGAACACTATAATTGGTGTAATACATATGGGGTATATGTAATATGGTTTGTAGGTTTTTGACCAGTTTCTTTTCTGAGCTACTTAAATGGTAAGCTCAGGTGTTCAAGAATTCTATTTTGGTCCTCTGTCTTGTGTTGATTTCCTAAGTCTCTTGGTGATCTGGACTGAAACTTAAATTGTTAGACTTTTGTAATATCAAAATTATACATACACTATATTTATTTAGCAATGTATAATTCTGTCTTCTTTAAAGTAAAATATCTATTTATACTAATATAATCAAAGGTATATATAGTATTAAATATATTTTTGAGTTATATTAAAAATACTAGATAAATTATTTATTTATTTTAGTAATTAATTTAATTGTATTTAGTGGTTGTATTGCTTATCTATTTTTAACACCCAAACTACGGATATACGCCATAATTATTTAAATATGTGATTCTGTCTTAATTTAATTAAAAATTAGAAATTGTTTTAGGTTAGTATACTAATACGTATATTTTGATGATATTAAATATATTTTTGGGTTATATTACAAATAGAAAATAAATTATTTATGTATTATTAATAAATAATTTATATATCTATTAGAGCAAGTAGTTAATCTGTATTTGGTCGTAGCATTGTGTTGATTTATTTATTTATTTTCGCAAACTATTAGAGACAAGGATCGACGAAGACGTGGCAAGTTAGCAGGTCAAATTCGTTGGGCGAAATCTTCAATTGAGGTAAGGGGTGAGAAGAGGTTCAATTTTATGAGTATAAAATAATATGAGATGAACGGGAATACCAAAATTCCCATATATTCACCCGGGGCTTACTACGTACGGTCGAGCCCTATTGAGTAATAATAATTAATTAATAATATATGAATGGTAATAGTGAGGACTAAAATGTATTTTAGCAACCTATAGAATTGTTGTGAGTTTATTTATGTCAAGACTGCATATTGTTTGATTTTATGAAACCTTGTATTGATTGTATTGTATGAATGATATGTACTTGAGTGCTCTGGTTTACTTAATTTAAAATTGCGATATTACTTGAATGCACCGCCCTTTTGATTTATTTTGTGATTAATAAAATTGGAATTTTATTGTGATTGACTAATTATATATATATATACACACACACACACACATATATATAATGATGTAAGTTCTGATGTATATTGTGAGTTTAAATTTATTGAGTTGTGACAATCGAGTGAGTATGAGATAGATGTTATAGAGTTGGAGTGAGGATTATTTTGTCATCATATAGAGAGGGTCTGACAAACCTAGTGATTCGGGGAAGTATAACTGAATGAGCCTAATCGTGGAGGGCTACAGTCGAACCGTAAGGTAAGATTGATAGACCTTGGGGGTACATCTAGTTGGGAATTCCTAAGTGGATTAGTGGGTTATTCTCTAAGGCCAGGAGCTACCGTGCAAAAACAAGAGTACCCCGACCGTCGCGTATATGTGTCTCGGGTTGAGTTGAGGTGATCTATGAGGACTTGGCCATTCATGAATTGTCCGTCCACTCTTGTAGTGGCATAGCATTAGGCCTCATAACCAAGTACTTCAGAGTAGAATGGTACCAAGTGATGAAGAAGTATAAAGTATAGGACATGCATAATATTTCATCCTTGTAACTAATTTATTGTGATTAACTTAGATTAACCTTGATATAATGTTCTTGGGTGTTTCTCATGTTTGTAATAATTTGACTATTTGTGTGTTCTCCTCATTTATATTATACTATTACATAATTTCGATACTCACCCCTCGTTGTTTGTGTTTGGCGTTTGCGATGGACGCAGACGAGTTGTAAGCTGCAAGTGACGACTAGTACCATCTGAGTGGCGGGAGCCATCTTGTCTCGAAGACTTTTATTATAAGTTTTTTTTTTGTGTTGTTATTGTTAACGTTTATTAAATTGGGGATTTCTGCTCTGATAGTGACATCGGGTTGGTACTACATTTACCACTATCAGTAAACTTGTATACGTGTGTTTTAAAAACGGATTTTGTTGACTACTGTCGTGATTTCGAGTTCTTGAACATTGATGAGAATTTTGGATTAATGTGATATGTTTATGATTAAGTGATACTCTTTACCTTATAAAATATTTGCAAGTTCGTATATTTCTCTTGAAGAATTACAATTATATAAATAATAAGCATAAAAATTAATTTGGGGTTTAAGGTGTCACAGTATTAGTATTCATAAACTATATATAAGTTTTTTTTTAAAGGGTGAAGGTTAGTTGTTAATAATTAGTTTGTATCACATAGAGTTGAACTCATGGCCTCTTTATTACTACCATAACTACATTTCTCTCACAAACCACCAAAACAACTTATATATATATATAAAAGTTAATTCAAGTTAAATAGACATTATATACCACACCAACAAAATATTATGGAGAATACTTATTTATCTATGAGAAAAAAAATTAGATATCGACACATTTTTATATGTAAGTTAAGTCATATTATTTTTTTAACCTAAAACATAAAATTCAATTTAACATTATAGTATTTGTCATTTGAACTATACTTTATCGACAAAACAATATAATGTGAGTTCAAATGATTAGTTTTAGGCTATATTTTTGCATGATATATATATATTTATATATATATTTCTAGCACAAGTATAGCTTATTATAAATTACCAAAATATTCTCCCCATATTGCAGCGTGAAGAATATTATCACCATCTTCTCGTACAAGATCTTGCAAAGTGACTATCTCTTTAGAAATATGAAAAAGGTAAGCAAATGTTTGTTTACTCCCATTAACAACAACTTGAAAAAGTGGTGTCTCTCCATAGTTATTTTTAAGACTCAACAAATATATCCTCTCATTATTTCTTCCTATGATTATGTTAAATATTCTAACAAAATTCCTTGACGCTGCCAAGTGTAATGGTGTGTCTCTTGTATTATTTTTGATTTCCAATGCCTCAACCTTGTTATCAATATTATGCACCTTTATTGTCAAAATTGCATTCAAAAGCTCTTTAACGGTGTTTTCACAGTTTAAATCGATTGCTACGTTGCGAGTTGTGCCACCTAATATACTTAAACTTGTTGTGTGTAACCCCTCAAATTTGTAGTACATCATGATCACCCTATCCCATCTACCTTCTTGTGTGTATTGCTCTAAATAATTTTTTGCTTTATCCAGGATACCTTCTCGTGTGCATTGCTCTAAATTGTTTAAAAATATGTTGTCCGTATCATTTAACAACAAAGTTGTCATAGTGACAAAAATGAAATTTTTTCTTTCAAATGGGGTAATGGATTTGTAGTAATAATGTTACTAGATAGCTAGATTAATTTTGTTTGTGCTCCTGAATATTCATTAGCATTCATCAAATGGGGCTATTTTATAACCATAGAATTTGATGCTTCAACATCCTATGTGAATCTTGTGATGAAACATTATTTAAATAACAAGGGAAGAATAAAATTGAGAGAGTGAATAGCAATTGATATATGATGACATATATCTTCAAGACTATATATTAATTGATTTATTCATCGGAGGTGTGTAGCTAAAGAATTATGAGAGGAAACAAATCTTTACTTTGCTTGTTAATTTCAATTTGGTATTATATGGTGTAAAACGTTTTTTGTTGTCTTCTTCCTTTTTATAAACTATTGATTTTTAGTTGTCTTTACATTTTTCAAGCTTTTTTATTGTGATGACACAGAAATGGATAAATTTCCGTTGTTAGATTCTAACATTATATTTTGATTTGAATTTAAAATCTCATAGTTGTGTATATTACTTTATGTGATATATATTATTTCATTTACAGACAAAAAACAAAAAACAAAAAACAAAAAAAAAACAAAACAAATCCTATTAAAATTAATATCATCTAAATAAATATTAAAATCAATTGACTTTATTATCAATTGTATTATACAAAATCAATTACATCAATTCAATAAATAATTTTATATCTTAAAGTGTCAAAAAATAATTCTTTAATAAAATATTTAGTAATTTTACTAAAATATTATGAGTTTAATTTGTATACATTGTCAGAGTAAATGGTTTTACACAGTCGGCAAATCATGACTACTTTATAAGTGGTTGTTACAAAAGTCAAACAATACTAATAATCAAACGATTGTAATTGATTGAAAGATTAAAAACTCATTACAGTGATGGTGTATATAAATTAAATACAAATATTATTATAAACTATTAAAATTTGTCTCAAACATTTGTATGTGTTATACCCGGCCCTATGAGTGCCAAAGAGTATATACATAATCAATGTTTTGTTCTTATAAAAAAACATCATTTTTATTCTCATATTATTTTTTTCTTTTGTACAAAACAATGTTTTGTTCTTATAAAAAAACATCAATTTTTTTTTTACTTCTCTCTTTTTAAAGCACATTTTAGGTTAAGAAAACTTACTGAAAACTCATTTTTAGTCCTTAAAAAAAATTGTTAAATTCAAATTCAGTTTCTCAAAAAAAATAAAGATAATTTTGAATTTTTGAGAAAATTAAACCGGAATAATTTAGTATCTACTATCTTTACATTTTGTTTGATTGATGAAGAAAAAATAAAGTAAAGAAAATAAAGTGAAAAGACAAGAAAAAAAATAGAAAATAAGTTGATTGTTTAGTACTTAGGTATAAGAGAAAATTAAAAAAAAATATGATAGAAAAAATATTTGTATTTACAAAATGACATTAATGTCTTTAAGAAAAAAATTAGATATGATAAAATGAATAAAAATAAATTTTTTATTACATTAAACAAAAAATTATAAAATATAAAACTAAAAATAATAACTATATAAATAATGAAAACAAGAAATTTTTTACCGCGTGAAAATATTTTAAAAAAATATATATTTATGTAGATGAGCATTTATGTAAATAACAAAAACAATTCTTTCAATATTTTCATTGTATATGAAAATACTTCACTTCAAAAATCTCTTATTTTCTTTTACTTTCATGTTAACAAGTAAAACTCATTTTTTTGAAGTGTGTCTTTATCATTTTGTTTGGAGACTAGAGATGAACTACATATTTGCATTTTCTTTTTTCTTTTGTTTTTCTGCTAAATTTTGCATTTTCTTATTGAAGTATATGCTTCAATATATGTCTATTGAATATTGCTACATTGTAATTTTGTTAATGGACATCTAAATAATTTTTTTGTCTTGTAAAGAGTAGTAAAAAATGAGAGACATCTTCTTTGTACTCTCTATTTCGTATGAACTTCTAATATTGTATATTTTGGTTAATTAGATGGTTATATAAAATTGTGGTGGAAAGTACAAAGCTCTGATTTGAAATTTAATAAGAAATATTGTATATATGTATGGAGTAGGAGCATAAAAACAAAATAAAAAATTTATTAAAAATAATAATTATTTTAACTCTATCTATTAAGTCAGTTGATCAAAAGAACCAACTTAAAAAGATGATTTGTTGAACTGAATTTATGATATTTAAGTCGATTAAGCTGAAGCTCTGTTAAATCGGTCCACTAATGTCTTCATTAATTAATTTCTATATTTGTATATCTGATATATTCCTACAATTAGGCTTTTGTTCACAATTACCTTGCTTATATTATTGTATCATTAAGCTATATATAGACATTATAATACAAGTTTACAAATTTATAATTGAAAGTTCATTTACATTACACTCTCAAACGGTTTGTCTTGCCGACAAATCTTGATAGTTAAGTATATACACTATCGATTAATGTTTTTTACCATACTAAATAGATTAATGTTGAACCATCATTTTTATTTACAGATTATTACTTATGCAATATTTTTTACAATGAGTTTTTCTAAAAAAAAATGCACTAAACACGTTTTGAGTAAAGATTTTGTAAGCAACCGATGTTCAAACTATTGTGTATAATAAGAATCATAGAACTAACACAAGTCTCTTTTCGGAGTGTAATAAACTAATAATAGTATTTATTCACTTCGAGTATTCACCCATACAAACCAACAAGATTACATGAAAAACAAAGTGCTTATCTTATTGGAGAAATGTTAACGATCAATAGCTTTTAGAAGGTAAATTATGGCCGATCGATTTCAATTGATTTATGAACTTTTATTGTGACCAAACTACCTACATAAACATTTTTTAGAATATTTAGGAGAATTTATAAAAATAACTAATGACATATTATTCAGCAAGTTTTAGTAAAATTTTTTTTATTTAAACACAACAATGTATAAAAATATATCACTTATATTTTGATTTTGAGGCAATGCATCATTACTTATGGCTGTCGAATATATTTTAACTAATGACATGTGATTAAGTTATGTTTAGTAAAAAGAATGTCATTTGAACACAAAAATATAATAATATATTTCAACATAGTTAGAAATATAATGTTAATTTAAGTTGAGTTTGTTGATTAAACTTAATTAGTTGATGAATGGATTAAATGTTAGTTTTACTTAGTTAGTTAAATAAACTTAATTATATGATAAGTTAATTAAGTAGTTAATTGGTTGACTAAATTACAACTATAATGCATACATGTTCATTTGTTTTAATCCTCAATCAATATTAAATCCAATATTTGTTTTAATAACTCTTTAATAAAAAATTTAGTAATTTTACTAAAATATTATGAGTTTAATTTGTATAAATTGTCAGAGTAAATGGTTTTACACAGTTGACAAATCATGACTACTTTATAAGTGGTTATTACAAAAGTCAAACAATACTAATAATCAAACGATTGTAATTGATTGAAAGATTAAAAACTCATTACAGTGATGGTGTATATAAATTAAATACAAATATTATTATAAACTATTAAAATTTGTCTCAAACATTTGTATGTGTTATACCCGGCCCTAAGAGTGCCAAAGAGTATATACATAATCAACGTTTTGTTCTTATAAAAAAAACGTCATTTTTATTCTCATATTATTTTTTGTGCATACAAAACAATGTTTTTTTTTTATAAAAAAACATCATATTTTTTTACTTCTCTCTTTTTAAAGCACATTTTAGGTTAAGAAAAATTACTGAAAACTCATTTTTAGTCCTTAAAAAAATTGTTAAATTCAAATTCAGTTTCTCAAAAAAATAAAGGTAATTTTGAATTTTTGAGAAAATTAAACCGGAAAAATTTAGTATTTACTATCTTTACATTTAGTTTGATTGATGAAGAAAAAATAAAGTAAAGAAAATAAAGTGAAAAGACAAGAAAAAAATAGAAAATAAGTTAATTGTTTAGTACTTAGGTATAAGAGAAAATTAAAAAAAAAAATATGACAGAAAAAATATTTGTATTTACAAAATGACATTAAAGTCTTTAAGAAAAAACTTAGATATGATAAAAAGAGTAAAAATAAATTTTTTATTACAATAAACAAAAAATTATAAAATATAAAACTAAAAATAATAACTATATATTTTCATTGTTTATGAAAATACTTCACTTCAAAAATCTCTTATTTTCTTTTACTTTCATGTTAACAAGTAAAACTAATACAAAATTTAAAAAATAAAAATAAAAAATATTTTTACAAAATAAATAGACTCTAAAATTTCAAAAACTAATATAGTTCACATCAAAACTAATTCAATAAAATAGCAAACCGAAATTAAAAGATTTATTCTAGGTATGCATTGTCACATCACCTTAGAATTTTTTGCTCGTTATTTAACTCACACATCAATAAAAAATGTTCAAAATTCAATAGTGAATAAAATTTCAAAATTTTTAAAATCAGTGATTATATTTTCGAATATAAAAATTAGGAGATTGAATTTCTAAATAAGCGAAAATTGGCAGACTGGATTTTACATTAATTTATTGTGTTATATAAAAAAACATATTAATTTATTATTTGTTTGTATTTTGTTTTGATAATGTTAAGATTTACTATATTACACATTATATACGTTGATATTATTTTGTTTTTAATGTTATTTAGACAAAGTTTGTAATATTATTTCATATTACATAATACGTAATTATGCGTCAATAGAAATTTAATAAAATAATTTAATTCAAACTTCACTTAATCGAACGGAATGGAATTTTTTTTTGGAAAGCAATTCAAAAAAAATTGCATACTACAAAAACTAATCTAAACTGAATTTTGGACATACTTTTTTTTTAGCACAATATATATAGAGATCTAAGGCGTATTTTAATTTGATATTTTATAAAATTTTATGATAGTATTTTAATAAAATTATTAAATGTTTATCTATTTGTTATACTTTAGAATATCAAATTATTTTCAAACAAGATTTTATTAGTTTTAGTTCTAAAAATATTAAAATGATGTCTTTTTATTAAGTAAAAACAAATTTTAGAGGTTTTTAGTAAATAAAAAATCATTTTTTTTAAAGGTTAAACCGATTGTAGATAGATATTTTTCTTTTATTTCATGTGTTTCACATACACCCATTTTCTTTAAAGCAATTTGTTATGAAATTGGTGAGAAAACATTTAAAACATGACAGTTATTTCTGCTGGAACAAAACCTCAAATCTTTGTTGAAGTTGTCAAAGATGTAAATCAAATTGATATATTTGAAAATGATGGTACTTAGAATGTAGAAATGCTTCATGTGACACCCTAAACCCCAAATTAATTTTTTTTCTTCTTATTTATAAAATTGTAATTCTTCAAGAGAAATATACGAACTTCCAAATATTTGATAAGGTAAAGAGTATTACGCAATCATAAACATATCACATTAATTCAAAATTCTCATCAATGTTCAAGAACTCGAAATTATGACAGTAGTCAACAAAATCCTTTTTAAAACACGCATATATAAGTTTACTAATAGTGGTAAATGTAATCCCAACCCGATGTCACTATCAGAGCAGAACAGAAATCCCCAATTTAATAAACGTTAACAATAATAACACACACAAAAAAAAACTTATAATAAAAGTCTTCGAGACAAGATGGCTCCCACCACTCGGATGGTACTAGTCGTCACCTGCAGCTTACAACTCGTCTGCGTCCATCGCATACGCCAAACACAAACAACGAGGGGTGAGTATCGAAATTATGTAATAGTATAATATAAATGAGGAGAACACGCAAATAGTAAAATTATTACAAACATGAGAAACACTCAAGAACATTATATCAAGGTTAATCCAAGTTAATCACAATGAATTAGTTACAAGGATGAAATGTTATGCATGTCATATACTCTATACTTCTTCATCACTTGGTACCATTCTACTCTGAACTACTTGGTTAGGAGGCCTGATGCTATGCCACTACAAGAGTGGACGGAAAATTCATGAATGGCCAAGTCCTCATAGATCACCTCAACTCAACCCGAGACACATATACGCGACTGTCAGGGTACTCTTGTTTTTGCACGGTAGCTCCCGGCCTTTGGGAATAACCCACTAATCCACTTAGGAATTCCCAACTAGATGTAACCCCAAGGTCTATAAGTCTTACCTTACGGTTCGACTGTAGCCCTCCACGATCAGGCTCATTCAGTTGTACTTCCCCGAATCACTAGGTTTGTCAGACGCTTCCTATATGATGACAAAATAATCCTCACTTCAAAACTACAAATCTATCTCATACTTACTCGATTGTCACAACTCAATAAATTTCAACTCACAATACATATCAGAATTTACATCATTATATATATATATATATAATTAGTCAATCACAATAAAATCTCAATTTTATCAATCACAGAATAAATCAAACAGGCGGTGCTTTCAAGTAATATCACAGTTTTAAATCAAGTAAACCAGAGTACCCAAGTACATATCATTCACACAATAACAATCAACACAAGATTTCATAAAATTAAACAATATACAGTCTTGATATAAATAAACTCACAACAATTCTATAGGTTGCTAAAATACATTTTAGTCCTCACTATTATCATTCATATATTATTAATTAATTATTATTACTCAATAGGACTCGACCATACGTAGTAAGCCCCGGATGAATATATGGGAATTTCGGTATTCCCGTTCATCTCATATTATTTTATACTCATAAAATCGAACCTCTTCTCACCCTTTACCTTGGTTGAAGATTTTTTCCAGCGAAGCCGATCCGCTTATTTAATGTGTCGCATCTTCGTCTACCACCATCTCTATTAATCCAAGGAAGTAATAAAATAACACAACAAAATACAAATTAATTATTTGCAAAAATAAATTGCTTACTGTTTGTACTAACATCCATAAATGTATTTTGGATTATACACATTTATGATATATATTAATATAGGAAAAAAAAAGGAAAATAAGATAAATAAACAATGCACCAATAATTTCAACTATAGCACTACCAAACAAACATAAGGGAGGCACATGAAAATTCATCGCTAAAGGAATGAAGTGGATCATGCCTTAATTTGTTTTGAAATTCAAGTAGGAATATATTTAAAGCAATTTCAAACCTACATCCCATTTTTGATTTTTTTTCACAAAAGCAAATAGAAGCTTAGAGTTTCTTCTTAAATTGGCAACAAATTAAATATCAATCGTAACCGTAGAAATTTTCATACATTAAATAAAACATGCATTTAACCAATAACTATCTTAAGAGAAATAATACTTCTATACCCAATCTAAACTTCAAAAAAATAAATCTAAAAAAAAAATCTATGCAGGAACAAAGTACATGACTTGAAACATTAAAAATTATCCGAAGACAATAATCACACGCACAACATATATGAATTAAAACAAATTCAAATAAGTAAATCTTTAAAAACGAACTTACTGCTTGGTGAACACTATAAAACTTTGAATTATAATTAAAATAAACCAAAGCCTTTAGATATCAAACAGATTTTAGACTCTTTGATATAACATAAAGTTATAATTATAAAGCATATAAATAGACTATACATGATCGTATAATAATTAAAGAAATCATGTCTTCTTTTTTTTTTATTCAGACCAGATTGTATCCAATTGATGGAATGAAGAAGAACATACCTGATCGTGGTTTTAGTATTAGGAGACACGACTAGAGGCAAAGAGCAGCGGCTAATTCTTTTTTTTTCTTCTTTGTATTCTTCCTTTCTGTAAGCAAGGCTACTGAGTGTGCGTATATATAATATATATGGTATAGGTAATAGAACGAGGCTTTTGTTGGTGGAGGCGGATGCCAATTCTCAAAGACTGATACCTAGTATTTATATATGTGGCATATGTTTGGACAATATATATAGCATAACCTAGCACTTATATATACGGTACTTAAGAATATATATACGGCATTTGTTTGGACCGGCTACTATATATATATATATATATATATATATATATATATATATATATATATATATGGCTAAGACTCCAATACTTTTATTATTATTATTATTATTATTATTTTATGTTAAATATAGTTAATATTTATTATTTAAATCAATTACTAAGACAAACACACAAGACACACATGAAGAAATTATAGCACATATTAATTCTGGATACGAATCATGCACTTGACTTTCTAATTCCCACGTAGCACTTTCACCAACAGCACCCCCCAGACAACCTTAACCAATGAAATCGTCTTACCCCTTAATTCCATGACCTTGCGGTCCTCAATCCGTAGCGGTAAGGTCTCAAAAGTTAGATTCTCTTTTATTTGGACCATGTTTGACTCAATCACATGTGAATGATCGGGAATGTATTTGCGAAGTTGAGACACATGAAAGACACTATGAAGATTAGAAAGAGACGGAGGTAACACAATCTGATATGCTACGTTACCGACACGTTTAAGAATTTGGTAAGGTCCTATAAACCGAGGAGTAAGCTTTCGCATTTTTAACGCCCGACCAACCCCAGTTGTTGGAGTAACTCTCATAAATACATGATCACCTTCTTGAAACTCGAGGTCTTTCCTTCTTTTATCATGGTAACTCTTTTGCCTATTATGAGATGCTCTCATCTTTTCCTGAATCATTTTTACTTTATCGGTAGTCTGTTGGACAATCTCGGGTCCTAACACAAGGTTATCCCCCGTCTCAAACCAACACAGAGGGGTCCTACACCTTCTCCCATACAACGCTTCAAAAGGGGCCATTCCAATGCTAGAGTGGAAACTATTGTTATAGGTAAACTCTATAAGTGGCAAAAAGCTATCCCAACTTCCACTTTGTTCCAACACACAAGCTCTCAATAAGTCTTCCAGGGATTGATTGGTTCTTTCAGTTTGACCATCAGTTTGTGGGTGATAGGCTGAACACATCCTAAGCTTTGTACCCAAGGCGCTTTGTAAACCTTCCCAAAACTTAGAGGTAAATCTAGGGTCTCTATCTGACACTATACTTGATGGGATTCCATGCAACTTCACAATTTCATTTATGTATAGTTCTGCTAACTTTTTCATAGAATAAGTTATGTTTATAGGAATAAAATAAGCAGATTTGGTTAATCTATCTACAATAACCCAAATACTGTCATACCTTTTAGGAGTTCGAGGTAAGCCTACAACAAAGTCCATATAGATGCTATCCCACTTTCATTCAGGAATACTCAAAGGTTGCATCAAGCCTGAAGGTTTCTGGTGTTCTACCTTAGACTTTTGACAGGTCAAACAAGTATATACAAACTCAACAACATCCTTTTTCATTCTAGGCCACCAAAATATCTTCTTGAGGTCCTTATACATCTTTGTGGCTCCAGGGTGAATACTCAGACAACTCCTATGTCCTTCCTCTAAGATCATCTTTCTTAACTCCTCTACATCAGGTACACAAATCCTATCCTTAAATCTCAAAATTCTATCCACACCCATTTTAAAATCAGTTTCTCTCCCTTGGTCAATCAACTGTAACTTATCCAAAAGGTATAAATCAAACTTCTGACTCTTTTCAATATCTTCTAATAGTCCACTAGTCACCTTTAACATTCCCAACTTATTACTTTCTAGTGTCACTTCACAAACTAAGCTAAGGTCTCTAAATTGTTCCAACAGCTCACTATGCTTAACCATTAAAGCGGACACACTCAAATTTTTCCTACTCAAGGCATCGGCCACTACATTGGCCTTTCCAGGGTGATAGTTAAGTTCAAAATTAAAATCCTTAAGAAATTCCATCCACCTACGTTGTCTCATAATTAACTCCCTCTGATCAAAAAGGTACTTAAAGCTCTTATGATCACTAAAAACCTCAAATCTAGATCCGTACAAATAATGTCTCCACATCTTAAGTACAAAAACAACTGCTGCAAGTTCTAAGTCGTGGGTAGGGTAGTTCGTCTCATGAATCTTCAGTTTCCTAGAAGCATACGCTACGACTTTCCCATCCTGCATAAGCACTCCATCTAATCCTAAACCGCACGCGTCACAATATACTACAAAGGGTTCGCTCGGGTTAGGTAACACTAAGATCGGTGCAGAGGTCAATCGTTTCTTAAGCTCTTGGAAACTATTCTCACAATGGGTATCCCACATGAACAATTCCCCCTTCCGGGTCAACTTAGTTAAAGGTAAGGCCAACTTGGAGAATCCTTCTATGAACCTACGATAATAACCTGCCAGTCCTAGAAAACTCCTAATCTCGGTCACTGACTTAGGTGCTTTCCATTCTAAGACACTCTCTACCTTAGCAGGATCAACAGCTATTCCTCCTTTCGAAATTAAATGTCCTAGGAAACTTACTTCCTCTAACCAAAATTCACTCTTAGATAGCTTGGCAAATAATTGTTTTTCCTTAAGGGTTTGCAAGACTATCCTTAAATGTTCACCATGCTCTTCCTTAGCCTTAGAGTACACTAAGATATCATCAATAAACACAACCACAAAATAGTCTAGGTAAAGATGAAAGATTATGTTCATGTAATCCATAAACACCGCTGGTGCATTAGTCACTCCAAAAGGCATAACCAAATACTCACAGTGGCCATAACGGGTCCTAAAGGCGGTTTTAGGGACATCAGAAGTCTTCACTCGAATCTGATGGTAACCTGATCTCAAGTCGATCTTACTAAACACACATGATCCTCTCAATTGGTCCATAAGGTCATCTATCCTAGGTAGCGGGTACTTATTCTTGATTGTCACTTTATTAAGTTGGCGATAATCCACACACAACCTCATAGATCCATCCTTCTTTTTAACTAACAACACAGGTGCACCCCATGGTGACACACTAGGTCTTATAAATTGTTTTTCTAAAAGCTCCTCCAATTGTTTCTTAAGCTCCGACAACTCTAAGGGAGACATCCTATATGGTGCCATGGAAGCGGGTCCAGTACCTGGTACAAGGTCAATGCTAAACTCAACCTCCCGCTCTGGTGGTAAACTATTGACATCTTCAGGGAATACTTCAAAGAATTCACACACAATAGGACCATCCTGTATTACCACTTTTTCTTCAAGTTCCAAAGAAGCTAGGATCATGTATAACTGGGCATCTTCTTTTAAGAGTGCCTTCACTTGGTTGGCAGAAATATTGCTAGGCTCCTCTCTCTCTTCTGGTTCCATGAATTCAATGGTTTTACTAAAAAAATATATGCGGACACGGTTGGCAGATAACCAATCCATACCAAGAATCACATCGACTAGACGCAAAGGTAAACACACTAAGTCAACTCGGAAGTCCTTTTCGCACAAATGGATAGAAGTGTTAAGACAAACACTAGAGGTGTCAACAGAGTCACTAGTTGGGGTATTCACAATCAAATCATACTGCAAACAAGACATAAGTAGTCCTAAACGTCTAACACAATCAAGAGACACAAAGGAATGAGTGGCACCACAATCAAATAGTACAAATAAAGGAGTATCACTTATGAGACACGTACCTTGGATCAAGTTGTCTTTCTCAGACGCTCTTGCACCACTGAGGGTAAAGACTCTTCCATTAGTTTTAGGTCGGGGGGCTTGGGAACTCTGGTTTCCAGATTGTGGAGTCTTCTTTGGATAAGGGCATGTGGTGCTGATGTAGCCCTGTTGTTGACAATTAAAACAAGTAACTGCAGTATCTCTGCACTCAAATGCCATATGACCCTGCTTACCACATATGACCCTCCAATAATAAAAGTATTGGAGCCTTAGCCATTATTATTATTATTATTATTATTTTATGTTAAATATAGTTAATATTTATTATTTAAATCAATTACTAAGACAAACACACAAGACACACATGAAGAAATTATAGCACTTATTAACACTTATATAATATTAGTAGTGTACTATTATACTATTAAAGCAAAATAATAAAGAAAAATTAGGGTGTTACACTTCCTCCAAACAAAAAGATTATTAAATACAAATGAGTGGATTATATTAAGTATTACTTAGATAGACGTATGGATTGGTTTTAAATGTTAGACTTGTCATCTTGGTGAACATTTTTTGTTGTTGATGATATCAAGTGTTGGTAACTTCATCAAATGAATGCTCACAATACCTTTTTACATGGTAAGCTTGATGAAGAAGCATATATGAAGCATCCCCTAGTTACAAGTCTAATCAAGAGTAATGTTTACACTAGTCTCTATACGACTTAAAACAAGTGTCTCACTATTGGCTTGTTATATGAATAGATTCGATCTAAGGGTGAAGCTACTAAAAGAACCATTTTATGCCTCACTTCAAAAGTTTGTCTTCTCTAGATGTTAAGTAATTTATTACAAAAGATTCATTTTTTTTTGCCGTGATTAGGGTGGTCTCGTATTAGTTGGTGAGTGGCATGTGTGATAGATTGTTTACAACTTATTTTTAACTTGGGTCACTCAACATGAACTTGTTATAAACTTTTTAGCAAAATAATATAGAAAATTTATTTTCTCACTCTAAAGTCATTTCAAAAGTCCTTAAATTTTGTTCGGATTAGTTAAATTAGACGTATATTTTTGTGTAATTAAAAACATTGAAGGATGAAAAAAAAAAACTCCAAAAAATTTATTTACAAAAATATACATTAGATTCACAACTAACCAGTTGCATGTATGATGTTGTACGTAAAACTTAAAGAGGAATATGCATGTGTTGTAACTAGTGTGATATCCGTATGATGCACGGATAAATTGATCTAAGAATTGTTATACAATAGATTATAACAAAATTGTTAATAAAATAAATATAGCAATGAAATTTCATGCAGTCCCATTATAAACACACTATTGACACAAATACAGAATATCATATATACAGACGAAAAAATTATGATAAGTATGGAGGAATAGTTTTATACAGATTTATTTCATTAACCACCTAAATTATTTTATTAACAATTAAAATAAAAGTCATTAATCACTTATTTAACTTGTTATAAACTACTAAAATGTAAAAAGAAAAAAGATGGATATTGTTAAACTTATTAATTTTTAAACGAAATACTAAAGAAGAAAAAAGTAATCATGTGTGCATTTTAAAAGATAAAGAGTTTAAACGGAAAAAATAAATGATAATTGAACTGTTAACAATAAATTAAATAAGATAAAAGATATCTCATGGGTTTTTGCTTATACTAAAGAAATATTAAACACATCAAATGGGTGAAATGAAAGAAAAAAAATCATACAAATAAAAAATGTAAGTGACTAATTTTTTAGGAAACAAAATTTAAGTGATGTTCTATTGGTGTTAGTCCTGTTCTCTTATCATAATAGGATATGTGAAGAGAGAGTTCGATTTGGTGTTTTGTTTTTTAATTGAGTAAACAAACACTTCTCATGTCCAACTCCGATAAGAAAACAACACCTTTAAAACAAACACATTAACTTTGTCCTATATGCACCATAAAAATTCAATTCCTTCCTTTTTTGAACAGCAAAGAATCAATTTCCTAGACAATCTAAAGTAAAAATCCACAATACTTGGTAACTTCAAATATAGCTGAAATATTAATCAAAATGAATATGCATATTTTCTGAAAGACCAGAAAAAATACAAATACACCTGTCCCAAATTTTCTCTAATGCACGAATGCGGTTATTTGGGAGGTGCATGCAGTTGGTAAGCTCATTCCTAGAAATTACATTCATATCATATATGACCCCATAGTATACGTCACAAGAGAAAAGTAAATTTGAGAATCGATAGAATTCAGAAAGTGGCAACTAGTGTTGTTCCGATCAAATTTTCAAGAGGAGAAATCAGCCACCAAATGGGTCCAACATTACACAAGTGGATAGACAATTCAACTACGAAACTAAAAGAATTCATGGTTGTTATCTGTATTAAAAGTAATTTAAAAAAGAGTGTATAAAGCATCTGATTAAAATATTAAAAAATTAGTCGGCTTTACGGTTAAGCCAATTGTAGATAGTTAGATTAAGAGATATAAAATTTCTCTTTTAATCTAACGGCCTAGAGGATCTCTTACTTTAACTATAACTATGGTAAACGTCACAATAAATAGTTTGTTATTTATCGACATTATAAAAATTTATGAATTTGGACTCACTAATTTGCAGTGGACTGTAGAGCTATTTGATTAGGATCAAATGACTCTTGCACCGTACAAAGGTTGTAGACGATCTATATACAAATTTTATGTATTTAGATCCTTTTTGTTGCATCGGATTGTAGGCTCGTTTGACTAAGAGAGATAAATTTCCTCTCTCTTAATCAAACAACTCTAAGTGACAGTAGTGAGGGAATTAAAGAGTTGAGTGATAAGGAGGTCGCAGATTTGATCTCGACCTACAACAAAGTATTACAAATATTAACAATATTAACTACTAAAATTAGCATTTGAAAAAAAATAATCAAATGGCTCTAAGTATGTTGTACCGTTAATTGGTTATAGCACAAATTTTACACCATGAGTGGATTAAAATAAAACTCTTCAAATATATTCATGCAAATTTTAAACATGTTTTTTATTCTGTCTATATTTAGTGTTTGGTCCTCATGTCTTGGTCTATAAATACCACACTACCAAACTCATACATGCATAAAGCAAAAGAGCAAGAGCAAGATAGAAAGAGAGCTAGTTACTTTTAATTTTAAGAGATGAAGAACTTCCCAGTTATTAGCTTGAAGAGACTCAATGGTGAGGAGAGAAAAGATACCATGAAGAAAATAAAAGATGCTTGTGAGAATTGGGGATTATTTGAGGTACTTTCAAGAACACAAGAAAAAACTTTTTACTACAACTTTAATTTATACAATACATTCCCCTTCAAATATTTGTTCATGTTATTCATGTTATAAAACTTTTCTTATTGTTTGCTTTCAAAACTCTAGCTTGTTAATCATGGCATACCCCATGACCTTCTGGACACATTGGAGAGGTTAACCAAAAGGACTACAAAAAATGCGTGGAACAGAGGTTCAATGAATTGGTATCAAGCAAAGGCCTAGAGGCTGTACAAACTGAGGTCAAAGACATGGATTGGGAATCCACCTTCCATGTCCGCCACCTCCCTGAATCAAACATTTCAGAGAGCTCATATCTCAATGATGAATACAGGTTAAACAATACAAACATTATCATATCACACATTGCATGACATATAGTAATATTTTACATAGATACTACTTAGCACAAAATCACTAATAATTGACACAAAATTTAGCCCAAGATTTTTAGTTGCATTAATGGATATAGAGAGATTTCATATAGGAGCATAATTTAAGTTTAAGTTCAAAGTATCTTTTCTCACCCCTTTTTCCCATATGTGGTTGTTTTAGAAATGTGAGGTGAATAAAGTCATTTCCTTTAAGTTTGAGCATATTGCACCAAATTTGATATTTGTTTCTTTAAAGTATCTACAAATCACTAAATGATGACATGATATATATATATATATATATATATATATATTAGGACAAACTGCAGCTGCATATATATCTTTATTCACCAGGATTCTAAATTTCTTATGGTGATTATGAAGTAGGAATGTGGCGAAGGAATTTCCTTTGAAGCCAGAGAAACTAGCAGAAGAGCTTTTGGATTTGTTATGTGAGAATCTTGGACTAGAGTACCTCAAAAAGGCCTTGTTTGGATCAAGAGTACCAACTTTTGGCACTAAGGTAGCCAACTACCCTCAATGCCCTAACCCGGAGCTGGTTAGGGGTCTTTGTGCTCACACCGATGCCAGAGGAATCATCCTTCTCTTCCAAGATGACAAGGTCAGTGGCCTAAAACTGCTCAAAGATGGGCAGTGGGTGGATGTTCCCCCAATGCATCACTCCATTGTTGGCAACCTTGGTCACCAGCTTGAGGTAAATTCATTTTCATTCTCAAGCTTAACAAATTTTTCTAATTAGTCCTTATATATTAAAGAAACAAAAATAAAGGACCTCAACTTAATTTTTGTAGGTTATTTTAAGAAACTAAATCCTCTACCGTCAACTGCAATATAAGGTCAATTGTAGAGGATTTAACATGGGTACTTTAACCCTTGGTAGAGGATTAATGGATTTGAATCCTCTGTAGCGTGTTGCACTCTGCAGCCACCGTAGAGGATCCCTAACAAGATTTGATATAAGTCATATACTAATGTGACCATAAAAATTTGACATTAATATGAAAAATTGTCTAATGTTAGACATGAAAATGGGTACTAGCCACTAAGTATTTACTCTTGAATATCTCTTGTAGACATTTTCACAAACAAATTAAGTGCAAAAAACATGAAACTTTATCTAACACTATTTTGTAAACACAGGTAATAACAAATGACAAGTATAAGAGTGTAGAGCACTGTGTGATAGCACAAACTAATAGAACAAGAATGTCAATAGCATCATTCTACAACCCTGGAAGTGATGCTATCATCTACCCTGCTCCAGAATTGTTGGAAAAAGAAGCAGAGGAGAAAAACAAGGTTTACCCAAAATTTGTGTTTCAAGACTACATGAAGCTTTATTTAAATCTAGGTCCCATGGGTCTCAATGCAATTGTTTAAATGAAAATTAGTATTATTATTATATTTGCTAATATTTTTGAATTGATTCATTGCAAAATAGCCACATATATATTTTTTGAAACGAGTAAAGAGAATTATATTAAAAACAATTAAGAACAAAACTTCTTATACTAACTCATAATTGGGAGAATTAAAAATTCGTATTTAATTTATCATTTATTAAAAAATTATAAATTTTTATAGAAAAATTTATTATAATATTCTAAGTATCAATGCAAAAATTTATCTAATATATACATAATAATTGATATAAATTTAGAGACCAAAAATTAAAATGAAAATTTGTAAGAGATTAAAAATTGATAAAAGATTTTATAAAAATTAAAAGTAAAATAGAAAATTTTATAAAGACAACAAACGTATTTAACTTTATTATATAAATCTCAATATTTAACGATGATAAATATAGTTATTTATTGAGCAAAAAATGTGTATTATTTTATTGTCTCTATTTAATCCTTAATTTTATCTTGTTCCGCACGCTTGACATATGAGATTTGAATTGGCTGATATGTTCGTGCTTTGGTCCACCAGCAATGATAACACATACTGATGTAAATGCTGCTAGACAAAGGAGCGTTAATGTCATGACAAGTTTCTCCAAATAATGTAGGTCCAAGGACGTTTATTTAACCAATAGAAAATATTCAACACGGATAATGTTAGAACCCAAGTGGATTGGGTTTGGTGATACTGTACTAGGTCCACAGTGAGAAAATGTGAATAGAGATATTATGGAGTAGAAGCTCTTCGATTCCAACATGTGAAAAGTTAAAATTATCTTTATCGAAAGTATTTTTTTTTAAGTTTCTATTGAGAACACCTTTTCCTTTTATGTTTTTGTAAACAATGGAACAATAATTCAAGTCAACTATTTGTTGAGGAAAAAACCTTTTTGATATATGTTTTAATGACAACAAACCTTATGAATTAAATGATTGAGTTTTATGAATGGTGATCAACTAATGATTGCACTTGAGTTTTATTTAAGGAACATGAATTGCATAAGTAAACAAGCAAGAAGTCATCCACTTCATCAAAGTGCATAAAAATTGATGACAAGATCATATTAAAAAGAAGCAAGTTCATTCAAAGAAACGACAAACGTTCTGATAGAATTCTGTAAAACGAAGAACGTCCTCCACAGTTTCAAGATAACAAGAATGACTTGATTCTTAAAAGAAAAGATTGGTTTTATTATTTACAATCTGTTCCAGAATTTCACCAGAAATATACAAGATCATTTTAGTAAAAGAATCACCCGAAAGAACAAAGGCAAAAGCTATGCTTCATAATCTATAAAGCAAGATTAAATATGAAGATCCAAGAACATTCTGGTTTATTAAAAAGACAGCAGTCTGAAAAAAAAAACGAAGAATGTTCTAATTTTGCACCTTTGAATAGCGTGCGCACAGAGTAGAAAAGCATGACACAATAACATATGTCAAAGCTCTAAGTCCAACACTCAATCATACAAAATAGAAACGAAGAATGTTCTGGTTTTACAAAAGAATATTATGGTTATTTTCTTTTAAAGACAGAATTAAAAAAAATCATTATCCACAAGCAAAATCAGTTTAAAGAATAAGCTAAAAATGAACTGCCCTAGACATTTTCTAGAGAAACCAAGAACGTTCTCCACGGTTTTTCACTTCATCAAGATTGTTCAAGCCAACTTTTAATGCTAGGAAAGATCTTGATTATTTCTAATGAATTACCAATACATTTTACAAGGAATATACAACTTTCATAATAGCAAAAGGAAGTACTTCAAAAGATCTAAGAAGAAAAGATTTGAATCAAGACAAAGTGATAAAATCAGTTTGAGTCAATCATTCTCTAGGCTCCAGAACATTCTCCAGTTTCTGTCATACAGCTCCAGAACATTGTCTAGCTTCTGAAGCACAAACCAAGAACGTTCTTGAGACTTCAAAATTACTTTATGACACATATTCTCATTATCAAGTGATCCTCAAACACTGTACAGATCAGAAGAAAAAGAATACACAAAGATCAGAAAGTCTTAAAGTCAAAACGAAGGAAAAGTTCAGTCAATAGTCTTACTTTGAAGACTGGTTATTTTTACCCTTGACCAAGGGAACCCCTCCAAATATTAAGCTGACATTAACCTCCTCAAATTTCTATAAAAGGAACCTCATAGCTTAATGGAAATCACGACATTCAAGTGCAAAAGAAAGATCATCAATCACTCACATTCATACTTGAAAGTCTCACAAGAAATCAGTTTTATTCAATGTCGAGTTTATTATCATTAGTTTACTAAAACATCTTATAAAGAATCTAACCTCAAACAAGAGTTGAGATTAAACAGATTTTGTCAAACACTTTAAATCATTATCGTGTAAACTCAAGACTATAAGGTTTGTTTATAGCTTGAGTGAGTTGTTTAGAAAAATCCTTTTAAGGTTAAAATGTGAGTTGTAAAAATCCTATCAAGGGTTGTTAGGTGACCTGATTTGAATCTCTTTCTGGGTGGAAAGGATTGAAGTAACAGATCAAGCCTGATCTGAGCTAAGTGCTGTAAAACCAAGAAGGTTCTTTGTTTTTAACACTTAGTGGAAAATCTCACGGTTGTGAGGACTGGACGTAGCCTGGGTGGGTGAACCAGGATAAATCATCGTGTGATATCTCTTCCCTATCTCTATTTACTTTCAGTTCTTCATTTACTAAAGTTAAAAATCAATTTCTGTTTTCAAACCAAATCAAGAACGTTCTCCGATTATTCTGCTTTCACAATCAATATCATTCTGCTTTTTTAAACTAATCGAGAACGTTCTCCGTTTTCTGTTTTCTTAACCAATATCAATCTTGAGTTATTTTTAAGTTTTAACAGAGAAATTTTAAATAGACAATTTTACAATTCAAACCCCCTTCCTTGTAAAGTGACATTACAACTTCACTATTTTCGTCAAAAAAAAAATAATAATTCAAGTCAACTATCAATTTAAGAATGTAGTAGACAACAACTGAAAATCTGGATTTGCTCACAGTTATTTCTATATAAATTTATTTGATTTGAAAATAAATAAGTAATTGAAAATTCCAATAAAAATTTATTTTTTATACTCTTAATATCCATCTATCTACATTAATATTTTAAAAATAAATAAGATTACATATGTAAAAATATTTTACTTTAAAGGGTAAAAAAATTATTATATTTGAAATAACTACTACAATTTTGCTGATATTTTGTATTAAAAAACTTTTAATATTTGAATATTATAATTTCTATCTGATATGGTAATAAGTAATGCATAACTCACGCGAATGCACAAACATTTACTTGGAAAAGAAATCAACTAGTTAAAGTTGTATTTGTAAAAATGTAGATGCTATTAGCAACTCCAATAGAAAAGTAAATCATGATGATGGGCCATATTCAATATCTGTTTGGGTGCTATTAGCAACTAAAAAAAGAGCAAGTAGATTTCTATCGAGCATCCCTACAGTTATACTGTCACCTCCTTAAGACATATGAAAAACAATTTTATCCTTCTTACCATTTATATAAGTTTCAAAATGAATAGATTTGGAAATTTCAAATTTTTGAAACTTTCGGAAGTTTCAAATTTTCGAAATAAGGATTACATTTCGAAAATTTGGAAAGTTTCGAAAATTTTTAAATCTGGATAATTTCGAAAGTTTCTAGATCTGAAAAATTTTGAAGTTTCCAAATTTGGAAAGTTTCGAAAGTTTATAAATTTGGAAAGTTTCGAAATAGAAAAATTCCAGAATTTCGAAACTTTCGAAAGAAGAGGTGAAAAAACAAGTGGTAAATTTTTTTGAGAGTTTTATAGATATTAAAAAGGACAAAAATGTATTAAGGCGAAAGTTTTGAAATTCTAGAATTTTTCTATTTCAAAACTTTCCAAATTTAGAAACTTTGGAAACTTTCCAAATTTGGTAACTTCGAAATTCTGCCAAACAACTTGAAACTTTCGAAAGAGAGGGGGTGAAAAAACAAGTAGTAAATTTATTTGAGTTTTATAGATATTAAAAAGGACAAAAATGTATTAAGGTGAAAGTTTCAAATTTTTTGAAAGTTTCGGAATTCTGGAATTTTTCTATTTCGAAACGTTCCAAATTTAGAATTTTTCTAAATTTGGAAATTTCGAAATTTTCCAGATTTGGTCGAAATTTTCCAGATTTGTAAACTTTTGAAATTCTCCAGATTTGGAAACTTTCGAAACATTTCAAATTTTTGAAACGTAATCCTTATTTCGAAAATTTGAGATTTTCGAAAGTTTCGAAAATTTGAAATTTCCAAAACTATCCATTTGGAAACTTATTATAAATGGTTAAAAGGGTAAAATTGTCTTTTTATATATCTTGAGGGGGTGGCAGATACAACTATGGGGATACTCGGTAGAAATCTCTCAAATCCATTGTCGAACTGAGTTTTATATCATTGCGGCCCATCATTTTCTGCACCTCACATGGCCACCAAGTTGGTCTATGTCACCCTGTTTTGTTCATATATGAAGTCACTATTGTTGACTAGGATTTGTAACTTTTCCATATTTTTTATAGTTAAAAATAGATTTATGTTCTATTTCTTAACAACGAAAAATGTAATTCAAGTACGTTTTTGATATTAGAAAGTTTTGTAATTCAAGTAAAACTTTGATTGTATATAATCACTAACTAATTAATTAATTGATTAGTTAGTTAGAAGTTAGTTAGAATGAATATGATCAAAGCCATGTATAAATAGCATAGTTATTGCAATAAAAAATAAGTCAATTCATTCACTTTGATTCATCTTTCCTGGTTTACTTTTATGAGAAAATGTGACATCCTAATTGTAAATCTGATTTTCATATTAAATATTTTTTTTGTAGAGTTTGTTATTCCGAAGCATTTCTTAGTTTTGATCTAATTCATTAAATATATTTCTTATGACTTAATTTATAAACAAAATTTGATCAAAGAAAATTGATATTTAATTTAAATTTTGAAATAAAACATCAAATTTTTTTTAACTTAATTTTACTAATAAATAAGGTGGAAGGGATGAATAGTATGCAAGAGAAATAATTTCCTTTACCAAATAGAATAAATAAAAGTCATAAAGAAGATTAGATATAAAACAATAAAACGTTAAAAAAAATCATACATTTAGAAAATTATATTGTGGAGTAGAAATTGTTAGTAGTAGTCATCTCTCGTTATCAATTTTTAGTATTGGGATTATTTAGTTGCATTTGTTTTGTTTGTTTCAAAAAAAAAATTCAGTTTATTTTGTAAAAGTATTTTATATTTTTTAAAATGTGTGTTTATTTTAATTTAATATGAGATCTTTAAATTGAATATTTATTATAGAAAGAAGATGAAATGTAAACTAATAAAGAATCAAAGATGCATTTCTAAAAATAATAAAAATAATTTTAATATTTTTCATTGTTTTAAAAAATATACATAATTGTTCTATTCAAAAGTATTTTTTATTTTTATTAATAAAAATAAAATTAAAATAAATTTTAGAAAATAAAATAGGACAAAGTAAATGTCTTAAAATTTTGAAGAAAAATAATCCATTGCTCTCTCAGGTAAATTTCTACAAACCACCTCCACGTCTTTTATTTATTGATTGTGGTCATTGGAGCATACAGCCCTGTGTATTTCAAGAGATTAATCTCTCACCTAACAATTTTGAAAATGTGCTCTTGAGAACATTAAAAAAAATCACAAATTCTTTTACCATCAATGTGTATATACTAAATAAAATAAAAATAAAAAAGGATATTGAAAAAATTAACTTATTTGATTTAAAGTTTTAATTAAATATATTAATTTTTTTATTTAATTTTTGTTTATATTTAATTTTAGAGTGTTGTTTAAGGCAATGGTTACTTATTTACCGACTTTCCATTCGAAATAAAAGTTTATTAAAAAAATCTTAATTTTTTTAATTATGTAGTTTTTATAGGAATGTGACCCTAGTAATTTGTAGTTGAGATAAATACAAATTTAGCCCAAAATTATTTTAGTTAAGATTAAAACTCAACTTCTCTCTTATATGAGCTAAATATGTTTTTCATCAATAATTGTTCACACATTATGTTGCTAAAATGATTAGTATATATAGGCATATGTTCATTTTGGAAGAATAACAATATTACATCTTATTTGAGATTAGTATATATAGGCATATGTTTATTTTCGAAGAATAACAACATTACATCTTATTTGAGAGATACTTATGTATTATGGGAAAGAAAGTAAGAAAAATGACATGCCAAACTCATTTTTTTGAAGTGTGTCTTTATCATTTTGTTTGGAGACTAGAGATGAACTACATATTTGCATTTTCTTTTTTCTTTTGTTTTTCTGCTAAATTTTGCATTTTCTTATTGAAGTATATGCTTCAATATATGTCTATTGAATATTGCTACATTGTAATTTTGTAATTTTGTTAATGGACATCTAAATAATTTTTTTGTCTTGTAAAGAGTAGTAAAAAATGAGAAACATCTTCTTTGTACTCTCTATTTTGTATGAACTTCTAATATTGTATATTTTGGTTAATTAGATGGTTATATAAAATTATGGTGGCAAGTACAAAACTCTGATTTGAAATTTAATAAGAAATATTGTATATATGTATGGAGCAGGAGTATAAAAACAAAATAAAAAATTTATTAAAAATAATAATTATTTTAACTCTATCTATTAAGTCAGTTGATCAAAAGAATCAATTTAAAAAAATGATTTGTTGAACTGAATTTATAATATTTAAGTCGATTAAGCTAAAGCTCTGTTAAGTCGGTTCATAAAACGAATTAAAAAACAACATGTTCCTACAATTCCACTAGTTATCTTCATCAATTAATTTCTATATTTGTATATCTGATATATTCCTACAATTAGGCTTCTGTTCACAATTAACTTGCTTATATTATTGTATCATTAAGCTATATATAGACAGCTCACTTCACATTACAATACAAGTTTACAAATTTATAATTGAAAGTTCATTTACATTACACTCTCAAACGGTTTGTCTTGCCGACAAATCTTGATAGTTAAGTATATACACTATCGATTAATGTTTTTTACCATACTAAATAGATTAATGTTGAACCATCATTTTTATTTACAGATTATTACTTATGCAATATTTTTTACAATGAGTTTTTCTAAAAAAAATGCATTAAACACGTTTTGAGTAAATATTTTGTAAGCAACCGATGTTCTAACTATTGTGTATAATAAGAATCATAGAACTAACACAAGTCTCTTTTCGGAGTGTAATAAACTAATAATAGTATTTATTCACTTCGAGTGTTCACCCATACAAACCAACAAGATTACATGAAAAACAAAGTTCTTATCTTATTGGAGAAATGTTAACAATCAATAGCTTTTAGAAGGTAAATTATGGCTGATCGATTTCAATTGATTTATGAACTTTTATTGTGACCAAACTATCTATATAAACATTTATCAGAATATTTAGGAGAATTTATAAAAATAACTAATTAATGACATATTAGTCAGCAAGTTTTAGTAAAATAAATGTTATTTAAACACAACAATGTATAAAAATATATCACTTATATTTTGTTTTTAAGGCGATGCATCATTACTTATGGCTGTCGAATATATTTTAACTAATGACATGTGATTAAGTTATGTTTAGTAAAAAAAAATGTCATTTGAACACAAAAATATAATAATATATTTCAACACAGTTAGAAATATAATGTTAATTTAAGTTGAGTTTGTTGATTAAACTTAATTAGTTGATGAATTGATTAAATGTTAGTTTTAATTAGTAAGTTAAATAAACTTAATTAGATGATGAGTTAATTAAGTAGTTAATTGGTTGGTTAAATTACAACTATAATGCATACATATTCACTTGTTTGAATCCTCAATCAATATTAATGCAGAGTTATTGGATTTAAAATATAAAAAAAAATTAATTTTTTCTATAAAATTCAATAACTCTGCAACATAGCTAATTGTACAGAGGCCATAAAAGGCCATAAAAGCTTATGACATAAGCTAATTCCTACTTTTGACATGCTTAAGTTATAGTATCCCTTTTGGAGAACCAATAATAATATATTTGATATTGTATCCATGAAGATACATTAAATCATATATGTTAATAAATTAAGTATCAAATTAAAAAAAAAATACCAGATAAAGAAAAAAAAAGAAAGACTAATGCCATGAGATTCCATATGACATACCAGTGAAAGTGACACCTTATCATATAGAAACGAAATCACATAAAGTAGTATAGTTATCTCGAAAGACTAATTTTAGTTTCTATTTTAATTTTTATAAAAATTGAGTCATTTTAGTTCCTATAAAAATAAAATATGAATTAAAAATAGATAAAAAATTTGTAAGAACTAGATTTAAAAAATCATAAATTTTATTGAGACTAAAAATATATTTAATCTTTAATTATATAACGAAGTTAGTTACAGTGGTATACGATTCTCTTATACCATGAAAGGTTGCTTGCACTTTTGAAGGCTGAAGGTCTAGTGGCAAGGACTTTGAGAGAAATATATTCTTTTCTGTTGAAATATGTGCTCAGGAAATCATATATATGTATCCAATTATAGCACAAATAAATGTGTAATGTGAGAGACAGAGTAAATTGTTTTTTTTTGTTTTATTGAACAAAATAATAATATAATTAAAAAAAGAATACAAATAAACCCAAATACAAATAAGGTCTAAACAACACTAAAATAAGGACAAAATAAAAGAGAGCAACCATCCCTAATATGAAAGAAGAGGCTAATAATATAGAATTATTTTAGTGAAAAGATCAAATAGTATTCATAAACTATATATAATTTTTTTTAAATGGTGAAGGTTAGTTGTTAATAGTTAGTTTGTATTAAGGAGAGTTGAACTCATGACCTCTTTATTACTATGATATTTATATTTCTCTTACAAACCACCAAAACACCTTATATATATATATATATATATATATAAATCATGCAAAAATATAGCTTGAAACTAATCATTTGTACTCACATTTTATTATAAGTATTCTTCTTAATATTTTGTTGGTGTGGTATATAATGCCTATTTAACTTGAATTAACTTTTAATATATATATATATATATATATATATATATATATATATATATATATATATATATATATATCATGCAAAAATATAGTCAGCAACTAATCATTTGTACTCATTGTATTATAAGTATTCTCCTTAATATTTTGTTGTGTGTGTTAAAGTTGTTGGTGTGGTATATTCTTCGTTTAAATCTATCGCTACGTACAGAGTTGTGTTATCTGATTGATCAGTTAAAGTTGTTGTGTGTGCTTTCTTCATAAATTCGTAGTACAACATGATCACATTTTCCCATTACTTTCCAATGTATATTCCTGTAAAAAATCATTTACTTCTCCGGTTGAAATGTTTAGTAATATGTTGTCCCTATCACCAAACATCAAAGTTGTCATAGTGACAAAAATGAAGTTTTTTTTTAAATAGGGTAATTAATTTGTAGTAATAACATTACTAGATAGTTAGATTAATTTTGTTTGTGCTCCTAAATATTCATTCATCAAATGGGGCTATTTTATAACTATAGAATCTGATGCTTCAACATCCCATGTGAATCTTGTGATGAAACTTTATTTAAATGACAAAAGAAGAATAAAATTAAGAGAGTGAATAGTAATTGATATATGATGACATATATCTTCAAGACTATATATTAATTGATTTATTAATTGGAGGTTGTTGCTAAAGAATTACGAGAGGAAACAAATCTTTACTTTGCTTGTTAATTTCAATTTACTATTTATATTGGGTAAAACGTTTTTTCATTGTCTTCTTGTAACACCCCAATTTTTCTTTATTATTTTGCTTTAATAGTATAATAGTATACTACTAATATTATATGAGTGTTAAAATGTGTTATAATTTTTTCATATGTGTCTTGTGTGCTTGCCTTACTAATCGATTTAAATCATAAATATTAACTATATTTAACTTACAAATATAAAATAGAATGAATAAATAAAAACAAAAATTTATGTATATATATATATATTGAAATTAGAATGGGTTTAATAATAATAATAATAATAATAATAATAATAGTAGTAGTAATAATAATAATAATAATAATAATAATAATAATAATAATAATAATGGGCCTTAGCTATCTATATATATATATATATATATATATATATATATATATATATATATAACTCGTGAAAAACCTATTACCCTCCTGTAACCTAATAAGAAGTGTCGCCCCCTTAGCAAAACCACGTACATCTTCGCACACAATCATTGGAACACGGTCTCAACATAAAGAAAAGAAATTATCATAGGAAAGACTTAACTTTTTATCAATAAGGTGAGTATATTTTGGTATCTATACAAATTTTCTGATGTATTATTTTAAAACTAAGTTCTGATTTTATGGAATCTACACAAACTCTAAAGGTTGTTATAGGACTGTCATCATACATATTAGTCTTCGTCATATATTTTAATCTCCTATTTTCTTTTATTCTTTTTTTGTGGCAAACCCACAACCTTTTTTTGTGTAAAACACTTAATAACTTAAAATATTATTCTACTATATGCATCAATATCCAAATTAAAAAGGCTTGAGTCTAAATGAATACTAATCGCATACCGTTTCGTCCTGGTCAATATATGTGTTGTCATAGTTACTTGATCATATTATATTAATACATGGCATATAAACATTTGTTTCAATTTTGTTACATGGCATATGTTCTTTTTATTTCAATTTTTAATAACATGAAATTTGTAACGATTAAATTTAAATGTCTAATAAGTAAGTAATTAGTTTCGAATAACGGAACCACAATTTATGCTAATTACCGTGTGAATAATTTCCGGTAAGAACAAATAATACAACATATATCATTCCCTCACAGTCTTTAGTATATCCCCTCTACTTAAGGTAAACAGTATATACCCTATTTATATATCCTGAAACGCACTGCAACTTAAATCTTGTTTTATAGCATAGAGTCTAGTTTGGTTTCACATCTAAAGGGTTTAGTTTATTTTAATTATAATATAAAATTGAGTATGGTCAGTAATAAATCGTAACTAAATATTAGTACTTGCATTAATGGAATATATATAGATGCCTATTTAAAAATCAAAACTATATGTGTATATATACACATTATACTTAGTTCTTTTTAAACTGTTTACGTGTACATATATACACGTTATATTAAGTTCTATTTATCATGTTTAACTTTAAACAAAATATGATTACAGTAATATATATGTTTTAACTGTATAAAATATATTTTTGGGTTATATTACAAATAGTAGATAATTTATTTATTTATTTCTAGTAAGTAATTTATTTGTATTTGGTGGTTGCGTGGCTATAATTCTCTCGCGGATTATTAGAGACGACAGCCGACGAAGACACGGCAAATTAACAGACCAGATTCATTTGGCGAAATCTTCAATCGAGGTAAGGGGTGAGAAGAAGTTCGATTTTATGAGCATAAAATAATATGAGATGAACGGGAATACCGAAATTCCCATATATTCACCCGAGGCTTACTACGTACGGTCGAGCCCTATTGAGTAATAATAATTAATTAATAATATATGAATGGTAATAGTGAGGACTAAAATGTATTTTAGCAACCTATAGAATTGTTGTGAGTTTATTTATATCAAGACCGCATATTGTTTAATTTTATGAAATCTTGTGTTGATTGTTATTGTGTGAATGATATGTACTTGGGTGCTCTGGTTTACTTGATTTAAAACTGTGATATTGTTGGAACCAAGTTGGTTATAAGTACTTAGGATTTTGATGTTTACAAAAGCACTCATGTAATCTTATTTTGTACCTTGAATTATTAAAGTAAATGCCACCAGAAGCTAAAGTAATCAGAAGCAGAAAATCAAAGGGTTCAAGAGATTGAATCCTAAAGGTACCAGAAGATACTATATGATGTCAAAACATCACCAGAAGATATCTTTGCTGGCCCAGATCAGAAGGAAGCAAAGTCAGGAGAAGACCTGGACCAGACCAGAAGGAAGTCTGCCAGGGGGAGATTTGATCCAGACCAGTAGGAGTCATCAGTCAGACTTAATCCAGAAGTTATTCTGACCAGAAGATGGCCTGACAGTGAAATAATAAACAGCCCAGACTTGATCCAGACTTAATCAGAGGGTAAATTAATGGGTCCAGAACAAAGGAATTATTCCAGATTTGACCCAGATCAGAAGATAGCATGGTTCAAGGTATGAAACTAAGTCCAGACCAGAAGAAATGATCTCCAGATTTGATCCAGAACTGATCCAAAACAGAAAGTAAAATGTCAGACTGAAATATTATTTGCCCAGACTTTATTTCAGTTCAATCCAGACCCAATTCAGAATTGGTCCAGATCAGAGGGAAGATATCAAGATCAATGGTTCAGATTTAAGGATATGGCCCAGTGATGGCCGAGATCAGAAGATTAGACCATGGCCCAGTGTTGGCCGAAATCAGAAGGTCAGGATGTGTGGTCCAGCACTGGCCGATATCAAAGGATCACAACATATCAGTTTGCAAGTCCAGGATGGCCGAGATGTGGACTAGTGCAGAAGACAAACGGTCCAGATTTAATCATGAGGATTAACGGTGGAAATTTAATTAAATTTGATCAAAGTATTAAAAGGATTTGATTCAAAAATAAAGTGATGTCTTGTGGAATTCAGAAGCTGTTGGCGGAAAGAAACTAAAGACATGATTGGCCAGTTATTTTTGAAAGCAAATCTGAAACTTAAAAAGATATGTTTTTTATTTAAGTGAAGCCCGATTGCTCAAGATATTTTTGCAAGAGAATCCAGCAAGATACAACTTGAAATTAAGCTTGGAAGAGACCCTAATTCGCATCTATAAAAGGAGGCTCAAGGCAGAATACTTAGTATCGAAAATCACAAAAGAGTCATACACTTCCAAAGCAAACACTCAACTTTTCAGTGAGGTTAATTGTGAGTTCCAGCTTTCAAGAAGCAAGCACTCGTGTTATTTTCTTTCCCTTGTGTTAGATCTAAGTTGTTGAAGTAGAGTCTACAATCTGAGGGAGTCAGAAGGGGTAGCAGATTACTTGGCAATTAGATTCAAGGCGTTGTAATTCCTTCTACAATCTGGGGTTTTTAGATTGGTAGGAGAAGACTTGACTTAGGAAGTCAAGGTGCTGTATTCCTCAAGAGTCTAGGATTGTTAGACTGTTTGAGAAGACTGACTTAGAGGGTCAGTGGAACTGTTGTAATTCAAGGTTTGAATTAGTGAAATCCTTCAAGGTGAAGGGACTGGACGTAGCCTCGTTAACGGTGAACCAATATAAAATTCTGTGTTTTTATTTTTACTTTCTATCCGCTGCTAACTCTGTTTTATTCATACATCATGTTTTGTTTTAAAACTTCAAAAACAAAAAAAGTAATCAAGTTAGTCAAACACAATTCAACCCCCCTTCTCGTGTTTGCACCTTCAATTGGCATCAGAGCTCGGTCTCAAGGCTGAGCACTTAACAGTGTTTGAGGAAAGGTCCAAAGGGGTTCAACATGTCAGAAGAATTTGGAGGCAATGTGACACCCTAAACCCCAAAACAACATATAAAATAATTTATACTAGTTTTTTTTAATTAATTCGCAGCGGATAAAGAAAATATGTTTTCAAGAAAATAAGAATTTTTATAACTAATTTATGATATCACATTCCTCCAAATACACACATAAAAATTTAACTTTATTCCTTAATTAAAACAATGCAATCTCAATGAACTTGACTTAACTATAATTTCTTGATTTAATTCCAAAAACTTACTAGTACTTATAAGGTTTTCATACAAAAGGTCTTTTCTAATTAAACAAGTGAAAGTGAAATATAAATTACAACTCTTAATTCCTGATATCACCTATCAGAGCGGAGTTTCTCCCAAATTTGAACTTCAAGACTCATTAACCTGTAATAACTGCGATTTCGCAAACGCAGGGCCAAGCCAGTCAAACACAAACAACGAAGGAGGTGAGTTTTGAAATCATGTTTATAGTATAATATATGTAAGAAGAACACGCAATCAATCATAATAAACCATATCATTATACAAACATTCTTCAAGAAAAGAAACATCACATTATCAAGTCAAAATCACAAACGAGAAACCAATATATTTCACTATAACATCAAATCATCTAAAAGAAATTATTATCGCACACGGTACATATTAATCACAACAAAACAATCACAAGAAGATGCAATGCTATGCATGAGCTTATACTCTACTTCACAATGTGGTACCATTCTAACTCTGAAGTACTTGGTTAGGAGACTTGATACTATGCCACCATCCCGGTGGACGGACAATTCAAATTGGCCCTGTTTTCATAGATCCGCTCAACTCAACCCGAGACACATATACGCGACATTCGAGGTAAACGTGTGTTGCATGGTAGCTCCCGACATTTGGAGTGCTACCTCCAAGTCACCTAGGAATTCCCCACCCAAATACCTCCAAGGTCTAACAATCTTGCCCTAAGGCTCAACAGCAGACTGCCACGATCAGGCTCATTCAGTTGTACTTCCCCGGAATCACTAGGCTTGTCAGGGCCTACCTATATGGTGACAAAATAATCTCCACTTCAAAAATTCTCAATATTTATTTTCTCCCCTCGTTGGCCTATGATACTCCATTAAGACCATAATCTCAAACACAAATTGGAATCATCACCATTGTCATCAATTATGGGGTTACTTCAATATTCTCATCACAAATTTATAACATCACAGGAATACAATTCCACGAGCAAACAGCCTTTGTCCTCTGACTCTTTGTCCTTCAATCGATCATAAATCAGAAAATCAATCAGTGGATAATATGGCCACTTTTCACACGATCGTTTTGGCGTTAGTTTCACTCAAATCGGATTTACGGTGAAGAAGAACGGTGCAAAATAAGGAATTCCGTAAACGGAGAAGTCGAGTATTTTAGAGACAAATTGGGATGGTTAAAAATATGAGAAAGTAAGTTTAATTGACTAACAAAATGAGTGAAACAACATACTGAAATTTGGACAAAAACAAAGAAAGTTTTCTGTAACAGTTATCGACCACCGGTGCCAAACGATAGGCTTGTTGTTAGTATCCTCTTGCTTTTTCGGCGGTTGATGCAGAACTCCCTTTCTTATTCTTTTATTCAATTTCATTAATACAATTAGTGATTTAAACCATTTATACACATGGGTCAAGCCCATTAGTCTCTTTATTTATTTATTTATTTATTTTTTACTATTACTATTACTATTTTTATTTTATTTATTTATTTTTAAAACACAATTTCATTAATAAAACATTACTAATATTCCAAAACTAATATTTTATAAAATAATTAATCTTTTAAAATACATTAATAACCAAAATTATCATATTTCAAATAAGCACTATAATAATACTTATTTTTCCAAATACTCAAATTAAAATATTACCATCATTAGTGAATAGTCGAAATTATAAAATAAATAAATATAACATCAACATGTTATATTAATTACTAAATCATAAGAAATATATATAAAATCACAATGTCATAACAAGTATATAAAAATAAAGTAAATCAAACACAATATCACTACTATCCCAAGATAATTATTTATAAAATAAATAACTAAAAATAGAAAATAGTTTTAAATAATTGAAATATAACTACGTGCATACTTAACATCAGTCAAACGCACAAAAAAAAATAACATTAGTTGGGTACGCGTATATACACGTAAAATCGCATGAAATCTTATTCTTTAAAATATTATACTAAAATACAATTACTTTTAGAAAAATATATAAAATAATAAAATAAAATATTTATTATTTATATCACTCATTTAATATATTATAATATATATCAAACTAACACGTCATAGAAAACATCCCTATAACGGAAATTAATCACAAAATCTATCAACATATTCTAAAATAATATTAATATCAAATTGATTATTTAAAATCTTATTTCATTAATAAAATAGTTTATTATAAAAATTAGGGTGTTACAGGCAACATCAACAGACCACCACTGTTTCATGGAGACAGGTTTGAGTATTGGAAGGACAGAATGAGAAATTTCTTCATATCTCAAGATCCTGAATTATGAAAGCTGGTAGTCAAAGGATACATTGCACCTACTGTTCCAGGAGATCCAACTAAAGAGCTGGACATGGAAGATATGAAACCAGACCAGAGCATATTATACAAACTTCATCACAAGTCCAGAAACATCATGATCAGTGCCATCACATTAAAGGAATTTGACAGATGCACAAATAAAGAAACAACAAAGAGCATATTCGACAGTCTGGTTCTGACCTATGAAGGAAGCCAGCAGGATCAAGAAGCAAAGGCTAACATACTAGTCAAACAGTATGAGATGTTCAAGATGGAAGATGATGAAGACATCGATGGAATATTTTGTAGATTCCAGACTCTGATATCTGGACTGAAGGTCTTGAAGAAAAGCTACACAACAGCAGATCATGTCAAGAAGATTCTAAGAAGTTTACCAACCAAGTGGAGACCAATGGTTACTGCAGTTCAGCAAGCCAAAGATCTGAATAACTTAATACTTGAAGTTCTGATCAGCTCACTCAAGTCTCATGAAATAGAATTGGAAGCAGATGAACCAAAGAAGAAGAAGAATCTGGCTCTGAAGTCAAAACAGAAGAAAGCTGCAAAAGCAGCACCAGAATCAGAGGATAGCGACAGTGATTGTGATGATATGGCTTACTTAACCAAACAGATGGTTAAGATCTGGGAAAACAGAAAGAGGAGAGGCTCTAGGAAGAATCATAACAACAAAGGAAAGGAAGAATCTAACAAGAAGAGTATTGTTTGTTATGGATGCAATGAACCTGGACATATCAAGTCAGAATGTCCAAATCTGGAAAAAGGAAAACAACACAAGAAGAGTTCCAGATTCAGAAAGAAGGGTCTGATGGCAGCCTGGGATGTATCAGAATCAGAAGAAGAATCATCTGATGAAGAAGAGGCAAAAACAACAATGATGGCACACAACAGGTTTGCCTCTGGAACTCATAAAGGCACAGTCTCAGGAATGAAAGCAGGCAGAAGGAAGAATGATCGAAGCAGTTATTCAAGCAAGTTTGGAAGCACATCAGAGGAAGCAATTCTGGCTTTGATGGCTCATACCAACTCAAGCTCTGGATACGGCTCAGGCTCTGGAACAGAATCAGAAGATGAAGACAGTGAGGTATTTTCTGATCTCACTAGATTTGAATTAATTGAGGCTTTAAAAGACTTTTTAAATGCAAACAATAAGATGTCTTTAAAACTGAAAACTCTTAGGGAAGATAAGAAAAATCTAACCAAAGAAGTCCAAGTTTTAAAGAATCGAAATTTTGAGTATGCAATTGAAAACAAGGATTTTAAAACTGGAGTTGCAAGACTCAAATTTGAAAACCAAACTCTCAAAAGTAATATGTGTTCCACTTCCAAAACTGTTTGTGAATCTGATATGCATGAGCAATGTTTTCAAAACTTTATTTCTAATGGAATGGAAAGAAGTAAATATGCATCTATGATTTATGGAAACAATAACATTGGAAAGAGAGGTCTTGGTTTTACAGAAACTATTGCTGATACTAAAACTGTTCATTATGATGTTTTTGCTAAGAAATGTCACTCTAAATTATCTTGTCCAATGGTAAAATCTGAACAAGATCAGAGAGCTGTTAAAACTAACAAACCTGGACCCAATAAGTTCGAGGTACCAAAAGATCAAATTGTCTATGTTGCAGATATTCTGAGCAACCAGAAGGAGACACCAACAATGGTGCCTGGACAATGGATGTTGGCAATGCACAAGCTGAAGAAGGTTTATGTTCCAACATCTACCAAACAGAAGCCAATTGACTTTGGTAGAAGAAGAACTAGTCAACACAATACCTATCAGAACCAGAATCATAGGAGGAACAAGAAATATCAAAGAAATCACACATATCACACGAATCAGAACAGGAACTGGAACCAGAATCAAAACTAGAACCAGTATCTGAGGTACAAGAACTGGAACCAGAACCAACGTTGGAACCAAAATCAAAACAGGAACTGGAACCAGAACTGGAACCAGTATCAGAGGCACATGAACTGGAACCAGAACCAACACTGGAACCAGAATCAGAATCACTACCCGAACCTGAACCAAAACCATCATAATTACCAGAATCACCATAAGTTCCAAAATCACCAAAGGAACATGGTGTATCAGCCAAAACAGAAAGAGAAGAATCAGAATCAGGAGAGTTCTTCAAACACTCCAGTGAAATTCATCAAGACTACAAACCTGGAAGGGAATTCAAATCCCTTAATCCAAACCATGTAATCACATAACATACAGATTCGAAATCTGAAAATTAAAACTGAAACTGCTAACATAGAGGTTACATCTTGCTGTAAATACTATTATTATTTGATATTTATGTTTACTGTGACAATAAGAAGCTTGATCTTAACAAATCAAAGCTAGATAAGTATTCTGCAGGTTTTCAAACTGTCAGAGGAACCAGGTGATTCACACGAATTGAACACCTTAGCAGAAACAACATTCCAGCGGTTTCAAAAACAAGCAGAAACCACCAGAAGCAGAATTAATGGTTTGGCTGTATTGAGTTCATTTTTAAATCATTTGATTTATATTATGTTATATGACAAACTGCTTGATCTTGACAAATCAAAGCAAGATAAAGATAGTGCAGGTTCACCAGAACCAAAGGGAGCAGAAGTCGAAGCAGAAACAGAAGAAACAAAAGTACCTGGAAAGGTAGAGGATACAAGCAAGTAAGAAACACATGACAAATCTTCAAAAGATAAATCTGATCAAGTCAGAAACAGCCAAGATAAGTCAGAAGAGAAATCTGGATATTTATCAAAATCAGAAGCTGTTACAGATTTTCCAGAACCAGAAGCTGATGCAAACCAAGCAATGTTGATGAGGCTTTGGAAAAGGAATGATGCTTGGGATCTGTTATCCAGACCAAACAAAAACATTATTGGAACCAAGTGGGTATTCAGAAATAAACTCAATGAAAAAGGTGAAGTGGTAAGGAACAAAGCCAGATTAGTAGCTTAAGGATACAATCAACAGGAATGTATCGATTACACTGAGACATTTGATCCAGTGGCCAGGTTAGAAGCAATTAGAAATCTTTTATCATTTGCTTCTAATCATGATATAATTCTGTATCAAATGGATGTTAAAAGTGCATTCTTAAATGGCTATATAAGTGAGGAAGTCTATGTCAAACAGCCCACTGGATTTGAAAATCCTGATTTTTCAAACCATGTTTTTAAACTTAAAAATTCTTTATATGGTTTAAAACAAGCACCAAGGGCATGGTATGACAGACTTAGCAACTTTCTGCTTAAGAATGAATTTGATAGAGGCCAGATTGATAATACTCTATTTAGGAAATCCATTAAAATGATATTTTGATTATTCAAGTATATGTTGATGATATCATCTTTGGATCTACTAATGGCACTTTGTGCAAGGAGTTTTCTGACCTAATGCAGAAAGAGTTCCAAATGAGCATGATAGGAGAACTTAAGTTCTTCTTGGGAATTCAAATTCACCAAGGAAAATCAGGTATACTCATTCACCAATCTAAATACACTAAAGAACTTCTCAAAAAGTTCAAGATGAGTGACTGTAAGCCTATGGCCACCCCCATGCACCCAACCTGCTCACTTGAGAAAGATGAAACCAGCCAAAAGGTAGACCAGAAAACATACAGAGGTATGATTGGATCCCTTCTTTATTTAACTGCTTCTAGACCTGACATTTTGTTTAGTGTTTGTGTCTGTGCCCGTTTTCAAGCTGACCCTAGGGAATCCCATTTAACTACTGTCAAACGAATTCTGAGATACCTTAAAGGAACCACCAACCTTACCCTGTTATACAAGAAAACCCCCACCTACAAACTCAGAGGTTGGAGACAAGCTGGAAAGGAAAAGTACAAGCAGCAACTACACCTTCTTAGGTGATAATTTGATCTCTTGGTCAAGCAAAAGACAAAGCACCGTTGCCATGTCAACAGCTGAAGCTGAGTATATATCAGCAGCAGGATGCAGTTCACAGTTACTCTGGATGAAACATCAACTTGAAGATTACAACATCTTTGAAACCAATATCCCTTTGTTCTGTGATAACACTTCAGCCATAAACCTAACCAAGAACCCTATCTTATACTCTAGAGCCAAACACATTGAAATAAAACACCATTTCATTAGGGACCATGTTCAAAAAGGGACTTTAAGCATCCAGTTTATGGACACTGATCATCAATAGGCTGATATCTTCACCAAAGTACTACCTGAAGATAGGTTCGAGTTCATCAAGAAGCATCTCAGCGTTATCTCCATAAATGACTAGCTCAAGTAGTCATCTCAGGAGTTTTTTTTTAATTTTCTTGTAATTTCATTTTATGTGTTTTAATTTTCTGTTTTTACTTTCTGTAATTTGTAAAGAGAAAAACAAAAAATTACAAAAATAGTAGGACCTCTTTTTGGCTGATGACAAAAAGGGGGAGAGAGAAAAAAAGGAGAAATAAGTAGAAAGGAGAGATAAAAAGAAAGGAGGAGCGAAAAAGAAAGAGATGAATAGAGAAGGAGTTGAAAAGGAGAAGAAACAGGGAGAGAGAAAAAGAAAGAGTGAAAAAGAGAAGAAGTTAAAAAGGAGAGGAAACAGGGAGAGAGAAAAATAAAGAGTGAAAAGAGAAGGAGTTGAAAAGGAAAGGCAATGTGAAGCGAGAAAAGAAAGAGCGAATAAAAAAGGAGTTGAAAAGGAGAAGAAAAAGTTAGTATCAGACTTAGAGGGAGAGATTGGTCTGAGGGGGAGTAATTCAGTCTTCGAGTTACAAGCTAGCAAAATAAGTTAAGGTTTTGTCATCATCAAAAAAGGGGAGATTGTTGGAACCAAGTTGGTTCTAAGTACTTAGGATTTTGATGTTTACAAAAGCACTCCATGTAATCTTATTTTGTACCTTGAATTATTAAAGTAAATGCCACCAGAAGCTGAAGTAATCAGAAGCAGAAAATCAAAGGGTTCCAGAGATTGAATCCTGAAGGTACTAGAAGATACTCTAGGATGTCAAAACATCACCAGAAGATATCTTTGCTGGCCCAAATCAGAAGGAAGCAAAGTCAGAAGGAGACCTGGACCAGACCAGAAGGAAGCCTGGCAGAGGGAGATTTGATCCAGACCAGTATGAGTCATAAGTCAGACTTAATCCAGAAGTTATTCTAACCAGAAGATGGCCTGACAGTGAAATAATAAACAACCCAGACTTAATCAGAGGGTAAATTATTGGGTCCGAACAAAAGAATTAATCCAGATTTGACCCAAACTAGAAGATAGCATGGAACTAAGTCCAGACCAGAAGAAATGATCTCCAGATTTGATCCATAATTGATCCAAAACAGAAGGTAAAATGTCCAAACTGAAATATTATTTGCCCAGTGTGACACCCTAAACCGCAAAACAACATATATAATAATTTATACTAGATTTTTTTTTAATTTTAATTCGCAGCGGATAAAGAAAATATGTTTTCAAGAAAATAAGAATTTTTATAACTAATTTATGATATCACGTTCCTCTAAATACACACGTAAAAATTTAACTTTATTCCTTAATTAAAACAATGCAATCTCAATGAACTTGACTTAACTATAATTTCTTGATGTAATTCCAAAAACTTACTAGTACTATAAGGTTTTCATACCAAAGGTTTTCTCTAATTAAACAAGTGAAAGTGAAATATAAATTACAACTCTTAATTCCCGGTATCACTTATCAGAGTGGAGTTTCTCCCAAATTTGAACTTCAAGACTCATTAACCTATAATAACTGCGATTTTGCAAACGCAGGGCCAAGCCAGTCAAACACAAACAACGAAGGAGGTGAGTTTTGAAATCATGTTTATAGTATAATATAAGTAAGAAGAACACACAATCAATCATAATAAACCGTATCATTATACAAACATTCTTCAAAAAAAAGAAATATCACATTATAAAGTCAAAATCACTAACAAGAAACCAATATATTTCACTATAACATCAAATCATCTAAAAGAAACTATTATCGCACACGGTACATATTAATCACAACAAAACAATCCCAAGAAGATGTAATGTTATGCATGAGCTTAGACTCTACTTCACAATGTGGTATCATTCTAACTCTGAAGTACTTGGTTAGGAGACTTGATACTATGCCACCATCCCGGTGGACGGACAATTCAAATTGGCCCTGTCCTCATAGATCCGCTCAACTCAACCCGAGACACATATACGCGACAGTCGAGGTAAACGTGTGTTGCATGGTAGCTCCCGACATTTGGAGTGTTACCTCCAAGTCACCTAGGAATTCCCCACCCGAATACCTCCAAGGTCTAACAATCTTGCCCTAAGGCTCAATAGCAGACCGCCACGATCAGGCTCATTCAGTTGTACTTCCCCGGAATCACTAGGCTTGTCAGGCCCTACCTATATGGTGACAAAATAATCTCCACTTCAAAAATTCTCAATATTTATTTTCTCCCCTCGTTGGCCTATGATACTCCATTAAGACCATAATCTCAAACACAAATTGGAATCATCACCATTCCATCCATTATGGGGTTACTTCAATATCCTCATCACAAATTTATAACATCACAATTATTAATCATACATCATTATCATCACATAAACTCATCACAATGCATCCATATTTTATTATCACATCACAAAATTCATCTAATCAAACATACATAAAATTCATTCGACATCCAATATCACAATAATATCAAATATCACACATTTAACGAAAATAAATCAAATATCACGATAATATCAAATAACACACATTTAAAAAAATTAAATCAATCAACACCTTATAAATATTTCTATTCCAAATTTTAATCTCACAATTTCCATATTTTCACATTAATCAATTTATCACTCAAAGGGCTACTGCTGTACGTAGCAAGCCCCGGATGAATCATTGGGAAATACGGTTTTCCCGTTCATCTCAAAATATATTATACTCATAAATTCAAATGCTCTCTCACCCCTTACCTTACTTAGACGCTTTCTCTAATCACAGAAATCAATGAAAGTTTTCAACAGCAACCGTAGATTGACAACGTACAACGAGTGAATCCAAATAAACGGGGAGTTCACAAAATCTCTGAGACGTGACTGATAAATTATGCGGAGCATAAAAATAAATGTTAAATAATTAATAATAATTTTTGGAGCAAAAATATAGTCAAAACGACGAGAAAAAAACTGCAGAAAAAGTCTCACCGACTCGTCGGAGCGCTGGAAGGGTCCGACATCAAATTCACCGAAAAATGAAAATGAGTAGTGCTTCTTGAAGGTTTCGACGAGAGGAATCGAAAAACGATGTCAGTTTTTTTGATACGACAAACATGGTGATCGGAATCGGCCAAAAACAGCTCGCCCAAGGAAAGTAACACTGCTGTTTCTGATGAAACGGAGCCACGATCGATAAAATTATTGTGAAAAATGGATTCAGTGACCGATTTTGTGTGGGAGAGAAGTTGGGATCGGTTCAAATGGCAAGGAATTGATGGGATGAATTTGAGAGGAAGAGAATGTTGTGCCTTTTTTAGCTGCACGTGCATAGTTCTTTTCTTCTTCCATTTTTTTTGTGTGGTTATTATACTTTAATTAGGTTTACTTTTGTATACGGGCATAACCCATAAAACACATTTTAATTACTCATTTATTTTATTATTATTATTTTTTTAAAATAAAATCAACAATTATCAAAACTAATTTTTATTAATATTTTGTTTTTAAAACACAATTTAATTCATAAAATATTACTAGTATGTTAAAACTAATAGTATATAAAATAAAGTAATTAATCTTTTAAAATACATTAATAACCAAAATGATCATATTCCAAATAAGCACTATAATAATACTTATTTTTCCAAATACTCAAATTAAAATATTACCATCATTAGTGAATAGTCGAAATTATAAAATAAATAAATATAACATCTACATTTTATATTAATTACTAAATCATAATAAACATATATAAAATCACAATGTCATAACAAGTATATAAAAATAAAGTAAATCAAACATAATATCACTACTATCCCAAGATATTTATTTATAAAATAAATAACTAAAAATAGAAAATAGTTCTAAATAATTGAAATATAACTACGTGGATACTTAACATGAGTCAAACGCACAAAAATAAAAATAATAATAACATTAGTTGGGTACGCGTATATACACGTAAAATCACATGAAATCTTATTTTTTAAAATATTACACTAAAATACAATTACTTTTAGAAAAACATATAAAAAAATAAAAAAAATAAAATATTTATTATTTATATCACTCATTTAATATAATATAATATATATCAAACTAACACATCATAGAAAACATCCATATAACGGAAATTAATCACAAAATCTATCAACATTTATTCTAAAATAATATTAATATCAAATTAATTATTTAAAATCTTATTTCATTAATAAAATAGTTTATTATAAAAATTGGGGTGTTACACCCAGACTTTATTTCAGTTCAATCCAGACCCAGTTCAGAATTGGTCCAGATCAAAGGGAAGATATCAAGATCAATGGTTCAGATTTAAGGAAATGGCCCAGTGATGGCCGAGATCAGAAGATCAGACCATGGCCCAGTGTTGGCCGAAATCAGAAGGTCAGGATGTGTGGTCCAGCAATGGCCGAGATCAGAGGATCACAACATATCAGTTTGCAAGTCCAGGATGGCCGAGATCAGAAGATCAGAAAGTGTGGTCCAGGGTTGGCCGAAATCAGAGGATCATAGCAGATCACTTAAATTTGATCAAAGTATTAAAAGGATTTGATTCAAAAATAAAGTGAAGTCTTGTGGAATTCAAAAGCTGTTGGAGGGAAGAAACTAAAGACATGATTAGCCAGTTATTTTTGAAAGCAAATTTGAAGCTTAAAAAGATATGTTTTTTATTTAAGTGAAGCCCGATTGGTCAAGATATTTTTGCAAGAGAATCCAGCAATATACAGCTTGAAATTAAGCTTGGAAGAGACCCTAATTCGCATCTATAAAAGGAGGCTCAAGGCAGAATACTTAGTATCGAAAATCACAAAAGAGTCATACACTTCCAAAGCAAACACTCAAGTTTTCAGTGAGGTTAATTGTGAGTTTCATCTTTCAAGAAGCAAGCACTCGTGTTATTTTCTTTCCCTTGTGTTAGATCTAAGTTGTTGAAGTAGAGTCTACAATCTGAGGGAGTCAGAAGGGGTAGCAGATTACTTGGCAATTAGATTCAAGGCGTTGTAATTCCTTCTACAATCTGGGGTTGTCAGATTGGTAGGAGAAGACTTGACTTAGGAAGTCAAGGTGATGTATTCCTCAAGAGTCTAGGATTGTTAGACTATTTGAGAAGACTGTTGTAATTCAAGGTTTGAATTAGTGAAATCCTTCAAGGTGAAAGGACTGGACGTAGCCTCGTTAACGGTGAAATAGTATAAAATTCTGTGTTTTTATTTTTACTTTATATCCACTGTTAACTCTGTTTTATTCATACATCAAGTTTTGTTTTAAAACTTCAAAAACAGAAAAAGTAATCAAGTTAGTCAAACACAATTCAACCCCCCCTTCTCGTGTTTGCACCTTCAGATATTACTTGAATGCACAACCTGTTTGATTTATTTTGTGATTGATAAAATTGGGATTTTATTGTGATTGATTAATTATATATATATATATATAATGATGTAAATTCTGATATATATTGTGAGTTGAAATTTATTGTGTTGTGACAATCGAGTAAGTATGAGATAGATGTTGTAGTTTTGAAGTGAGGATTATTTTGTCATCATATAGGAAGGGTATGACAAACCTAGTGATTCAGGGAAGTACAACTGAATGAGTCTGATCGTGGAGGGCTACAGTCGAACCGTAAGGTATGACTGATAGACTTGGGGGTACATCTAGTTGGGAATTCCTAAGTGGATTAGTGGGTTATTCCCTAAGGCTGGGAGCTACCGTGCAAAAACAAGAGTACCCCGACCGTCGCGTATATGTGTCTCGGGTTGAGTTGAGGTGATCTATGAGGACTTGGCCATTCATGAATTGTCCGTCCACTCTTGTAGTGGCATAGCATCAGGCCTCATAACCAAGTACTTCAGAGTAGAATGGTACCAAGTGATGAAGGAGTATAGAGTATAGGACATGCATAACATTTCATCCTTGTAACTAATTTATTGTGATTAACTTGGATTAACCTTGATGTAATGTTCTTGGGTGTTTCTCATGTTTGTAATAATTTTACTATTTGCGTGTTCTCCTCATTTATATTATACTATTACATAATTTCAATACTTACCCCTCGTTGTTTGCGTTTGGCGTTTGCGATGGACGCAGACGAGTTGTAAGCTGCAGGTGACGACTAGTACCATCCGAGTGGCGGAGCCATCTTGTCTCGAAGACTTTTATTATAAGTTTTTTTTTTGGGTTGTTATTGTTAACGTTTATTAAATTGGGGATTTCTGCTCTGATAGTGACATCGGGTTGGGACTACATTTACCACTATCAGTAAACTTATATATGTGTGTTTTAAAAAGGATTTTGTTGACTACTGTCGTGATTTTGAGTTCTTGAACATTGATGAGAATTTTGGATTAATGTGATATGTTTATGATTGCGTGATACTCTTTACCTTATAAAATATTTGGAAGTTCGTATATTTCTCTTGAAGAATTACAATTTATAAATAATAAATATAAAAAAAATTAATTTGGGGTTTAGGGTGTCACACTTCTTCCTTTTTATGGACTATAAATTTCTTCCTTTTTATGGAATATAAATTTGTAGTTATGTTTACATTTGTCAAGCTTTTTCATTGTGGTTATTACAAAAGCTAAACATTACTAATAATCTAACGATTGTAATTGATTGAAAGTTTAAAAACTTTTTACATTGATATTGTATATAAATTAAATTCAAATATTATTATAAACTTTAACAGATTTCATATTAAAATTTACCTCAAACATTTGTATGTGTTATGCCGGCCCTAAGAGTGCCAAAGAGTATACATAACCAAACAACATTATTATCATATTATTTTTTCTTTTGTACAACACAACATTATGTTCTTGTGAAAACATCATTTTTTCTGACTTCTATATTTTTAGAGCACATTCGAGGAAGAAAAATTACTGAAAACTTATTTTTAGTCCTTGAAAAAAAATTGTTAAATTCAAATTTAATTTCTCAGAAAAATAAAGGTAATTTTTAATTTTTGAGAAAATTAAACCGGAATAATTTAGTATATATTATCTTTTACACTGTATTTGGTTGATGAAGAAAAAATAAAGGTAAGAAAATAAAGTAAAAAGAAGAAGAAAAAAAATAGAGAATAAGTTGATGGTTAAGTAGTTAGACATAAGAGAAAGTTAAAAAAACAAATGATAGAAGAAACATTTATATTTATAAAATGACATCAATGTCTTTAAGAAAAAAATTAGATATGATAAAAAGAATAAAAATAAAAATTTTACTACCATCGATAAAAAATTATAAAATATAGAAATAAAAATTAAAAAAATTAGATATGATAAAAAGAATAAAAATAAAAATTTTACTACCATCGATAAA
>JBBPBO010000003.1:61986440-62061236 GCA_037974295.1 Cicer cuneatum
CAAAGAGTTGAACTCATGACCTCTTTATTACTATGATAACTATATTTCTCTCACAAACCACCAAAACACCTTTTATATATATATATATATATATATATATATATATATATATATATATATATATATAAAAGTTAATTCAAGTTAAATAGGCATTATATACCACACCAACAATATATTAAGGAGAATACTTATTTATCTATGAGAAAAAAATTAGATATCGACACTTTTTTATATGTAAATTGAGTCATATTATTTTTTTAATCTAAAACATAAAATTCAATTTAACATTATAGTATTTGTCATTTGAACTATACTTTATCGACAAAACAATATAATATGAGTTCAAATGATTAGTTTTAGACTATATTTTTGCATGATATATATATATATATATATATATATATATATATATATATATATATATATATATATATATTTCTAGCACAAGTATAGTTTATTATAAATTACCAAAATATTCTCTCCATATTGCAGCGTGAAGAATACTATCACCATCATTACGTAGAAGATCTTGCAAAGTGACTATCTCCTTAGAAATATGAAAAAGGTAATTAAATGTATGTTTTCTCCCATTAGCAACAGCTTGAAAAAGTGGTGTCTCTCCATAGTTATTTTTAAGACTCAACAAATATATCCTCTCATTATTTCTTCCTATGATTATGTTACATATTCTATCAAAATTCCTTGATGCTGCCAAGTGTAATGGTGTGTCTCCTCTCTCATTTTCCATTTCCAGTGCCACAACCCTGTCTCTTCTCTTATTTATTGTCAAAATTGCATTCAGAAGTTCTTTAACAGTGTTTTCATAGTTTAAATCGATCGCTACGTTGAGAGATGTGTCACCTAATATACTTAACCTTGATGTGTGTAACCACTCATATCTGTAGTACATCATGATCACCTGATCCCATCTACCATCTTGTGTGTATTGCTCTAAATGAATTTTTACTATATCGTAATCAACATCCGACAAAGGTGTCATAGTGACAAAAATGAAGTTTTTTTTTTCAAATGGGATAATTGATTTGTAGAAATAATGTTACTAGATAGCTAGATTAATTTTGTTTGTGCTCCTAAATATTCATTAGCATTCATCAATTGAGACTATTTTATAACCATAGAATCTGATGCTTCAACATCTCATGTGAATCTTGTGATAAAACTTTATTTAGATGACAAGGGAAGAATAAAATTGAGAGAGTGAATAACAATTGATATATGATGACATATATCTTCAAGAATATATATTAATTGATTTATTTATCGGAGGTGTGTAGCTAAAGAATTATGAGAGGAAACAAATCTTTACTTTGCTTGTTAATTTCAATTTGGTATTATATCATGTAAAACATTTTTGGTTGTCTTCTTCCTTTTTATGAACTATTGATGTTTAGTTGTCTTTACATTTTTCAAGCTTTTTTATTATGATGACACAAAGAAACAGACAAATTCCACATTGTTAGATTCTAACATTATTTTTTTATTTGAAATTGAAATCTCGCAGTTGTGTATATTACTTTATGTGATATATATTATTTCATTTACAGACAAAAAAAATAGAAACAGAAAAAATCCTATTAAAATTAAAACCATCTCAATAAATATTAAAATCAATTGACTTTATTATCAATTGTATTGTACAAAATCAATTACATTAATTCAATAAATAATTTTATATCTTAAAGTGTCAAAAAATAATTATTTAATAAAAAATTCAGTATAAATATACATTTTTTTATTACAATCAATAAAAAATTATAAAATATAAAAATAAAAATAAAAACTATATAAATAATGAAAACAAGAAATTTTTTACCGTGTGAAAATATTCTTTTTTAAAAAAACTACATGATCATTTTAACTTGCTAATTAGTATTTAGAAAAACATTGAGAAAAAGAAGATGTGAGACTTAGAGTGGATCATAACACAAAATGCTAGTTATAGAGCATTTATATAAATAATAAAAACAATTCTTTCAATATTTTCATTGTCTATGAAAATACTTCATTTCAAAAATCTCTTATTTTCATGTTAACTAGTAAAATTAATATAAATTTTAAATCAAAAAAATACATTTTTACAAAATAAACAGACTCTAAAATTCCAAAAACTAAAATAGTTCACATCATAACTAATTCAAATAAAATTGCAACTCGAAATCAAAAGATTTAATCCAGGTACGCGTTGTCACATCATCTTAAAATTTTCTAGCTTATTTAACTCACACATCAATAAAAAATGTTCAAAATTCAATGGAGAAAAAAATTTCAAAATTTTTAAAATCAGTGACTATATTTTCGAATATAAAAATTAGGGGTGAATTTCCAAATAAACAAAAATTGGCGGATTAAATTTTACATTAATTTATTATGTGTTATATCAAAAACATATTAATTTATTATTTTTTTATAATGTTAATATCTAGTATATTACACATTATATACGTTGATATTATTTTGTTTTTAATGTTAATATGTAGTATATTACACATTATATACTCTCTTTTTTAGAGTCAGCACAATATATAGAGGTATAAGGCGTATTTTAATATAATATTTCATAAAAATTTCTAATAGTATTTTAATAAAATTATTAAATTTTTATTTATTTTTTATACTTTAGAATATAAAATTATTTTTAAATAAGATTTTATTAGTTTTAGTTCTAAAAATATTAAAATGATGCCTTTTTATTAAGTAAAAACGAATTTTAGAGGTTTTTAGTAAATAAAAAATCATTTTTTTTAAAGGTTAAACCGATTGTAGATAGATATTTTTCTTTTACTTCATGTGTTTCACATACATCCATTTTCTTTAAAGCAATTTGTTATGAAATTGGTGAGAAAAACATTTAAAATATGACAGTTATTTCTGATGTAAATCAAATTGATATATTTGAAAATGATGGTACTTAGAATGTAGAAATGCTTCCTCCAAACAAAAAGACTATTAAATACAAATGAGTGAATTAGATTAAGTATTACTTAGATAGACGTATTGATTGATTATAAAAGTAAGACTTGTTATCTTGGTGAACATTTTTTATTGTTGATGATATCAAGTGTTGGTAACTTCATCAAATGAATGCTCACAATACCTTTTTACATGGTAAGCTTGATGAAGAAGGATATATGAAGCAACCCCTAGTTATAAGTCTAATCAAGTGTAATGTTTACACTAGTCTCTATACAACTTAAAACAAGTGTCTCACTATTGGATTGTAATATGAATAGATTCGACCTAAGGGTGAAGCTACTAAAAGAACCATTTTATGCCTCACTTCAAAAGTTTGTCTTCTCTAGATGTTAAGTAATTTATTACAAAGATTTGTTTTTTTTTTCCGTGATTAGGGTGGTCTCATATTTGCTGGTGAGTGGCATGAGTGATAGGTTGTTTACAACTTATTTTTAACTTGGGTCACTCAACATGAACTTGTTATAAACTTTTTAGCAAAATAGTTTAAAAAATTTATTTTCTCTCTAAAGTCTTTTCAAAAGTCCTTAAATTTTGTTCGGATTACTTATTTCAGACGTATATTTTTGTGTAATTAAAAACATTGAAGGATGAAAAAAGAAAACACCAAAAAATTTATTTACAAAAATATACATTAGATTCACAACTAACCACTTGCATGTATGATGTTGTACCTAAAACTTAAAGAGGAATATGCATGTGTTGTAACTAGTGTGATATTCGTGTGATGCACGGATAAATTGATCTAAGAATTGTTATACAATAGATTATAACAAAATTGTTAATAAAATAAATATAGCGATGAAATTTCATGCAGTCCCATTACAAACACACTATTGACACAAATACAGAATATCATATATACAGAAGAAAAAATTATGATAAGTATGGAGGAATAGTTTTATACAGATTTATTTCATTAACCACCCAAATTATTTTATTAACAATTAAAATAAAAGTCATTAATCACTTATTTAACTTGTTATAAACTACTAAAATGTAAAAAGAAAAAAGATGGATATTGTTAAAGTTATTAATTTTTAAACAAAATACTAAAGAAGAAAAAAGTAATCATGTGTGCATTTTAAAAGATAAAGAGTTTAAACGGAAAAAATAAATAATAATTGAACTGTTAACAATAAATTAAATAAGATAAAAGATATCTCATGGGTTTTTGCTTATACTAAATAAATATTAAACACATCAAATGGGTGAAATGAAAGAAAAAAAAATCATACAAATTAAAAATGTAAGTGATTAATTTTTTAGGAAACAAAATTTAAGTGATGTTCTATTGGTGTTAGTCCTGTTCTCTTATCATAATAGGATATGTGAGGAGAGAGTTCAATTTGATGTTTTGTTTTTTAATTGAGTAAACAAACATTTCACATGTCCAACTCCGATAAGAAAACAACACCTTTAAAATAAACACATTAACTTTGTCCTATATGGAACATAAAAATTCAATTCCTTCCTTTTTTGAACAGCAAAGAATCAATTTCCTAGACAATCTAAAATAAAAGTCCACAATACTTGATAAATTCAAATATAGCTGAAATATTAATCAAAGTGAATATGCATATTTTCTAAAAGACCAGACAAAATACAAATACACTTATCCCAAATTTTCTCTAATGCACGAATTAGGATATTTAGGAGGTGCATGCAGTTGGTAAACTACTTCCTAGAAATTACATTCATATCATATATGACCCCATAGTATACGTCACAAGAGAAAAGTAAATTTGAGAATCGATAGAATTCATAAAGTGGCAACTAGTGTTGTTCCAGTCAAATTTTCAAGAGGAGAAATCAGCCACCAAATGGGTCCAAACTTACACAAGTGGATAGACAATTCAACTACGGAACTAAAAGAATTCATGGTTGTGATCTGTATTAAAAGTAATTTAAAAAAGAGTGTATAAAGCATCTAATTAAAATATTAAAAAATTAGATTAAAATCATGAACTTGAATCCTTTAATATCTATAGTCGGCTTTATGGTTAAGCCAATTGTAGATAGTTAGATTAAGAGATATAAAATTTCTCTCTTAATCTAACGGCCTAGAGGATCTCTTACTTTAACTATAACTATCTTAAACGTCACAATAAATAGTTTGTTATTTATCGACATTATAAAAATTTATGAATTTGGTCTCACTACTTTGCAGTGGACTGTAGAGATGTTTGATTAGGATCAAATGACTCTTGCACCGTACAAAGGTTGTAGACGATCTATATACAAATTTTATATATTTAGATCCTTTTTTTTGCATCGGATTGTAAGGTTGTTTGACTAAGAGAGATAAATTTCCTCTCTCTTAATCAAACAACTCTAAGTGACAGTAGTGGGGAAATTAAAGAGTTAAGTGATAAGGAGGTCGCAGGTTTGATCTCGAGCTACAACAAAGTATTACAAATATTAACAATATTAACTACTAAAATTAGCATTTGAAAAAAAAATAATCAAATGGCTCTAAGCATGTTGTACCGTTAATTGGTTATAGCACAAATTTTACACCATGAGTGGATCAAAATAAAACTCTTCAAATATATTCATGCAAATTTTAAACAAGTTTTTTATTCTGTCTATTTTTAGTGTTTGGTCCTCATGTCTTGGTCTATAAATACCACACTACCAAACTCAAACATGCATAAAGCAAAATAGCAAGAGCAAGATAGAAAGAGAACTAGTTACTTTTAATTTTAAGAGATGAAGAACTTCCCAGTTATTAGCTTGAAGAGACTCAATGGTGAGGAGAGAAAAGATACCATGGAGAAAATAAAAGATGCTTGTGAGAATTGGGGATTATTTGAGGTACTTTCAAGAACACAAGAAAAAACTTTTTACTACAACTTTAATTTATACAATACATTCCCCTTCAAATATCTGTTCATGTTATTCATGTTATAAAACTTTTCTTATTGTTTGCTTTCAAAACTCTAGCTTGTTAATCATGGCATACCCCATGACCTTATGACACATTGGAGAGGTTCTACAAACTGAGGTCAAAGACATGGATTGGGAAACCACCTTCCATGTTCGCCACCTCCCTGAATCAAACATTTCAGAGATCCTAGATCTCAATGATGAATACAGGTTAAACAATACAAACATTATGATATCACACATTGCATGACATATAGTAATATTTTACATAGATACTACTTAGCACAAAATCACTAATAATTGACACAAAATTTAGCCCAAGATTTTTAGTTGCATTAATGGATATAGAGAGATTTCATATAGGAGCATAATTTAAGTTTAAGTTCGAAGTAACTTTTCTCACCCCTTATTCCCATATGTGGTTTTTTCAGAAATGTGAGGTGAATAAAGTCATTTCCTTTAAGTTTGAGCATATTGCACCAAATATGATTTTTGTTTCTTTAGAGTATCTACACATCACTAAATGATGACATGAAATATATATATATATATATATATATATATATATATATATTTTCATTTCCTAGGAAATACTGCAACTGCATATAAATCTTTCTTCACCAGGATTCTAAATTTCTTATGGTGATTATGAGGTGATGAAGGAATTTTCTTTGAAGCTAGAGAAACTAGCAGAAGAGCTTTTGGATTTGTTATGTGACAATCTTGGACTAGAGAAAGAGTACCTCAAAAAGGTCTTCTATGGATCAAGAGAACCAACTTTTGGCACCAATAGCCAACTACCCTCAATTCCCTAAACTAGAGTTGGTTAAGGGTCTTCGTGCTCACACCGATGCCGGCAGAATCATCGTTCTCTTCCAAGATGACAAGGTCAGTGGCCTACAGCTGCTTAAAGATGGGCAGCTGCACAAATTTTTGCCCAATGCATCACTCCACTGTTGTCAACCTTGGTGACCAGCTTGAGGTAAATTCATTTTCATTCTCAAGCTTAACAAATTTTTCATATTAGTTCTTATATATTAAAGAAACACAATTAAAGGACCTCAACTTAATTTTCGTAGGTTACCTTAAGACTTAATCCTCTACCGTCAACTGCAATATAAGGTCATTTGTAGATGATCTAACATGGGTACTTTAACCCTTGGTAGTGGATTGATGGATTTGAATCCTCTGCAGCGTGTTGCACTATGCCGCCACCGTAGATGATCCTTAACAAGATTTGACATAAGTCATATACTAATGTGACCATAAAAATTTGACATTAATATGAAAAATTGTCTAATGTTAGACATGAAAATGGGTACTAGCCACTAAGTATTTACTTTTGAATATTTCTTGTAGACATTTTCACAAACAGGTTAAGTGCAAAAAACATGAAACTTTATCTAACACTATTTTGTAAACACAGGTAATAACAAATGGCAAGTATAAGATGAAGGTGCAACACAAGAAGGGGGGTTGAATTGTGTTTGACAAACTTTAATTATTTTTGCTAATTAGTTGAATAATGAACAATAAGAATAAATAAGTCGCGGATAATAAAAGTTAACACCTTGAATTTATACTGGTTCACCGTTAACTAGTCTACGTCCAGTCCCTTCCTTTAGAAGGCCTTTTCACTAATTCAAACTCCTTTGAATTACAACACCACTGACCCTTCAAGCCAGTCTTCCCAAACAGCCTGACAACCCCTGACTTTTGAGGAACAACAACACCTTGACTATACCAGCCAAGCCTTCTCAAACAGTTTAACAACCCCAGACTTTTGAGGAACAATAACACCGTGACTATACCAGCCAAGTCTTCTCAAACAGTGTGACAACCCCAGACTTTTGAGGAACTTCACAACCTTAAACCTACAAGCTAAGTCTTTTTCTAACAACTTGACAACCCCAGATTTTAGAAGGAACTTCAAAAGTTAAAACTGAGTAACTACTTCTAGAAAGTTGATACTCACAACAAGGTTAACTTGAACTTGAGTGTTTGCTTCTGAAAAATTTATGATGACAATCAGCCTCACTCTCTAAGAAAAGAACACTTAGAAAATATTTATCTTTTAAGCAAGTGTTTCTCTCCTTTGAACTCTTTGAATACTTAGGAATTTTTGCTTGAGTTCTTCTATTCTTCCATGCATTATTCTTCAGCATTAAGCCTCTATTTATAGTTGAAATTAGAGCTTCACTTTGATTTGTTGCTTTACTTCTGGAGTGTATTTCGATTGATTATGTTTTGAGAATATTTTGGAGTATTTTGCTCAGATTATGTGTCTGGAGTCATTTGCTTTGATTTTGTTTTGAGCATTTCGCTCAGATTCTGTTTTGAGCATACTTTCAGCTAGATTCTGTTTTTGGAGTCTTTTTCTCCGATTTTGTTTTGAGTATTTTTCTCAGATTCCATTTTGAGCATACTTTCAGCTTCTAATAGTGTAACTTCTGATTTTTGCCTCTAATGAGATCCACTGAAATTATCATTCAATGGGATCCTCTGATTGTATCCTCTAATGGGAACTTCTGATTATATCCTCTGGTGATATCTGTTGGAACCAAGTTGGTTCTAAGTACTTAGGACTTTGATGCTTACAAAAGCACTACATGTAAACTTATTTTGTACTTTGAATTATCACATTAAATGCCACCAGAAGATGAAGTTTCCAGAGGTAGAAGATGAAGACACCAAAGGCAGAAGATCAATTACCAGAGGATAAAATCAGACCAGAGGATATACCTCCAGAAGACACCAGATAATGCATCTAGAAGGTACCAGAGGATGCATCCTGAAGGCACTAGAGGATACACCAGGATGTCAAAACACCATCAGAGGATATCTTTCCTGGCCCAGATCAGAAGGAAGCAAAGTCCAGAAGGAGACCTGGACCAGACCAGAAGGAAGCATGCCAGAGGGAGACTTGTTCCAGACTAGAAGATATCATAAGTCAGACTTAGTCCAGAATTTATTCTGACCAGAAGATAGCCTGGCAGTGAAATAATAAAAAGTCCAGACTTGATCCAGACTTAATCAGAGGATAAATTAATGGGTCCAGAATAAGAGATTTAATCCAGATTTGGCCCAGACCAGAAGATACAATAATTTAGAGTATGAAACTAAGTTCAGACCAGAAGAAATGATGCCCAGATTTTATCCATACCTGATCCAAAATCAAAGGTAATTATCCAGACTGAAATATCAAAAGTCTAGATTTAATTTCAGTTCAATCCAGACCCAGTCCAGAATTGGTCCAGATCAGAGGGAAGATATTCAGATCAATGGTCCAGATTTAAGCATCATGGTCCATTATTGGCTGAAATAGGAAGATTAGACCATATGGCCCAGTGTTGGCCGAGATCAGAAGATCAGAATGTGTGGTCCACTGTTGGCCGAGATCAGAGGATCACAGCAGATCAGTTTGCAAGTCCAGCGTGGTCTATATGAATTAATCAAGTGGTCCATATTTAATCATGAAGCTATGGGCGGGAAGAAAGATTTGTTCCAGAATTAATTAAAGACAGGATTGGCCCAAGTTATTTTTGAAAGCAAATCTGGAACTAAAAAGTTATGTTTTTTATTTAAGTGAAACCCGATTGGTCAAAATATTTTTGCAAGAGAATCCAGCAAGATATAGCTCGAATTTAAGCTTGGAAAATACCCTAATTCACATCTATAAAAAAGGCTCAAGACTAAAGACTCAATATCGAAAATCACAAAAGAGTCATACACTTCTAAAAGCAAACACTCGAGTTTTTAGTGAGGTTAATTGTGAGTTCCAACTTTCCAGAAGCAAGCACTCGTGTTTTTCTTTCCCTTGTGTTAAATCTAAATTGTTGAAGTAGAGTCTACAATCTGAGGGAGTCAGAAGGGGTAGCATATTACTTAGCAATTAGATTCAAGGCGTTGTAATTCCTTCTACAATATGGGGTTGTCAGATTGGTAGGAGAAGACTTGACTTGAGAAGTCAAGGTGTTGTATTCCTCAAAAGTCTAGGATTGTTAGACTGTTTGAGAAGACTGACTTGGAGGGTCAGTGGTGTCATTGTAATTCAAGTTTTGAATTAGTGAAATCCTTCAAGGTGAAGGGACTGGACGTAGCCTCGTTAACGGTGAACCAGTATAAAATTCTGTGTTTTTATTTTTATTTTATATCCGCTGCTAACTCTGTTTTATTCATACATCAAATTTTGTTTTAAAACTGCAAAAACAGAAAAAGTATTCAAGTTAGTCAAACACAATTCAACCCCCCTTCTCGTGTTTGCACCTTCAATATCCTCTGGTGACCATCGTCTGCTTCTGATTTGTATCTTCTGGTGACGTCATCTGATGACCATCCTCTGGTGACTTCATTTTGCTTCTGATTTGTATCTTTTGGTGATGTCATCTTTATCTTCTGGTGGCATTTTTCATTCTTCTTCTAAGTCAAATATATTTTCATAAAATAATTTTGTTAACATCAAAACTTTAAGTGAAAGAACCAACTTGGTTCTAATAATCTCCCCCTTTTTTATGATGACAAACCCATGTATTTTTTATAATATTTTTTCTTTCTTTTGACTTTGACTCCCCTTAAGACTAAGCTTCATTTTATATTTTCTCCCCCTAAGTCTAATGCCCAGATACCATATCAAATACATCATCTTCAAAAACATAATCTTCTCCCCTTTCAAATACATCATCTTTTCCCCGGATAATTTATCAAATACTACATCTTCTCCCCTTTTGTCATCAGACAAAAAGAAATGTTGCTGAATTAGAATGATTTTTAAAAAAAAAAACACCTATTGTAAACTAAATTACTTGAAGACATTACAATATTAATCATTTAACAAAGTAAGGTTTAGGTTTTTCTTGATGAAGTCAAACCTATCTTCAGGTAGTGGTTTGGTGAATATGTCAACCCATTGATGTTCCGTGTCTACCAACTGAATGTTGAGTACTCCTTTATGAACATAATCTTTGATAAAATGGTGTTTGATCTCTATGTGTTTAGCTCTTTAGTGTAGGATCGGGTTTTTGGTTAGACAAATTGCAGAGGTGTTATCACAGTAGATGGGTATGTTGGATTTTAATATTTTGTAGTCTTCAAGTTGATGCTTCATCTAGAGTAGTTGAGAGATGCAGCCAACTGCTGAAATGTACTTAGCCTTTGCTGTTGACATAACAATGGTGTGTTGTCTCTTACTAGACCAAGAGATCAAGTTGTCACCTAAAAAGGTGCAATAGCCACTGGTGCTTTTCCTTTCAAGTTTATCTCCAACATAGTCAGAATCACAATATCCACAAAGTTGGTACTTAGGAGATTTCTTGTAGACCAAGGTAAGCTTTGTAATGTCTTTTAGATATCCAAGAATTCTCTTAACATCAGTTAGATGAGATTCTCTAGGGTCAGATTGAAATCAGGCACATACACACACACTAAACATGATATCAGGTCTAGAAGAAGTAAGGTAGAGTAATGATCTGATCATTCCTCTGTAGATTTTCTGATCAACTTTTTGGCCTGATTCATCTTTATCAAGTGAACAAGTAGGATGCATTGGTGTAGCCATAGGTTTGCAATCACTCATTTTAAACTTCTTGAGAAGTTCCTTTGTATATTTAGTTTGGTGAATGTAAATACCTTCTGGACATTACTGAATTTGTATCCCTAGGAAGAACTTAAGTTCTCCCATCATACTCATTTGAAATTCATGTTGCATTAATTCCGAAAATTCTTGACAAAGAATGCCATTAGTAGATCCAAAAATAATGTAATCAACATAAATTTGAATGATCAGAATATCATTTTCTATTGATCTTCTAAACAAAGTATTGTCTATTTGTCCTATTTCAAAGTTATTTTTAAACAAGAAGTTGTTGAGTATATCATACCATGCTCTAGGTGCTTGTTTTAACCCATATAAGGATTTTCTAAGTTTAAAAACATGGTTTGGGAATTCAGAACTTTCAAAACTTGGAGGTTGTTTAACATATACTTCATCACTCAAATAACCATTGAGAAAGGCACTTTTAACATCCATTTGAAATAGTTTGATGTTATTATTTGCAGCAAAAGACAATAAGATACCAATAGCTTCTAACCTGACCACTGGAGCAAATGTCTCAGTGTAATCAATGCCCTCTTGTTGACTGTAATCTTGTGCCACAAGTCTTGCCTTGTTTATGACCACTTCACCTTTTTCATTTAGCTTATTTCTAAAGACCCACTTGGTTCCAACAATGTTCTTCTCTAGTCTTGGAACTAGATCCCAAACATCATTCCTCTTAAATTCATTTAACTTTTCTTACATTGCAATAATCCATCCATCATCTGCCAATGCTTCACTAACAGAGGTAGGCTCAATCGATGAGAGTAATCCAAATAGACTGATGTCTTTTAGTGATGATCTGGTTCTTAAGGAATCACTTCCACTTCCAATGATCAGATTTTCAAGATGAGATGACTGGTATTTCCTGTTGGAACCAAGTTGGTTCTTTCAATTAAAGTTTTGATGTTAACAAAAGTATTTTATGTAAATCGTATTTTGACTTAGAAGAACAAATCAAAGGTTGTGCAAAATCAGAGGATGACACCACCAGAGGATACATCTAGAGGAAGCAACTAGAGGATAGAAATGTCACCAGAAGGTTCGACCAAAGGAAACATCCAAAAGGTACCAGAGGATGCATCCAGAGGACACCAGAGGATACACCTCCAGAGGATATTAGGGGATGTCATCAAAGGCAAACATCAGAGGATATCATCAAAGGGAAGGAAAAATAACATCATCAGAGGATATCTTTCTTGACCCAAATCAGAAGGAAGCAGAGTGCATAAGGAGACTTGGTCCAGACCAAAAGGAAGCTTGTCAGATGGAGACTTGTTCCAAACCAGAAGGAAACATAAGTCAGACTTGGTCCAAACTTAGTCCTGACCAGAAGATAACATGATCGTGAATATAAAACTCAGTCCAGACTTGGACCAGACTTAATCCATACTTGGTCAGGACTTGAAGATAACAGGTCCAGTACAAATGACTTGGTCCAGACCAGAAGATAGCATGATCCAGAACATAAAACTTAGTCCAGATCAGAAGATGTAATTGTCCAGAACATAAGACTTAGTCCAGATTTAATTCAGATTCAATCCAGACTTGGTCCAAATCAGAGGATAAATGTCCAAATTAAAATATCAATGGTCCAGATCAGAGGATAAATGTCCATATTAAAAGATCAATGGTCCAGATCAGAGGATAAATGTCCAGATTAAATTATCAATGGTCCAGATTAAAATATCAATTGTCTAGATTAGAAGATCAATGGTTTAGATCAGAGGATCACAAAACGGTACAAATCAGATCACATGGCCCAGAATTGGTCGAGATCAGAGGATCACATAATGGTACAAATCATATCACGTGGCCCAGAATTGGTCGAGATAAGAGGATCACATAATGGTACAAATCATATCACATAGCTCAGAATTGGTCGAGATCAGAGGATCACAAAATGGTACATATCAGATTATGTGGTCCAGTGTTGGCCAAGATCAGATGATCACATAATTGGTACAGATCAGATTACATGGTCCAGAGGTGGTCGAGATCAAAAGATCATACGGTCCAGAATTTAAATCATGATGCAAATAAGTGAAGACTTGATTAAATTTTGATAGAAATTTGATCAAAATATTAAGAGGATTTGATTAAAAAAATCACTGAAGACTTGAAGAAATTCGAAGACAATTTGAAGCTTAAAAAGATATGGTTTGAAATTAAAAGAAACAAGATTGGTCAACAGAATTTTCAAGTGCAATTTGAAGCTAAAAAGATACGATTTTAATTTAAGTGAAATAGGATTGGCCAATAGTATTTTCGAAGGAAATATGAGCAAGATTTATTTCGAATTTAAGCTTGTAGAGTCAAGGTGTTGTTTCCGTTCCTCAAAAGTCTGGGTTTGTCAGGCTGTTTGAGAAGACTGGCTTGGAGGGTCAGGTGCTGTAATTCAAAGATTTGAATTAGCGGATTAAAGCCTTCAGGATGAAGGTGTTGGAACCAAGTTGGTTCTAAGTACTTAGGATTTTGATGTTTACAAAAGCACTCCAGGTAATCTTATTTTGTACTTAGAATTATTATATAAAATGTCACCAGTGGCAGAAGATGACACCACCAGAAGATACATCCAGAGAAAGCAACCAGAGGATAGAAATGTCACCAGAAGGTTAGGCCAGCTAATGCATCTAGAAGGTACCAGAGGATGCATCCTGAATGCACCAGAGGATACACCTCCAGAGGATATCATCAAAGAAGAAATCAGAGGATGACGTCACCAGAGGATGTCACCAGAAGCATAAATCAGAGGATGATGTCATCAGAGGATGATGTTACCAGAAGATGATGTCACCAGAAGCAGAAAATAAAGGATGACATCACCAGATGATGATTATTAGAGGAATCTGTCTGAGGAAAATGTTAGAGAAAAATGCTCAAAACAGAATTGGAGCAAAAGACTCGAGAAACAGAACCTAGCTAAAAATATGCTTAAAACAGAATTTGAGAAAAATGCTCAAAACAGAATTGGAGAAAAAGACTTGAGAAACAGAATCTAGCTAAAAGCATGCTCAAAGCAGAAGTGGAGCAAAATGCTCAAAACAGATTAATCTAAATACACTCCAGAAGTAAAGCGTCAGTGAGCAAAAGACTCAAAACAGAATATGAGCAAAGTACTCCAGAATATTCTCAAAACAGATTAATTGAAATACACTCCAGAAGTAAAGCATCAGTGAAACCCTAATTATTCATCTATAAAAGGAGGCTCAAGGCAGAAGACTTTGTATCGAAAATACTTGAGAGTCATACACTTCCAAAAGCAAAATACTTGAATTTTCAGTGAGGTCAATTGTGAGTATCCGCTTTCCAGAAGCAAGTACTCTAAGTTTTTCTTTCCCTTGTGTTAGGTCTAAGTTGTTGAATTAGAGTCTACAATCTGAGGGAATCAGAAGGAGTAGCAGTTTACTTAGCAATTAGATTCAAGGTTTTTTTCCTCAAAAGTCTAGGGTTCTTAGACTTTTTGAAAAGACTGACTTGGAGGGTCAGTGGTACTTTGTAATTCAAGGTTTTTGAATTAGTGAAATCCTTCAAAGTGAAGGGGCTGGACGTAGCCTAGTTAATGGTGAACCAATATAAAAGTCTGAGTTTTTATTTACTTTATATCCGCTGCTAACTCTGTTTTAATTCATACATAAAAGGTTTTGTAGTAAAACTAAAAAGTATTCAAGTTAGTCAAACACAATTCAACCCCCCTTCTCGTGTTTGCACCTTCAATTGGTATCAGAGCTCGGTCTCAAGGCTGAGCACTTAACTTGTGTTTGAGGAAAGGTCCAAGGGGTCAACAACATGGAAAAATCCAAAGATGACTTTGGAGGCAACATCAACTGACCACCACTGTTTGATGGAGACAGGTTTGAGTATTGGAAGGACAGAATGAGAAGTTTCTTCATATCTCAAGATCCTGAATAATGGAAGCTGGTAGTTAGAGGATACACAACACCTACTGTTCCAGGAGATCCAACTCAAGAACTGGACATGCCAGATATGAGTCCAGACCAGAGCAGATTATACAAACTGCATCACAAGTCCAGAACCATCATGATCAATGCTATTACATTCAAGGAATTTGACAGATGCACAGATAAAGAAACAGCAAAGAGCATATTTGACAGTTTGGTTCTGACCTATGAAGGAAGCTAGCAGGTTCAATAAGCAAGGGCTAACATACTGGTCAAATAGTATGAGATGTTCAAGATGGAAGATGATGAAGACATTGATGGAATGTTCTGTAGATTCCAGACTCTGATATCTGAACTGAAGGTCTTGAAGAAAAGCTACACAACAGCAGATCATGTCAAGAAGATTCTAAAAAGCTTACCAACCAAGTGGAGACCAATGGTTACTGTAGTTCAACAAGCCAGAGATTTGAATATCTTAAGAATTGAAGATCTGATCAGCTCACTCAAGTCTCATGAAATAGAACTGGAAGCAGATGAACCAAAGAAGAAGAATCTGGCCCTGAAGTCAAAACAGAAGAAAGCTACAAAGGCAGCACCAGAATCAGAGGATAGTGACAGTGACTGTGATGATATGGCTAACTTAACCAAACAGATGGTTAAGATCTGGAAAAACAGGAAGAAGAGAGGCTCCAAGAAGAAACATAACAACAAAGGAAAGGAAGAATCTAACAAGAAGAGCATCATCTGTTATGGATACAATGAACCTGGACATATCAAGTCAGAATGTCCAAATCTGGAAAAAGGAAAATAGCACAAGAAGAGTTCCAGATTCAAAAAGAAGGATCTGATAGTAGCCTGGGATGCATCAGAATCAGAAGAAGAATCGTCTGATGAAGAAGAGGCAGAAACAGCAATGATGGCACAAATCAGGTATGCCTCTGGACTTCATAAAGGCACAGTTTCAGGAATGAAAGCAGGCAGAATGAAGAATGATCAAAGCAGTCACTCAGGCAAGTCTAGAAGCACATCAGAGGAAGCAATTCTAGTTCTGATGGCTCATACCAACTCAAGTTCTAGATACAACTCAGGCTCTGGAACATATTTAGAAGATGAATACAATAAGGTATTTTCTGATCTCACTAAATCTGAATTAATTGATGCTTTAAAAGATTTTTTAAATGCAAACAATAAGATGTCTTTAAAATTGAAAAGTCTTAGGGAAGATAAGAAAAATCTGACCAAAGAAGTCAAAGTTTTAAAGAATCAAAATTCTAAGTATGCAACTGAAAACAAGGATTTTAAAACTGAAGTTGCAAGACTCAAATCTGAAAACCAAACTCTCAAAAGTAGTATTTGTTCCACTTCCAAAACTGTTTATGAATCTGATATGCATGACCAATTTTTTCAAAACTTTATTTCTAATGGAATGGAAAGAAGTAAATATGCATCTATGATTTATGGAAACAGTAACATTGGAAAGAGAGGTCTTGGTTTTACAGAAACTATTGCTGAAACTAAAAATGTTCATTCTGATGTTTTATGCATTGTTTGTGCTAAGAAAGGTCACTCTAAATCATCTTGTCCAATGGTAATCTGAACAAGATAAGAGAGCTGTTAAAACTAACAAACATGGACCCAATCAGTTCTGGGTACCAAAAGATCAAATTGTCTATGTTGCAGATATACTAAGCAACCAGAAGGAGACACCAACAATGGTGCCTGGACAATGGATGTTGGCAATGCATAAGCAGAAGAAGGTTTATATTCCTGCTACAACCAGACAGAGGCAATCTGAGTCTGATGAGAGAAAGTCTGGTCAACTCAACCAGAACCAGAATAAAAATCAGAACCAGAACTGAAACCAGAATCAAAACTGGAACCAGAATCAGAACAGGAACTGGAACCAGTATCAAAGACACATGAACTGGAACTAGAACCAACACTAGAACCAGAATCAGAATCAATACATGAACAAGAATCAGAACCAGAACAGGTATCAGTATCAAAGGTTCAGGTATGATCATCAAAATTACTTCAATTATCAAAATAAGTATAACTACAGGAATTATCAAAATTATCAGATTCATTAGAATCATCAGAATAATCAGATTCATTCAAATCCCCAGAATTATCAGATTCATCCAACTCATCCAAATCACCAGAATCATCAAGGTTATCATAATTCCCAGATTCATCCAAGTTACCAGAACCAAAACATGTTCCAGAATCATTAGAGGAACATGATCTATCAACCAAAGCAGAATCAAGGAAACTGTTCAAACAGACCAGAAGCTGAACTAGCTCTGATGGCTCGAACTGAGTCTGAGTCTGACTCTCACTCTAACTCTGATTCTGAAGCAAGGTCTGATCAACAACATAAATCATGGTACTTGGACAGTGGTTGCTCCAAACATATGACAGGAGACAAATCTATGTTTTCTGGATCTGACCATGAAAAATGGAGGCAAAGTTTCCTTTGGAGGAAACCAGAAAGGTCATATTATTGGTACAGGAACAGTTGGTAACAAATCTTCTTCCTTTTCTATTAAAAATGTTTTGTTCGTAAAAGGTCTAAAGCATAATCTTTTGAGCATAAGTCAACTAAGTGATTGCAAATATGATGTCATCTTTAACCAAAAAACATGCAAAGTTGTTAGCCAACTTGATAAATCTGTTTTGTTTACTGGCATTAGGAAAGATAATGTTTATAAGATTGATTTGTTTAGTCTTGCTAACCAACAGGTTAAATGCTTATTATCTGTAAGTGAGCATAATCTGATTTCGCACAAGAGGCTAGGGCAGGCAAACCCTAGACTTATATCTGAGTTAAGCAAACTCCAGTTGGTAATAGGGTTTCCCAATGTAAGTTCCAAAACTAAGATTATGTGTGAAGCATGTCAAAGAGGTAAACAAACTAAAAGCTCTTTTAAAACTAAAAAACGTGTTTCTTCCTCTCATCCACTAAAACTGCTTCACTTAGATCTGTTTGGTCCTGTTCAAACAGCTTCACTCAGTGGTAAGAAATATGGATTTGTGATTATTGATGATTACTCAAGGTAGACTTGGGTAAAAATTTTAAAGAACAAAGATGAATCTCACAAAGTGTTTATTTCTTTTTGTAAGCAAGTAATGAATGAATAAGGTGTTAAGATCATAACCATCAGAAGTGATCATGGAGGTGAATTTGAGAACAAATACTTTGAAGAATTCTGTGATGAGAATGGCATTTCTCATAACTTCTCATCCCCCAGAACACCACAACAAAATGGAGTGGTGGAAAGAAAAAATAGATCACTACAGGAGATGGCTAGAACCATGCTGAATGATATGAAGCTTGCCACCTACCTTTGGGCAGAAGTGGTCAACACAGCTTGCTACATTCAGAATAGAGTATACATCAGGTCAATCTTAAATAAAACTCCATATGAACTGTGGAAAGGTAAGAAACCTAACATTTCCTATTTCAAGCAATTTGGTTGTACTTGTTTCATGTTAAACACTAAAGATAATCTAGCTAAGTTTGACTCTAGATCTCAAAAGTGTATCTTTATTGGTTACTCTGAGAGATCAAAAGCTTATAGAGTGTTTAACAAGGAAACTAACACTGTGGAAGAATCAATCCACATTAAGTTTGATGATAAACAGCTTGACTCTGAAAAGTCAAAGCAAGATGAAGAAATTGCAGGTGAACCAGAGGCACAAGAACCAGAAGTTGGACCAGCAACAGAACCTAAGAAAGATAAAGATGAAAGCAAGGAAGAAGAACACGCTGACTCTGAAGACAAGTTAGAGGGAAAGAATGGATGGAAGTACAAATCTTCACATCTAGAAACTCTCATTATTGGCAGTGCAGCAGAACCATTGACGACCAGATCATCAAGTAGAGAAAAAGGTGTTCAGGAATAAACTCAATGAAAAAGGTGAAGTGGAAAGGAAGGTATTCATTACACTGAGACTTTTGCTCCAGTGGCCAGGTTAGAAGCAATTAGAATTCTTTTATCATTTGCTGCTAATCATGATATAACTCTGTATCAAATGGATGTTAAAAGTGCATTCTTAAATGGTTATATAAGTGAGGAAGTCTATGTCAAACAACCCCCTGGATTTGAAAATTCTGATTTTCCAAACCATGTTTTTAAAATTAAAAAATCTTTATATGGTTTAAAACAAGCACCAAGGGCGTGGTATGACAAACTTAGTAACTTTCTGCTTAAGAATGAATTTGATAGAGGCCAGATTGATAATACTCTATTTAGGAAATCCATTAAAAATGATATTTTGATATTCAAGTTTACGTTGATGATATCATCTTTGGATCCATGATAGCGTTTCAGCAAGTGTACTGAATCATTGCAAGTAATACTTAAAACGGTAATACCGATTGTCGAACTCAAGGATTGCGTTTTACTATCGAATTATCTTTAATTACTGAAATTGAACAAAAAGTTTCTAGATTGAGTAGAATAATATTAGAAATAACAATGGTAATGAAATTGAACTTTTATAATGAGAAAAATGCTAGGGATGAGTTTCACTTTGAGTCCAACCTTGGTTTCTAATTTGATTCTAGTTATTGAATTCCTTTATTGAATTATTACCGAATTTTCTTTAGTATTCTTGCCCTAATGTCTTAGTGACAGAACCTTTAATTCCAAAATAACCCCTAATTCCTTAATGGGTTTAAGATTAGGATTAAGCTTTACAGTACAAAAATTCCCTTTTTAAACTGTTGTCTCTGCAACTAATTCAATTGGTTTCATGACCTGCATCTATCCCTAGACTACAATCTCATGAATTTCTCATCTCAAGCATTCGTAAAGTCCACTTCCGTTTCAAATTACAAATCATAGAACATTTTAAAGTTGATCAGACAATAAAAAGCATTAAGCACAGAGATGAGAAAAATAATTCAATAAATTTATTCATATAACCAGGAATCAATTCAGACAGATAAAAGTTTCATCTTGTTCCACTCATCCCTAACAAATAGGATTTAGTTGCTCATTACAGAGATTAAAGAGATAGGGATTAAAGAGGAATTACAAGAAAGATTCATGAATGATTCTTGATAAAACTCCTTCAATGGTGTAGAACAGCCGTCTCTGAGCTTCTCTGCTAGAGCACAAGTCTCTAAGCTTCCTAATTGACAAAAAGATCCCTAAAAAATCAGAAATACTCGATTTTATGCAATCTGCAGCGCGCCACGCGCCCCAGGCGCATGCCTTGCGCTTCAAGCGCATTTAAACATAATCAGCAGTGCAGAAATGCGCTTCGGGCGCATGCTTTGCGCTTTAGGCGCACAACATCTTCTTTCTGACGTATACTGCATATTTCTACTATTTTGAGTCCGAATTTGGCTCCGGTGTCTTCATGAAAGTTGTAGCTATGGATGTTAGCTTTCGTTTTCACTTGGTTTGACTCCAATTGGACATCTATAACTCCATATATCACTGAATACTCCACATATGTCATGTTGATTTCTCACCAGAATTCAGCATTGCACTAAAAACAAAGAAACGACGCAAAACTCCAAAAAATCTCTACTTAATCAAAGAAATAAGAACATAAGCATTTTATTAAACCCAATAACTAGAATCAACAAAATATATCAAATAAATCATTAAATTAACTAATGATTGAAGATAAATAAGACTAAAAACAATGAAAAATATGCATATGATGAAGAGTCATCAATCCACTAATGGCACATTGTGCAAGGAGTTTTCTAACCTAATGCAGATTCACCAAAGTAAGTCAGGTATTCTCATTCACCAATCTAAATACACTAAAGAACTTCTCAAAAAGTTCAAGATGAGTGACTGTAAACCTATGGCCACCCCCATGCACCCAACCTGCTCACCTGAGAAAGATGAAACCAGCCAAAAGGTAGACCAGAAAACACAGAGGTATGATTGGATCCCTTCTTTACCTAATTGTTTATAGACCTGACATTTTGTTTAGTGTTTGTGTATATGCCTGTTTTCAAGCTGACCCGAGGGAATCCCATTTAACTGTTGTCAAAAGAATCTTGAGATACCTTAAAGGAACCACCAACTTTACTTTGTTATACAAGAAAACCCCCACCTACAAACTTAGAGGTTTTTGTGATTCTGACTATGCTGGAGACAAGCTGGAAAGGAAGAGTACAAGTGGCAACTGCAATTTCTTAGGTGATAATTTGATCTCTTGGTCAAGCAAAAGACAAAGCACCATTGCCATGTCAACAGCTGAAGCTGAGTATATATCAGCAGCAGGATGCAGCTCACAGTTAATCTGGATGAAACATCAACTTAAAGATTACAACATCTTTGAAACCAATATCCCTTTGTTCTGTGATAACACTTCAGCCATAAACCTAACCAAGAACCCTATCTTACACTCTAGAGCCAAACACATTGAAATAAAACACCATTTCATTAGGGACCATGTTCAAAAAGGGACTTTAAGCATCCAGTTTGTGGACACTGATCATCAATGGGCTGATATCTTCACCAAAGCATTACCTGAAGATAGGTTCGAGTTCATCAAGAAGCATCTCAACATTATCTCCATATCTGAGTAGCTCAAGTAGTCATCTTAGGAGTTTTTGATTTTCTTGTAATTTTACTTTATGCCTTTTATTTTCTTGTTTTTACTTTCTGTACTTTGTAAAGAGAAAAACAAAAATACAAAAATAGTAGTACCTCTTTTTGGCTGATGATAAAAAGGGGGGAGAGAGAAAAATGAGAAATAAGTTGAAAAGGAGAGATAAAAAGAAAGGAGGAGTGAAAAAGAAAGAGATGAAAAGAGAAGGAGTTGAAAAGGAGAGGAAACAGGGAGAGAGAAAAATAAAGAGAGAAAAAGAAAAGGAGTTGAAAAGGAGAGGCAATGTGAAGAGAGAAAAGAAAAAGAGAATAAAGAAGGAGTTGAAAAGAAAAGGAGAAGTGAAGAAAAGAAAGAGTGATTTAAGAAGGAGTTGAAAAGGAGAGGAAAAAGTCATTATTAGACTTAGGGGGAGAGATTGGTCTGAGGGGGAGTATTTAAAGTACTTCGAATTTTTTTAAGCATTTCAAAATCTTTTTAAATAAGTTATAAGCTAACAAAATAAGTTAACGTTTTGTCATCATCAAAAAGGGGGAGATTGTTGGAACCAAGTTGGTTCTAAGTGAAGGTGCAAACACTAGAAGGGAGGTTGAATTGTGTTTGACTTAACTTGAATACTTTTCCTGTTTTTACACTTTTAAAACAAAACTTGATGTATGATTAAAAATAGAGTTAGCAGCGGATATAAAGTAAAAATAAAACTCAGAATTTTTATACTGGTTCACAGTTAACGAGGCTACATCCAGTCCCTTCACCTTGAAGGATTTCACTAATTCAAACCTTGAATTACAACCGTGCTACTGACCCTCCAAGTCAGTCTTCTCAAACAGTCTAACAATCCTAGACTCTTGAGGAATACAGCTCCTGTCTTCTCCTGCCAGTCTGACAATCCCAGATTGTAGAAGGAATTACAACACTATGAATCTAATTGCCAAGTAATTTGCTACCCCTTCTGACTCCCTCAGATTGTAGACTCTACTTCAACAACTTAGATTTGACACAATGGAAAGAAAATAACACGAGTGCTAGCTTCTTGAAAGCTGGAACTCACAATTGACCTCACTGAAAACTTGAGTGTTTGCTTTGGAAGTGTATGACTCTTTTGTGATTTTCGATGGTGAGTATTCTGCCTTGAGCCTCCTTTTATAGATGCAGATTAGGGCCTCTTCCAATGCTTAATTTTGAGCTGAATCTTGTTGGATTCTCTTGCAAAAATAACTTGATCAATTGGGCTTCTTTTAAATAAAAAACATATCTTTTTTCAGCTTCAGATTTCTTTCACAATTAACTGGCCAATCAAATCCTTAGTTGCTTCCCGCCACAGCTCCTGAATTCCACAATACTTCGCTTTTATTTTTGTAAAAAATCTTTTTAATACTTTGATCAAAATAAATTAAAATCTCCACCGTTAATCCTCATGATTAAATATGGACCATTAGATTCTTCTAAGCTAGTCCACATCTGGACCAAACTAATTGATATGTTGTGATCCTCTGATTTCGGCCATCCCTGGACCACACTTACTAACATTCTGATCTTCTGATCTCGGCCATCCTGGACTTGCAAACTGATATGCTATGATCCTCTAATCTCGGCCATTGCCGGACCACACATCCTGACCCTCTGATTTCGGCCAACACTAGGTCATGGTCTAATCTTCTGATCTGTGCCATCACTGGGCCAAATAATTAAAACTGAACAATTGATCTGGAAATCTTCCCTTTGATCTAGACGAATTCTGGACTTGGTCTGGATTATATTGAAATTAAATCTGGACAAGTACTATTTCAGTCTGGACATTTTACCTTTGATTTTGGATCAGGTCTGGATCAATTCTGGAAATCATTTCTTCTGGTCTGGACTTAGTTTCATGCCCTGAATCATGCTATCTTATGGTCTGGGTCAAATCTGGATTGATTCTCTTGTTCTGAACTCATTAACTTATCCTCTGGTTGAGTCTGGATCAAGTTTGGGCTGTTTAATTTTTCACTGCCAGGCCATCTTCTGGTCAGAATAACTTCTGGAATAAATCTGATATTTGATTCCTTTTGGTCTGGAACAACTCTCCCTCTGGCAGGCTTTCCTCTGGTATGGTCCACGTCTTCTTCTGACATTGCTTCCTTCTGATCTGGGCCAGAAAAGATATCTTTTGGTAATCCTGGAGTATCTTCTAGTAATTCCAAGATGCATTCTAAATGCATTTTCTGCCTCTGCAAACTTTATATTCTGGTTGTATTTAAAGTAATAATTCAATGTACAAAATAAGATTACATTGAGTTCTTTTGTAAACATCAAAATCCTAATACTTAGAACCAATTTGGTTCCAACAATCTCCCCCTTTTTGATGATGACAAAACCTTAACTTATTTTGCTAGCTTATAACTCAATGACTTGAATTACTCCCCCTCAGACCAATCTCTCCCCCTAAGTCTGATACTGACTTTGTCTTCTCCTTTTCAACTCCTTCTCTTTTCACTCTTTCTTTTCTTCTCTTCTCCTCTCCTTTTCAACTCCTTCTAATTTATCCTCTCTTTCTTTTTCTCTCTTCACATTTCCTCTCCTTTTCAACTCATTCTCTTTTCACTCTTTCTTTTTCTCTTTTTTTTTTTCTCTCTCCCTATTTCCTCTCCTTTTCAACTCCTTCTCTTTTTCACTCTTTCTTTTTCTCTCTCCCTGATTCCTCTTCTTTTCAACTTATTTCTTCTTTCTCTCTCTCTCCCCCTTTTTGTATTTTTTGTTTTTCTCTTTACAAATTACAGAAAGTAAAAATAGAAAATAAAAGACAGAAAATAAAATTACAAGAAATTTAAAAACTCCTAAGATGACTACTTGAGCTAGTCAGATATGGAGGTAATGCTGAGATGCTTCTTGATGAACTCGAACCTATCTTCTGGTAAAGCTTTGGTGAAGATATCAGCCCATTGATGATCAGTGTCCACAAACTGGATGCTTAAAGTCCCTTTTTGAACATGGTCCCTAATGAAATGGTGTTTTATTTCAATGTGTTTGGCTCTAGAGTGTAAGATAGGGTTCTTGATTAGGTTTATGGCTGAAGTCTTATCACAGGACAAAGGGATATTGGTTTCAAAGATGTTGTAATCTTCAAGTTGATGTTTCATCTAGAGTAACTGTGAACTGCATCCTGCTGCTGATATATACTCAGCTTCAGCTATTGACATGGCAATGGTGCTTTGTCTTTTGCTTGACCAAGAGATCAAATTATCACCTAAGAAATTGCAGTTGCCACTTGTACTCTTCCTTTCCAGCTTGTCTCCAGCATAGTCAGAATCACAAAAACCTCTGAGTTTGTAGGTGGGGGTTTTCTTGTATAACAAAGTAAGGTTGGTGGTTCCTTTAAGGTATCTCAAAATTTGTTTGACAGCAGTTAAATGGGATTCCCTAGAGTCAGCTTGAAATCGGGCACAAACACTAAACAAAATGTCAGGTCTAGAAGCAGTTAAATACAGAAGGGATCCAATCATACCTCTGTATGTTTTCTGGTCTACCTTTTGACTGGTTTCATCTTTCTCAAGTGAGCAGGTTGGGTGCATGGGAGTGGCCATAGGCTTACATTCACTCATTTTGAACTTTTTAAGAAGTTCTTTAGTGTATTTAGATTGGTGAATGAGTATACCTGATTTACCTTGATGAATCTGAATTCCCAGGAAGAACTTAAGTTCTCCCATCATGCTCATTTGGAACTCTTCCAGCATTAGTTCAGAAAACTCTTTGCACAAAGTGCCATTGGTTGATCCAAATATGATATCATCAACATAAACTTGGATAATCAGAATATCATTTTTAATGGATTTCCTAAATAGAGTATTATCAATCTGGCCTCTATTAAATTCATTCTAAAGCAGAAAGTTACTAAGTCTGTCATACCATGCCCTTAGTGCTTGTTTTAAACCATATAAAGATTTCTTAAGTTTAAAAACATGGTCTAGAAAATCAGAATTTTCAAATTCAGGGGCTGTTTGACATAGACTTTCTCACTTATGTAGCCATTTAAGAATGCACTTTTAACATCCATTTGATACAGCATTATATCATGATTAGCAGTAAATGATAAGAGAATTCTAATTGCTTCTAACCTGGCCACTGGAGCAAAAGTTTCAGTGTAATCTATACCTTCCTGTTGACTGTATCCTTGAGCTACTAATCTGGCTTTGTTCCTTACCACTTCACCTTTTTCATTTAGTTTATTTCTGAACACCCACTTGGTTCCAATAATGTTTTTGTTTGGTCTGGGTACCAGATCCCAAACATCATTCCTTTGGAATTCATTCAGCTCTTCTTGCATTGCAAGTATCCATCCTTCCTCTGCCAAAGCCTCATCAACATTGCTCGGTTCAATTGTTGAGAGTAAACCAAACAGACTGGTTTCTCTACTTGATGATCTGGTCTTTAACAGTTCTGCTGCACTGCGAATAATGAGAGATTCTAGATGTGAAGACTTGTACTTCCATCCATTCTTTCCCTCTGACTTGTTTGCAGAGTCAGCATGTTCTTCTTCATCTTGATCTTTCTCAGATTCTGCTTCTGGTTCAGCTTCTGGTTCCTGTGCCTCTGGTTCACCCTACAATTTCCTCATCTTGCTTTGACTTTTCAGAGTCAAGCAGTTTATCATCAAACTTAATGTGGATGGATTCTTCCACAGTGTCAGTTTCTTTGTTAAACACCCTATAAGCTTTTGATCTCTCAGAGTAGCCAATAAAGATACACTTTTGAGATCTAGAATCAAACTTAGCTAGGTTATCTTTAGTGTTCAACATAAAACAGATGCAGCCAAATTGCTTAAAGTAGGAAATGTTGGGTTTCTTACCTTTCCACAGTTCATAGGGAGTTTTATTTAAGATGGACCTGATGTAGACTCTATTTTGAATGTAGCAGGCTGTGTTGACAACTTCTGCCCAAAGGTAGGTGGCAACCTTCATATCATTTAGCATGGTTTTGGCCATACAGTGATCTGTTCTTCCTTTCTACCACTCCATTCTGTTGAGGTGTTCTGGGGGATGAGAAGTTGTGAGAGAGGCCATTCTCATCACAGAATTCTTCAAAATACTTGTTCTCGAATTCACCTCCATGATCACTTCTGATGGTTATGATCTTAATGCCCTGTTCATTCATAACTTGTTTACAGAAGGAAATAAATACTTTGTGAGATTCATCTTTGTTCTTTAAAAAATTTACCCAAGTCCACCTTGAGTAATCATCAACAATCACAAAACCATATTTCTTACCACTGAGAGAGGATGTTTGAACAGGACCAAACAGATCTAAGTGAAGTAGTTCAAGTGGTTGAGAGGTAGACACACATTTTTGAGTTTTAAAAGAGCTTTTAGTCTGTTTACCTCTTTGACATGCTTCACCCAGAATCTCAGTTTTGGAACTTACCTTTGGAAGCCCTCTTACCAACTGGAGTTTGCTTAACTCGGATATAAGTCTAGGGTTTGCATGCCCTAGCCTCTTGTGCCAAATTAGATTCTGCTCACTTACAGATAATAGGCATTTAACCTGTTGCTTAGCAAGACTAAAAAGATCAATTTTATAAACATTATCCTTCCTAGTGCCAGTAAATAAAACAGTCCCATCAATTTGACTAACAGCTTTGCAAGTTTTTTGATTAAAGATGACATCATATTTGCAGTCACTTAATTGACTTATGCTTAAAAGATGATGTTTTAGCCCTTTAACTAACAGAACATTTTTAATAGACAAGGGAGAAGAAGTGTTACCAACAGTTCCTGTACCAATAATCTCACCTTTCTGGTTTCCTCCAAAGGAAACTTGGCCTCCATTCTTCATAGTCAGATCCAGAAACATAGATTTATCTCCTGTCATGTACTTGGAGCAGCCACTGTCAAGATACCAAGTTTTGTGTTGCAGATCAGACCTTGCCTTTTCTCTGTCAGAATCAGAGTCAAAGTCAGACTCAGATTCATAGTTATCTTCTGTTCGAGCCATTAGAGCCAATTCTTCTTCTAGCCTGTTTGAGCAGTTTTCTTGATTCTGAATTGGTTTATAAACCATGTTCCTCTGATGATTCTGGAACATGTTTTGATTCTGGTAATTTTGGTGATTTGGGTGAATCTGGTAGTTCTGATGAATTTGGTAATTCTGATGATTCTGGTAATTTCTGATCTGATTCTGGTTCTGGTTCCAATGTTGATTCTGGTTCTGGTTCCAGTGTTGATTCTGATTCTGGTTCCAGTTCCTGTGCTTCTGATACTGATTCCAGTTCTGGTTCCAGTTTTTGTGCTTCTGGTTCCAGTTCGTGTTTTGATTCTGGTTCCAGTTTGGATTCTAGTTCCAGTTTTGGTTCTGATTCCGATTCTGGTTCTGGTTGAGTTGACCAGACCTTCTTCCATCAGACTCAGATTGCCTTTGTCTTGTTGTAGCATGAACATAAACCTTCTTCTGCTTGTGCATTGCCAACATCCATTGTCCAGACACCATTGTTGGTGTCTCCTTCTGGTTGCTCAAAACATCTGCAACATAGACAATTTGATCTTTTGGTACCCAGACCTGATTGGGTCCAGGTTTGTTAGTCTTAACAACTCTCTGATCTTGTTCAGATATTACCATTGGACAAGATAGTTCATAGTGACCTTTCTTAGCACAAACAATACATAAAACATCAGAATGAACAACTTTACTTTCAGTAATTGTTTCTATAAAACCAAGACATCTCTTTCCAGAGTTACTTTTTCCATAAATCATAGATGCATATTTACTTCTTTCCATTCCATTTGACATAAAGTTTTGAAAAAATTGCTCATGCATATCAGATTTACAAACAGTTTCAAAAGTGGAACAATTATTACTTTTTAGAGTTTGGTTTTCAGACTTGAGTCTTGCAACTTCAGTTTTAAAATCTTTGTTTTCAGTTGCATACTCAGAATTTCGATTCTTTAAAACTTGGACTTCTTTGGTTAGATTTTTCTTATCTTCCCTAAGAGTTTTCAGTTTTAAAGACATCTTATTATTTGCATTTAACAAGTCTTTTAAGGTCTCAATTAATTCTGATTAGAGAGATCAGAAAATACCTCATTGTCTTCATCTTCTGATTCTGTTCCTGAGCTGTATCCAGAACTTGAGTTGGTATGAGTCATCAGAAACATAATTGCTTCCTCTGATGTGCTTCCAGACTTGCCTGAATGATTGCTTCAATCATTCTTCCTTCTGCCTATTTTCCTTCTTGAATTTGTGTCTTTTTGAGGTCCAGAAGCAGACTTGATGTGAGCCATCTTTGCTGTTTCTACCTCTTCTTCATCAGAAGATTCTTCCTCTGATTCTGATACATCCCAGGCAGCCATCAGACCCTTCTTTCTGAATCTGGAATTTTTCTTGTGATGTTTGCCTTTTTCAAGATTTGGACATTCTGACTTGATATGTCCAGGTTTATTGCATCCATAACAAACAATACTCTTCTTGTCAGATTCTTCCTTTTCTTTGTTGTTATGTTTCTTCTTGAAGTTTCTTCTCTTCCTGTTTTCCCAGATCTTAACCATCTTTTTGGTTAAGTAAGCCATATCATCACAATCACTGTCACTATCCTCTGATTCTAATGATGCCTTTGCAGCTTTCTTCTGTTTCGACTTTAGAGCCAGATTATTCTTTTTCTTCAATTTATCTTCTTCTAGTTCTTTTTCATGAGACCTGAGTGAGCTGATCAGGTCTTCAAGTCTTAAGTTATTCAGATCTTTGGCTTGCTGAACTGTAGTAACCATTGGTCTCCACTTTTTTGGTAAACTTCTTAGAATCTTCTTGACATGATCTGCTATTGTGTAGCTTTTCTTTAAGACCTTCAGTCCATATATCAGAGTCTGGAATCTGCAGAACATTCCATCAATTTTTTCATCATCTTCCATCTTGAACATCTCATACTGTTTGACCAATATGTTAGCCCTTGCTTCTTGAACCTGCTGGGTTCCTTCATAGGTCAGAACCAGACTGTCGAATATGCTCTTTGCTGTTTCTTTATCTGTGCATCTGTCAAATTCCTTGAATGTGATGGCACTGATCATGATGTTTCTGGACTTGTGATGAAGTTTGTGTAATCTGCTCTGATCTGGTTTCATATCATCCATGTCTAGTTTTTTAGTTGGATCTTCTGGATCAGTAGGTGCAGTGTATCCTTTGACTATCATCTTCCATAGTTCAGGATCTTGAGATATGACAAAACTTCTCATTTTGTCCTTCCAATACTCAAACCTTTCTCCATCAAACAGTGGTGGTTTGTTGATGTTGCCTCCCACTTCTTCTCTGGATTCTGCCATGTTGAATCCCTTGGACCTTTCCTCAAACACTGTTAAGTGCTCAGCCTTGAGACCGAGCTCTGATGCCAATTGAAGGTGCAAACACGAGAAGGGGGGTTGAATTGTGTTTGACTTAACTTGAATACTTTTCCTGTTTTTACACTTTTAAAACAAAACTTGATGTATGATTAAAAACAGAGTTAGCAGCGGATATAAAGTAAAAATAAAACTCAGAATTTTTATACAAGTTCACCATTAACGAGGCTACGTCCAGTCCCTTCACCTTGAAGGATTTCACTAATTCAAACCTTGAATTACAACCGTACTACTGACCCTCCAAGTCAGTCTTCTCAAACAGTCTAACAATCCTAGACTCTTGAGGAATACAGCTCTTGTCTTCTCCTGCCAATCTGACAATCCCAGATTGTAGAAGGAATTACAACACTATGAATCTATTTGCCAAGTAATCTGCTACCCCTTCTGACTCCCTTAGATTGTAGACTCTACTTCAACAACTTAGATTTAACACAATGGAAAGAAAATAACACGAGTGCTTGCTTCTTGAAAGCTGGAACTCACAATTGACCTCACTGAAAACTTGAGTGTTTGCTTTGGAAGTGTATGACTCTTTTGTGATTTTCGATGATGAGTATTCTGCCTTGAGCCTCCTTTTATATATGCAGATTAGGGCCTCTTCCAATGCTTAATTTCGAGCTGAAATCTTGCTGGATTCTCTTGCAAAAATAACTTGACCAATTGGGCTTCTTTTAAATAAAAAACATATCTTTTTTAAGTTTTATATTTCTTTCAAAATTAACTCGCCAATCAAATCCTTAGTTGTTTCCCGCCACAGCTCCTTATATTTCTTTCTGTTGACTGTTTCTGAACATCTACTTGGTTCCAATAAGGTTTTTTTTTGTTTGGTCTGGATACCAGATCCCAAACATCATTCCTTTGGAATTCATTCAGCTATTCTTGCATAGAAAGTATCCAACCTTCTTCTACCAAAACTTTATCAACAATGCTTGGTTTGCATCAGCTTTTGGTTCTGTAATAGCTTCTGATTCTGATGAATCAGCTTCTGGTTCTGGTGAATCTATAACAGCTTTATCTTTCTTTGATTTGTCAAGCAGTTTGTCATATACCATAATATAAATCCATTAATTTAAATATGAACTTAGTACAACCAAACCATTAATTCTGCTTCTGGTGGTTTCTGTTTGTTTTTGAAACCACTGGAATGTTGTTTCTTCTGAGGTGTTTAATTCGTGTGAATCACCTGGTTCCTCTGACAATTTGAAAACCTGCAGAACAATTATCTAGCTTTGATTTGTTAAGATCAAGCTTCTTGTTATCACAGTAAACATAAATATTAAATAATAACAGTATTAACAGCAAGATGTAGCCTCAGTTTTACTCTGAAAATCCTCTTGCTTCTGATTTTCAGATTCCTAATCTATATGTTCTGAGATTACATGGTTTGGATGAGGGAATTTGAATTCCCTTCCAGGTTGGTAGTCTTGATGAATCTCACTGGAGTGTTTGAAGAACTCTCTTGATTCTGATTCTTTAATTTCTGTTTTGGCTCATACACCATATTCCTCTGGTGATTCTGGAACTTATGGTGATTCTGATAATCATACTTATTTTGATAATTAAAGTAGTTCTGATGATCATACCTCAACCTTTGATATTGATACCTGTTCAGGTTCTGGTTCTGGTATTGATTCTGATTCTGGTTCCAGTTTCTGTGCATCCAGTTCAGGTTCTGGTTCCAGTTCCTGTTCCTCTGATACTGGTTCCAGTTCTTATTCTGATACGAGTGATATCCATGATATTTCCTGTTCCTCCTATAATTCTGGTTCTGGTTCTGATAGGTATTGTGTTGACCAGTTCTTCTTCTACCAGAGTTACTTTGCTTCTGCTTGGTATATGCTGGAACATAAACCTTTTTCCCTTCATATATTGCAAGCATCCATTGACCAGGCACCATGACTGGTGTTTCAATTTGGTTGCTTAGAACATCTGCAACATAGACAATTTTATCTTTTGGTACCCAAATCTGGTTGGGTCCAAGTTTGTTAGTCTTGAAAAGTTTCTTGTTTTCCCTTGTATTTAGCATACGACAAGACACTTTGGAATGACCTTTCTTGTAACAAACAGTACACACTATATCAGAGGGAACAGGTTTAAACATAGGTTTAGGTTTAATTATTGTTTCTTCAAATCCTATACCTCTATTTCCGTTCCTACTGACTCCATAAATCATAGAAGCATATTTGCTTCTTTCCATACCACTATCAAGAAATTCTTGAAGAACTTGTTCATGCATATCAGAATTACTTGTGGTATTTTCAATTGCTGTTGAATTATGATTATTTTTCAGATTTAAACTTTCATCTTTAAGTTCAGCAAAACTGTTTTTCAAGCATACATTCTCTGTTTTCAATTCTGCAATATCAGTTTCAAGAATGACACTTTCTGTTTTAAATTCTGCAATCTGATTTTTTAAAACATTAACTTCTTCTGTTAGATTTGTATTTTCTTTCTTAAGAGTTTTCAGCTTTAAAGATAATTTGTAATTATAGTTTAAAAAATCATTCAGAACAATAATCAAAGCAAATCGAGTGAATTCAGAATATACCTCAGTTTCATCATCTTCTGATTCTCTTCCATAATCAGATTCTGTGTTGGATCCAGAGTTGGTGTGAGCCATCATAGCCAAATCTGCTTGTTCATCTTCAGAAGATTCATCAGAATCATCCCATGTAGCCATCATGCTTTTCTTCTTAGTTCTGAAATCTCTCCTCTGGTACTTCCCTTTCTCCATATTTGGACATTCTAACTTGATATGTCCAGATTCATTGCATCCGTAGCAGATGATACATTTCTTGTCATGTGTATCATCACTTCTTTTGTTAGACTGATTGGAATATCTCTGGGGAAATTTATTCCTTCTGTTATGCCACTTCTTTCTGAACTTCCTGGATAAGAAAGCAATTTCTTCTTCCTCTGAGTTCATACTTTGATCGTCTGAATCACTATTTTCTGATGTTGCTTTCAAAGCCTTCTTCTGCTTGGATTTCAGGGCTAGATTTTTGTTCTTCTTCTTGGGTTCATCTTCTTCGAATTCAATTTCATGTGATCTGAGGGAGCTGATTAATTCTTCCAGCTTTAGAGTATTCAGATCTTTAGCTTCCTGAATAGCAGTAATCTTTGGTCTCCACTTGATTGTCAGACTTCTAAGTATTTTCCTTACATGATCAGCAGTAGTGTAGCTCTTTTCTAGTACCCTTAATCCTGATACTAGAGTCTGGAATCTGGAAAACATAGTTTCAATGTCTTCATCTTCTTCCATCTTGAATAACTCGTACTTCTTGACTAGAATGTTAGCTTTTGCTTCTTGGACTTGCTTACTGCCTTCGTAAGTCAGAATCAGACTATCATATATGCTCTTTGTTGTTTCTCTGTTACTGCATTTGTCGAACTCTTTGAACGTGATTGCATTGATCATGAACGTTCTGGATTTGTGATGCAACTTGAACATCTTCTTCTGATCAGCATCCATATCTCTTCTGGAAATTTTAATACCATCAGCATCTTCTGGAGCAGTATAACCATCTTCCACCAAGTCCCAAAGTTCAGGATCTTGTGAAATAAAAAAACTTCTCAGCCTGTCCTTCCAGTATTCAAATCGTTCTCCATCAAACAGAGGTGGTCTGTTGATGTTTCCTCCAGTAGCTTCTTCATTGAATCCGGACATGTTGATCCCTTAGATCTTTCCTCAAACACTGTAAAGTGCTCAGCCTTGAGACCGAGCTCTGATGCCAATTGAAGGTGCAAACACGAGAAGGGGGGTTGAATTGTGTTTGTCAAACTTAATTTCTTTTTCTGTTTTATTAAATATTGATTTGAATTATTCGATAAATAATTAATCAGATTCAGCAACGGATAATAATAACATAATAACACAGCAATTTATACTGGTTCACCGTTAACTAGGCTACGTCCAGTCCCTTCCTCCAGAAGGCCTTTTACTAATTCAAACTCCTTTGAATTACAACACCACTGACCCTTCAAGTCAGTCTTCCCAAACAGCCTGACAACCCCAGACTTTTGAGGAATAACAACACCTTAACTAAACCAGCTAAGTCTTCTCCTACCAATCTGACAAACCCAGATTGAAGAAGGAATCTACACCACTTATAATAAAGGTTTAGAACTTTGCAACGTTGCTTCTGGAAAGCTATTTGTTGCACTGTATTTCTCTCTCGAAAACACTTAGAAAATATTGCTCTTGTTCATTTGTGTTTCTCTCTTTTGAACTCTCAGATATCTTTGAATTTAAGCTTGAGTTCTTGTGTTTTTCAATAATTTATTCTTCAGCATTAAGTCTCTATTTATAGTTGAACTTTAGAACTGCACTGATGCTTTACTTCTGCAGTATATTTAGATTAATCTATTTTGAGAATATTCTGGAGTAATTTGTTCAGATTCTGTTTTGAGCCTTTTTCTCCAATTCTGTTTTGGAACGTTTTTCTCAGATTCTTTAATCCTCATGATCAAATCTGTACCCTTGGATCTTCATGTGATATTCCACAACTGGACCAGCCGAATTGATATGCTGTAATCCTCTGATTTCGGCCTTTGTTGGACTGCACAGTCTGTCCCTCTGATTTCAGCCACCACTGGGCCATGGTCTGATTTTCTGATCTGGACCATCACTGGACCAAATAATTATTTCTGAACCATTGATCTGGAAGTTTTTACTCTGATCTGGACAGATTCTGGACTTTGGTCTAGAACAAACTGAAATTAACTTGAACAAAAAATATTTCAGTCTGGACATTTTACCTTTAATTTTGGACCAGGTCTGGATTGATTCTGGAACTCATTTCTTTTGGTCTGGACTTAGTTTCATGTCCTGAATCATGGTATCTTATGGTCTTGGCCAAATCTGGATTGATCCTCTTGTTCTGGACTCATAAACATACCTTCTGGTCAAGTCTGGAACAAGTCTGGACTGTGTAATTTTTCACTGCCAGGCCATCTTCTGGTCAGAATAACTTCTGGAATAAAATTGATATTCGACTTCTGTTTGTTTGGAACAACTCTCCTTCTGGCAGGCTTTCCAATGGTATGATCCATGTTTCAATATGATTTTTATTCCTTCTGTTCTGGGCCACCAAACATATCCTCTGGTGATGTTTTGACATCCTGGAACATCTTCTGGAAATTCCAGAATTCATTTTCCTTTGATCTCTGCTTCTGTTTCCTTCAGTTTCTGGGGCATTTAACTTAACAATTCAAAGTACAAAATAAGTTAAATTGAGTACATTTGTAAGCATCAAAATCCTAAGTACTTAGAACCAACTTGGTTCCAACACAGTCTTCTCAAATAGTCTAACAATCCTAGACTTCTTTGAGGAAAAACAACTCCTGTTCTTCAGCCAATCTGACACCCCAGATTGTAGAAGAATTCAAAACACTATGAATCTAATTGCTAAGTACCTTGCTACCCTTTCTGAATCCCTCAGTTTGTAGACTCTACTTCAACAACTTAGATACAACCCTATCTAATTGCCAAGTAACCTGCTACCTCTACTGACTCCCTCAGATTGTAGACTCTACTTCAACAACTTAGATTTGCCACAGTGGAAAGAAAATAACCGAGTACTTGCTTCTTGAAAGCTGAAACTCACAATTGACTTATATGAAAATTTGAGAGTGGTTGCTTTGGAAGTGTATGACTCTTTTGTGATTTTCAATCGCTAAGTATTCTGCCTTGAGCCTCCTTTTATAGATGCAGATATGGGCCTCTTCCAATGCTTAAATTCGAGCTGAATCTTGCTGGATTCTCTGTAAAAATAACTTGACCAATTGGGCTTCATATAATTAAAAAACATATCTTCAAATTTCCTTTCAAAATAATTGGCCAATCAAATCCTTTTATTTCTTCCCGCCATAGCTTCTGACTTCCATGCTACTCCACTTTAATTCATAACAAATCTTTAATAATACTTCGATAAAAATAACATAAGATCTTCACCTTTAATCCCCATGATCAAATTTGCACCCTTGGATCTTCATGCGATATTCCACAACTGGACCAGCCGAATTGATATGCTATGACCCTCTGATTTCGGCCATTCCTGGACCACTCTTCCAACCCTCTGATCTTCTGAATTCGGCCTTTGCTGGACTGTACAGTTTGTCCCTCTGATTTCGGCCACCACTGGGCCATGGTCTTATTATCTGATCTGGACCATCACTGGACCAAATAATTATTTCTGAACCATTGATCTGGAAGTTTTTACTCTAATCTGGACAGATTTTGGACTTTGGTCTGGAACAAACTGAAATTAACTTGAACAAAAAATATTTCAGTCTGGACATTTTACCTTTAATTTTGGACCAGGTCTGGATTGATTCTAGGACTCATTTCTTCTGGTCTTGACTTAGTTCCATGCCCTGAATCATGCTATCTTATGGTCTGGGCCAAATCTGGATTGATCCTGTTGTTCTGGACTCATAAACATACCTTCTGGTCAAGTCTGGAACAAGTAACTTTTCACTGCCAGGCCATCTTCTGATCACAATAACTTCTGGAATAAAATTGATATTTGATTCCTGTTTGTCTGGAACAACTCTCCTTCTGGCAGGCTTTCTAATGGTATGATCCATGTTTCATTTTGATTTTTATTCCTTCTGATTTGGGCCATCAAAGATATCTTCTGGTCATGTTTTGACATTCCTGGAGTATCTTCTGGTCATTCCAGAATTCATTTTTCTGGAATCCTTTGATCACTGCTTCTGATTCCTTCAGTTTCTGGGGCATTTAACTTAATAATTCAAAGTACAAAATAAGTTTACACAGAGTACATTTGTAAGCATCAAAATCCTAAGTACTTAGAACCAACTTGGTTCCAACACAAAAGACTCGAGAAACATAATCTAGCTAAAAATATGCTTAAAACAGAATTTGAGAAAAATGCTCAAAACAGAATTGGAGAAAAAGACTCGAGAAACAGAATCTAGCTAAAAGCATGCTCAAAACAGAAGTGAAACAAAATGCTGAAAACAGATTAATCTAAATACACTCTAGAAGTAAAGCATCAGTGAGCAAAAAACTCAAAACAGAATATGAGCAAACTACTCCAGAATATTCCTAAAACAGATTAATCAAAATACACTCAACAAGTAAAGCATCAATGAAACCCTAATTATTCATCTATAAAAGGAGGCTCAAGGCAGAAGACTTTGCATCGAAAATACTTGAGAGTCACACACTTCCAAAAGAAAAATACTTGAATTTTCAGTGAGGTCAATTGTGAGTATCCGCTTTCCAGAAGCAAGTACTCTAAGTTTTTCTTTCCCTTGTGTTAGGTCTAAGTTGTTGAAGTAGAGTCTACAATCTGAGGAAGTCAGAAGAAGTAGCAGATTACTTAGCAATTAGATTCAAGGTTTTTTCCTTAAAAGTCTAGGGTTGTTAGACTTTTTGAGAAGACTGACTTGGAGGGTCAGTGGTACTTTGTAATTCAAGGTTTTTGGGTTAGTGAAATCCTTCAAAGTGAATGGACTGGACATAGCCTAGTTCACGGTGAACCAGTATAAAAGTCTGAGTTTTTATTTACTTTATATCCGCTGCTAACTCTATTTTAATTCATACATAAAAGGTTTTGTTGTAAAACTAAAAAGTATTCAAGTTAGTCAAACACAATCCAACCCCCTTCTCGCGTTTTCACCTTCAGAAGGGACTGGATGTAGCCAAGTCAATGGTGAACCAGGATAAATTGTTTTGTTCTTATGCTGTTATTTTCCGCTGCTAAGTCTGATTATTTATTCATCAAGTAAATCACATCAACATTCAACAAAATAGCAAAAAGATTCAAAGTTTGGCAAACACAATTCAACCCCCCCTTCCTGTGTTTGCACCTGCATTTCCATCCAGATTTCTCTTCTTACTTCTCATAACTGGTTCTGATTTGATCAGATTCATCCTTTGAAGATGTGTCACATGCTTCTAACTTGCTTGTATCCTTCACTTCTCCCTGTTCTACTGGTTTATCTACTTCTGCTGGTTTGTCTGCTTCTACTTATTTGTCTGCTTCTGGTAAATCTATATCAGCTTCTGGTTATAGTAAACCTGCATCAGCTTATGGTTATGGTAAATCAGCTTCTGGTTCTGGTAGATCTGCATCAGCTTCTGGTTCTAGTAAACCTGCATCAGCTTCATCTTGCTTTGACTTTTTAGGTCAAGCTATTTGTCATATAACATAATAGAAATCAAATAATTTAAAAATGAACTCAATACAGCCAAACCATTAATTCTGCTTCTGGTGGTTTCTGCTTGTTTTTGAAACCACTGAAATATTGTTTCTGTTGAAGTGTTCACATTACATGGATAACTTGGTTCCTATGACAGTTTGAAAACCTGCATAATACTTATCTAGCTTTGATTTTTAAGATCAAACTTCTTGTTATCACAGTAAACATAAATATCAAACAATAACAGTATTTACAATAAGATGTAACCTCTATGTCAACAGTTTCAGTTTTACTTTGAAAATCCTCTTGTTTCTGATTTTTAGATTCTGAATCTGTATGTTCTGTGATTAGATGGTTTGGATGAAGGGCTTTGCATTCCCTTCCAGATTTGTAGTCTTGATGAATTTGTTTGGAGTGTTCAAAGAAGTCTCCTGATTCTGATTTTTAATCTGCCACTTCTCTTTCTGCTGATATATCAGGTTCCTCTGATAGTGTTGGACCTAAGGGAAATTATGATTCTTCTGGTAGTTCCAATTTTGTTGATATGAGTGATTTCTCTGATATTTCTTGTTCATCGTATGATTCTGGTTCTGGTTCTGGTTCTGATAGGTATTGTGTTGACGAGTTCTTCTTCTACCAGAGTCACTTTGCTTCTGCTCGGTAAGTGTTGGAACATAGACCTTTTCCTTTCATACATTGCCAGCATCCATTGACCAGGCACCACGGTTGGTGTTTCACTTTGGTTGCTCAAAACATCTGCAACATAAACAATTTTATCTTTTGGTACCCAAATCTGGTTGGGTCCAGGTTTGTTAGTCTTGAAAGGTTTCTTGTCTTTCCTTGATTGTATCATGGGACAAGACAATTTTGAGTGACCTTTCTTAGCACAAAAAACACACAAAACATTAAAGGGAATAGGTTTAGTTACAGTTACAGCTTCATCAAATCTTATGCCTCTTTTACCATTGTTACTAACTCCATAAATCAAAGAAGCATATTTGCTTCTTTCCATACCATTAGCAATAAAATCTTGTAAAACTTGTTCATGCATATTAGAATTACATACAATAATTTTACTTGATGTTGAACAAAGATAACTTTTTAGAGTTAGGTTTTCAGACTTAAGCTCAGCAATATCAGTTTTAAGAGTTGCATTTTCTGTTTTACATTCTTCATTTTGATTCTTTAAAACATCAATTTCTTTGGTTAGAATTTTATTTTCTTGTCTAAGTGTTTTCAGTTTTAAAGACAATTTGTTATTGATATTTAAAATATCATTCATTGCAGTAATTAAATCAGATAGAGTAAGTTCTGAAAATACCTCTTTTTCATCTTCTGATGATTCACTTCCAAGATCAGAGTCTGTATCGGATCCAGAGGCAGAGCTTGTGTGAGCCATCAGAGCCGGTTCTGTTTCTTCATCTTCTGATTCTCTTCCATATTCAGCGTCAGTGTTGTATCCAGAGGCAGAATGAATATGAGCCATCAGAGCCAATTCTGCTTTAAGAATGTAGTAGACAACAACTGAAAACCTAGATTTGCTCACACTTATTTCTATATAAATTTATTTGATTTGAAAATAAATAAGTAATTGAAAATTCCAATAAAAGTTTATTTTTTATAACCCCACAGTTGTACCTACCACCCCCTAAAGGCACATGAAAACACAATTTTACCCTTTTAACCATTTATAATAAGTTTCAAAATGGATAGTTTCGGAAATTTCAAATTTTCGAAACTTTCGGAAGTTTCAAATTTTTTAAATAAGGATTACATGTTGAAAATTTGGAAAGTCTCGAAAATTTCCAAATCGGGATAATTTCGAAAGTTTCCAAATCTGGAAAATTTCGAAGTTTCCAAATTTGGAAATTTTTGAAAGTTTATAAATTTGGAAAGTTTCTAATCACATGACAAGTCACAAGGAATGGCTAGTGGATATTGATACATTAAGAAGGAGCAAGATCAAGTTTCCTGATGAAAGAACCCTGGAAGTTGAGGGAGTTGGCAACATGGTGATCAAAAGAAGAAATGGCAAAACAGTGGTGATTGAAAATGTGTTGTTTATGCTAGGAATGAAAAGCAACTTGTTGAGCATTGGGCAGTTGATTCAGAAAGGATTTCAGGTGATCATGCAAGATGATGCCTTGGAAGTGTATGGTAGACAAAAGAAGATGATACTAAAAGCTTAGCTCTCAAAGAAAATAACCTTTGTCATCAATATAGAGGCTGCAGATATCCAATGTCTAAAAATAGTAAACTCAATTGATGAAAACTGGTTTTGGCACTCAAGATTTGACCATCTTAACTTCAAATGCTTGTAGCAGCTAGGAGTCAAGGAGATGGTTAGCAGAATTCCTATGATTGATGTCACTAAGAAGGTGTGTGAAGTGTGTATGGCAGGCAAACACTCAACGAGCTCATTCAAATCACAATTGCAAGCAAGAGCAAAGAAGTGTCTTGAAGTGGTTCATGGTGACATTTCTGGACCATTTAGGTACCATCATTAGGAAGTAATATGTGTTTCATAACCTTTGTTTATGAATTCAATAGAATGTTATGGATTTATTTGATAAAAACCAAAGATGAAGCATTTGAGATATTCAGGAACTTCAAGATAAAAATGGAGAAACAAGGTGGGGAAGCTGTCAAAATACTAAGGACAAGTGGACAAGGTGAGTATACATCACATAATTCCAAGGAATTTTGTGTTAAAAATGGAATTGAACATAAGGTAACTGCTCCTTACACATCTCAACACAATGGCCTGTCTGGAAGAAGTAATAGAACCATTTTAGACATGATTATAAGTATGTTAAAGGAGAAAGAATTACCACACATATTATGGGGAGAGGCTGCATCAACTGTTGCTTACATTCTAAACAAATGTCCAACAAAGAAGCTGCCAGAGAAAGTACCAGAGGAGATCTGGAGTGGAAGGAAACCAATAATAGGGCACTTGAGAACATTTAGTACTCTATGTTTCAAACATGTGCCAGACTAGAGGAGAAGGAAACTGCAAGACAAAACTAAAGCTATGATATTAGTAGGATATCATCCAACTGATGCTTACAAGCTATATGATTTGTCAAAGACAAGGTGGTAGTCAGCAAACATGTATGAATTATAGAATAAGAAAAACGGGACTGGAAGCAACAGGCCATCAGTGACCAGCACTTGAAACATAATGTCAGTAGCTAGCACTAGAGTTGGGAACAAAAGACCAGAAGCACAAGCCAGCCCATACAAATACTTTTGCAAGTGCAGCATGATCATCAAACCAGTGTGAATAGAGATGAAGAAATAATAGAGAGAAGTAGACCTCAGAGAGTAAGAAAACCACCAACACATTTAAGAGAATTTGAAGTATACAATGACAGTGAGATTGACAAAAGTGGAGATCTAGTTCATTTTGCTTTATATTCAAATACAAAGAAGCTGCCAAAGAAAGTGAATGTGCAAACACGAGAAGGGGGTTGAATTATGTTTGACTAACTTGAATACTTTTTCTATTTTTACAGTTTTATAACAAAACCTGATGTATGAATCAAACAGAGTTAGCAGCGGATATAAAGTAAAAATAAAAACACAGAATTTTATACTGGTTCACCGTTAACGAGGCTACATCCAGTCCCTTCACTTTGAAGGATTTCACTAATTCAAAACCTTGAATTACAACAACACAACTAACCCTCCAAATCAGTCTTCTCAAACAGTCTAACAATCCTAGACTTTTGAGGAATACAGCACCTTGACTTCTCAAATTAAGTCTTCTCCTACCAATCTGACAACCCCAAATTGTAGAAGGAATTACAACGCCTTGAATCTAATTGCTAAGTAATCTGCTACCCCTTCTGACTCCCTCAGATTGTAGACTCTACTTCAACAACTTAGATCTAACACAAGGGAAAGAAAAACACGAGTGCTTGCTTCTGGAAAGCTGAAACTCACAAGTAACCTCACTGAAAACTCGAGTGTTTGCTTCTGGAAGTGTATGACTCTTTTGAGATTTTTCGATGCTAAGACTTCTGCCTTGAGCCTCTTTTTATAGATGAAGAATTAGGGTTGCTTCCATGCTTAAGTTCGAGCTGTATCTTGTTGGATTCTCTTGCAAAAATAACTTGGCCAATCGGGTTTCTCTTAAATAAAAAACATATCTTGTTAGCTCCAGATTTGCTTTCAAAAATAACACTGGCCAATCATGTCTTTAATTAATTCTGGATCAAATCTTTCTTCCCACCAATAGCTTCTGAATTCCCATACGACTTCAATTTATTTTTGTATCAAATCCTTTTAATACTTTGATCAAATTTAATCAAGTCTCCACTGATTATCATCATGATTAAATCTGGACCGTTTGATCATCTGCTCTCGTCCATTTCTGGACCATACTATATGATCTGCTGTGATCCTCTGATATCAACCAACACTGGACCACACATTCTGATCTTTTGATTTCGGCCAATCACTGAACCATATGATCTGATCATTTGATCTCGGCCAACACTGGGCCATATGGTCTGATCTTCTGATCTCGGCCAACATTGGTCCAGGATGCTTAAATCTGGACCATTGATCTGAACATCTTCCTTCTGATCTAGACCAATTCTGAACTGGGTCTGGATTGAACTGAAATTAAATCTGGACAAGATATTTAAATCTGGACATTTACCTTCTGATCTGGATCAGGTCTGGATCAAATCTGGACATTATTTCTTTTGGTTTGGACTTAGTTTCATACTCTAAACCATGCTATCTTCTGATCTGGGCCAAATCTGGACCAAGTCACTTATTCTGGACCAATTATTTGAAGCCTTGATTAAGTCTGGATCAAGTATGGACTGATTATCATTTCACTGCCAAGCTATCTTCTGGTCAGAATAAATTCTGGACCAAGTCTGACTTATGATTCCTTCTCGTCTGGTCGAAGTCTCTTTCTGGACTCTGCTTCCTTCTGATCTAGGCCATAAAAGATATCCTCTAATGGTGTTTTGACATCCTGGTGTATCCTCTGGTGCTTTCAGGATGCATCCTCTAGTACCTTCTGAAGGTGCAAACACGAGAAGGGGGGTTGAATTGTGTTTGACTTAACTTAAATACTTTTCCTGTTTTAATACTTTCAAAACAAAACTTGATGTATAATTAAAACAGAGTTAGCAGCGGATAAAAATAAAATAAAAACTCACAGATTTTATACTGGTTCACCGTTAACGAGACTACGTCCAGTCCCTTCGCCTTGAAGGATTTCACTAATTCAATCTTGAATTACAACCTTGCTACTGACCCTCCAAGTCAGTCTTCTCAATAGTCTAACAATCCTAGACTTCTTGAGGAAAACAACCTTGTCTTCAGCCAATCTGACAACCCCAGATTGTAGAAGAAATCACAACACTATGAATCTAATTGCTAAGTACCTTGCTACCCTTTCTGATTCCCTCAGTTTGTAGACTCTACTTCAACAACTTAGATACAACCCTATCTAATTGCTAAGTACCCTGCTACCTCTACTGACTCCCTCAGATTGTAGACTCTACTTCAACAACATAGATTTGCCACAGTGGAAAGAAAATAACACGAGTACTTGCTTCTTGAAAGCTAAAACTCACAATTAACTTCTATGAAAATTTGGGTGTTTGTTGCTTTGGAAGTGTATGACTCTTTTGTGCTTTTCGATACTTTATTCTTCAGCATTAAGTCTCTATTTATAGTTGAACTTTTAGAACTTCACTGATGCTTTACTTCTGCAGTATATTTCGATTAATCTGTTTTGAGAATATTCTTGAGTAGTTTGCTCAAATTCTGTTTTGAGCCTTTTGCTCACTGATCTGTTTTGAACATTTTGCTCCGCTTCTGTTTTGAGCATTTTTCTCAGATTTTGTTTTGAGCCTTTTTCTCCAATTCTGTTTTGAGCATTTTTCTCAGATTCTTTAATCCTCATGATCAAATCTGCACCATTGGATCTTCATGCGATAGTCCACATCTGGACCAGCCTATTTGATATTCTGTGATCCTCTAATTTCGGCCATTCCTGGACCACACTTCTTAACTCTCTAAATTCGGCCTTTACTGGACTGCACAGTCTGTCCCTCTGATTTCGGCCACCACTGGGCCATGGTCTGATTTTCTGATCTGGACCATCACTGGACCAAATAATTATTTCTGAACCATTGATCTGAAAGTTTTTACTCTGATCTGGACAGATTCTGGACTTTGGTCTGGAACAAACTGAAATTAACTTGAACAAAAAATATTTCAGTCTAGACATTTTACCTTTAATTTTGGACCAGGTCTGGATTGATTCTGGAACTCATTTCTTTTGGTCTGGACTTAGTTCCATGCCCTGAATCATGCTATCTTATGATCTGGGCCAAATTTGAATTGATCCTTTTGTTCTGGACTCATAAACATACCTTCTGGTCAAGTCTGGAACAAATCTGGAACAAGCCTGGATTGTGTAATTTTTCTTTGCCAGACCATCTTCTGGTCAGAATAACTTCTGGAATAAAATTGATATTTGATTCCTGTTTGTCTGGAACAACTCTTCTTCTGGCAGGCTTTCCATTGATATGATCCATGTTTCCTTCTGATTTTTCTTCCTTCTGATCTGGGCCATCAAAGATATCTTCTGGTCATCTTTTGACATTCCTGGAGTATCTTCTGGTCATTCCAGAATTCATTTTTCTGGAATCCTTTAATCACTGCTTCTGATTCCTTCAGTTTCTGGGGCATTTAACTTAATAATTCAAAGTAGAAAATAAGTTTACATAGAATACATTTGTAAGCATCAAAATCCTAAGTACTTAGAACCAACTTGGTTCCAACAATCTCCCCCTTTTTGATGATGACAAAACCTTAACTTATTTTGCTAACTTATGACTCGAAGACTTTGAATTACTCCCCCTCAGACCAATCTCTCCCCCTAAGTCTAATACTCTCCTTTTCAACTCCTTCTTTGTTCTTTCTTTCTTTTCTTCTCTTCTCCTCTCCTTTTCAACTCCTTCTTTTTGCTCTCTTCACATTTCCTCTCCTTTTCAACTCCTTCTGTTTTCACTCTTTCTTTTTCTTTCTTTGTTTTTCTCTCTTCCTGTTTCCTCTCCTTTTCAAATCCTTCTGTTTTCTCTCTTTCTTTTTCTCTCCTTCTTTCTTTTTATCTCTCCTTTTCTACTTATTTCTCCTTTCTTTCTCTCTCTCTCTTTCTCCCCCTTTTTGTCATCAGCCAAAAAGTGGTCCTACTATTTTTGTATTTTTTGTTTTTCTCTTTACAAATTACAGAAAGTAAAAACATAAAATAAATTTTCAAGAAATTTTAAAAACTCCTAAGATGACTACTTGAGCTAGTCAGATATGGAGGTCATGCTGAGATGCTTCTTAATGAACTCGAACCTATCTTCTGGTAATGCCTTGGTGAAGATATCAGCCCATTGATGATCAATGTCCACAAACTGGATGCTCAAAGTCCCTTTTTGAACATGGTCCCTAATGAAATGGTGTTTTATTTCAATGTGTTTGGCTCTAGAGTGTAAGATAGGGTTCTTGGTTAGGTTTATGGCTGAAGCGTTATCACATAACAAAGGGATATTGTTTTCAAAGATGTTGTAATCTTCAAGTTGGTGTTTCATCTAGAGTAACTATGAACTGCATCCTGCTGCTGATATATACTCAGCTTCTGTTGTTGACATGGCAATGGTGCTTTGTCTTTTGCTTGACCAAGAGATCAAATTTTCACCTAAAAATGTGCAGATGCCGAAATCACAAAAACCTTTTAGTTTGTAGGTGGGGGTTTTCTTGTATAACAAGGTAAGGTTGGTGATTCCTTTAAGGTATCTCAAAATTCGTTTGACAGCAGTTAAATGGGATTCCCTAGGGTCAGCTTGAAAACGGGCACAGACACAAACACCAAACAAGATGTCAGGTCTAGAAGCAGTTAAATAAAGAAGGGATCCAATCATACCTTTGTATGTTTTCTGGTCTACCTTTTGGTTGGTTTCATCTTTCTCAAGTGAGCAGGTTGGGTGCATGGGTGTTGCCATAGGCTTACATACACTCATTTTGAACTTTTTAAGAAGTTTTTTAGTGTATTTAGATTGGTGAATGACTATACCTGATTTACCTTGGTGAATCTGAATTCCCAAGAAGAACTTAAGTTCTCCCATCATGCTCATTTGGAACTCTTTCTGCATTAGGCCAGAAATCTCATTGCACAAAGTGCCATTAGTCGATCCAAAGATGATATCATCAACATAAACTTGAATAATTAAAATATAATTTTTAATGGATTTCCTAAATAGAGTATTATCAATCTGGCCTCTATCAAATTCATTCTTAAGCAGAAAGTTACTAAGTCTGTCATACCATGCCCTTGGTGCTTGTTTTAAACCATATAAAGATTTTTTTAAGTTTAAAAACATGGTTTGGAAAATCAGAATTTTCAAATCTAGGGGGCTGTTTGACATAGACTTCCTCACTTATATAGCCATTTAAGAATGCACTTTTAACATCCATTTGATACATAATTATATCATGATTAGCAGCAAATGATAAGAGAATTCTAATTGCTTCTAACCTGGCCACTAGAGCAAAAGTCTCAGTGTAATCTATACCTTCCTGTTGACTGTATCCTTGAGCTACAAGTCTGGCTTTGTTCCTTACCACTTCACCTTTTTCGTTGAGTTTATTCCTGAACACCCACTTGGTTCCAATAATGTTTTTGTTTGGTCTGGATACCAGATCCCAAACATCATTCCTCAGCTCTTCTTGCATTGCAAGTATCCAACCTTCCTCTGCCAAAGCTTCATCAAGATTGGTTGGTCTGCATCAACTTCTGATTTTGATAAATCTGTAACAGCTTCTGATTCTGGTAAATCTGTAACAGCTTATGATTCTAGTAAATCTGTAACAGCTTCTAATCTTGGTAGATATGTAACAGCTTCTGATTCTGGTAAATATCCAGATTTCTCTTCTGACTTATCTTGGCTGTTTCTGACTTGATCAGATTTATCTTTTGAAGATTTGTCATGTGTTGCTAACTTGCTTGTATCCTCTACCTTTCCAGGTACTTCTATTTCTTCTGCTTCTGCTCCCTATGGTTCTGGTGAACCTGCTCTAACTTTATCTTGCTTTGATTTGTCAAGATCAAGCAGTTTGTCATAATACAAATTTTAATAATTAATAATTGAACTAAATACAACCAAACCGTTAATTCTGCTTCTTGTGGTTTCTGCTTGATTTTTGAAACCACTGAACTGGTTTTACTGTTTCAACTGAACTTGTTCAGATTTTTTGGATCACCTAGTTCCTTCAACTACTTATCTAGCTTTGATTTTTAAGATCAAGCTTCTGGTTATCACATTAAACATAAATATCAAACAATAATAGTATCTACAGCAAGATGTAACCTCTATGTCAATAGTTTCGGTTTTACTCCGAAAATCCTCCTGTTTCTGATTTTCAGATTCTGAATCTGTATGTTCCGTGATTACATGGTTTGGATTAAGGGATTTAAATTCCCTTCCAGGTTTGTAGTCTTGATGAATTTCACTAGAGTGTTTGAAGAACTCTCCTGATTCTGATTCTTCTCTTTCTGCTTTGGCTGATACACCATGTTCCTCTGGTGATTCTGAAACTTATGGTGATTTTGGTAATTATACTGGTTCGGGTTCTGGTACTAATTCTGATTCTGATTTTAGTTCCAGTGTTGGTTCTAGTTCGAGTTCTGGTACTGATTCTAATTCTGGTTCCAGTGTTGGTTCTAGTTCCAGTTCCTGTGCCTCTGATACTGGTTCTGGTTCTGGTTCCAGTTCATGTGCCTCTGATACTGGTTCTAGTTCTGGCTCCAGTTCCTGCACTTCTGATACTGGTTCCAGTTATGATTCTGGTTCTAGTTCCTGTTCTGCTTCGTGTGATATGTGTGATTTCTTTGATATTTCCTGTTCCTCCTATGATTCTAGTTTTGGTTCTGATAGGTATTGTGTTGACCAGTTCTTGTTCTACCAGAGTCACTTGGCTTCTGTTTGGTAGATGTTGGAACATAAACCTTTTTCTGCTTGTGCATTGCCAACATCCATTGTCTAGGCACCATTGTTGGTGTCTCCTTCAGGTTGCTCAGAATATCTGCAACATAGACAATTTGATCTTTTGGTACCCAGAACTGATTGGGTCCAGGTTTGTTAGTTTTAACAGCTCTATGATCTTGTTCAGATTTTACCATTGGACAAGATAATTCAGAGTGACCTTTCTTAGCACAAACAATACATAAAACATCATAATGAACAGTTTTAGTTTCAGCAATAGTTTCTGTAGAACCAAGACCTCTCTTTCCAATGTTACTGTTTCCATAAATCAAAGATGCATATTTACTTCTTTCCATTCCATTAGAAATAAAGTTTTGAAAAAATTGCTCATGCATATCAGATTCACAAACATTTTTAGAAGTGGAACATATATTACTTTTGAGAGTTTAGTTTTGAGATTTGAGTCTTGCAACTTTAGTTTTAAAATCCTTGTTTTCAGTTGCATACTCAGAATTTTGATTCTTTAAAACTTGGATTTCTTTGGTCAGATTTTTCTTATCTTCCCTAAGAGTTTTCAGTTTTAAAGACATCTTATTGTTTGCATTTAAAAAGTCTTTTACAACATCAATTAATTTAGATTTAGTGAGATCAGAAAATACCTCATTGTCTTCATCTTCTAATTCTGACGCCAATTAAAGGTGCAAACACGAGAAGGGGTGGTTGAATTGTGTTTGACTAACTTGAATACTTTTTCTGTTTTTGCAGTTTTATAACAAAACCTGATGTATGAATCAAACAGAGTTAGCAGCAGATATAAAGTAAAAATAAAAACACAGAATTTTATATTGGTTCACCGTTAACGAGGCTACGTCCAATCCCTTCACTTTGAAGGATTTCACTAATTCAAAACCTTGAATTACAACAACACCACTGACCCTCCAAGTTAGTCTTCTCAAACAGTCTAACAATCCTAGACTTTTGAGGAATACAGCACCTTGACTTCTCAAGTCAAGTCTTCTTCTACCAATCTGACAACCCTAGATTGTAGAAGGAATTACAACGCCTTGAATCTAATTGCTAAGTAATCTGCTAACCCTTCTAACTCCCTCAGATTGTAGACTCTACTTCAACAACTTAGATCTAACACAAGGGAAAGAAACACACGAGTGCTTGCTTCTGGAAAGCTGAAACTCACAATTAACCTCACTGAAAACTCGAGTGTTTGCTTCTGGAAGTGTAAGACTCTTTTGTGATTTTTTGATGCTAAGTCTTCTGCCTTAAGCCTCTTTTTATAGATGAAGAATTAGGGTTGCTTCCATGCTTAAGTTCGAGCTGTATCTTGCTGGATCAGGTCTGGATCAAATCTAGACATCATTTCTTCTGGTCTGGACTTAGTTTCATACTTTGAACCATGCTATCTTCTGGTCTGGGCCAAATCTGAACCAAGTCACTTGTTCTAGACCAATTATCTGAAGCTCTGATTAAGTCTGGATCAAGTCTGGACTGATTATCATTTCACTGCCAAGCTATCTTCTGGTCAGAATAAATTCTGGACCAAGTCTGACTTATGATTCCTTCTGGTCTAGAACAAGTCTCCCTCTGGTAGGCTTCCTTCTGGTCTGGTCCAAGTCTCCTTCTGGACTCTACTTCCTTCTGATCTGGGCCATGAAAGATATCCTCTGATGGTGTTTTAACATCCCTGTGTATCCTCTGGTGCTTTCAGGATGCATCCTCTGGTACCTTCTGGATGCATTATCTGGTGTTTTCTGCAGGTATATCCTCTGGTCTAATTTTATCCTCTGGTAATTCATCTTATGCCTCTAGTGTCTTCATCTTCTGCCTCTATAAACTTTATCTTCTAGTGGCATTTAATGTGATAATTCTAAGTAGAAAATAAGATTACATGCAGCGTTTTTGTTAACATCAAAATCCTAAGTACTTAGAACCAACTTGGTTCCAACAATCTCCCCCTTTTTGATGATGACAAAACTTTAACTTATTTTGCAAGCTTATAACCCGAAGTACTTGAAATACTCCCCCTCGGACCAATCTCTCCCCCTAAGTCTAATAATGACTTTTTCTTCTCCTTTTCAACTCCTTCTTAAATCACTCTTTCTTTTCTTATCTTCTTCTCTCCTTTTCAACTCCTTATGTTCTCTCTTTATTTTTCTCTCTCCTTGTTTCTTTTCCTTTTCAACTCCTTCTCTTTCCACTCTTTCTTTTTCTCTCTTTATTTTTCTCTCTCCCTGTTTCTTCTCCTTTTCAACTCCTTCTCTTTTCATCTCTTTCTTTTTCGCTCCTCCTTTCTTTTTATCTCTCATTTTCTACTTATTTCTCTTTTTTCTCTCTCTCTCCCCCTTTTTGTCATCAGCCAAAAAGAGATCCTACTATCTTTGTAATTTTGTTTTTCTCTTTACAAAGTACAGAAATTAAAACAAAAAATAAAAGACATAAAATATTAGTAGGATATCAAGAAAAAAGTGAAGCTGCAAGATAGAAGTGAAGCCATGATATTAGTAGGATATCATCCAACTAGTGCTTACAAGCTATCTGATTTGTCAAAGACAAGTTGGTGGTCAGCAGATATGTAAGAATTATAGAACAAGAAAACTAGGACTGGAAGCAAAAGGCCAACAGTGACTAACACTTGAAACATAATGCCATAAGCTAGCACTGGAGCTGGGAACAAGAGACCAAAAGCATAAGCCAGCCCATACAAATACCTTTGCAAGTGCAGCATGATCATCAGACCAATGTGAATAGATATAAAGAAAGAATATAGAGAAGCTGGCCTCAGAGAGTAAGACAACCACCAACACATTTAAGAGAATTTGAAGTATACAATGACAATGAGATTGACAAAAGTAAAGATCTAGTTCATTTTTCTTTATTTGCAAATATAGAACCATTGAATGTTGAAGAAGCCTTGAAGAAAGGACCTTGGAAGAAAGCAATGATAAAAGAGATCAATGCAATTGAGAAGAACCAGACCTGGTACTTGACTGACTTGCCTCCAAAACATAAGAAGATTGGTGTAACACCCCGAGTTTAAACACAGCGCGGGTGCATTTTTTTTTTCTTCAAATAAATATTTAAAATGAATTTTCCAAAATTCATTCGAAAGGAATTAAAATAATTACTTAATTCTGGAAATTTAATGATAAACAATAAAACATTTTTGGAAGATAATAATGTCATAACATTCCCAAAAGTCAATATCAGAGTGCGGAATAAATAGTACAACAATTATTTTTCAAAATAAAAACAAAATACATTTCCAGCTCAAATCCTAATACATCAAGTCTAACTGATCATGCGCTAAAGCTACAGTAGCACGGATTTCCTCCGCATCCTAAGCAAGTCTTCTCCGAATCTGCCGCTCGCCTCGACGTGAGCTCCTCCTCCTCCTCATCACACAGAGATGGGTCGGCCTCCTCAGAAGTCAGATCAATAACAAGTCTCAGTCGCTTCGGCGGAGCCGGAATCTCATAACAATCGTCGGAGATCCTAGACGGACCCATAATCTCAGCTGCTACTAGCTTTGGCTCATCAATCTTCCCTTCTGCCTCGGACTCATGTATAAAACCTCCAACAACCGGGTTGGGCGTCACCACTCCTACGGTGGCCTCCGTCTCAACCCCTCTAACTGACTCCTCAGCATCATCGAAAATTTTGTGCGCCTCCAATACCAGACGGGAAGGCACAGGAAAATCTATACTCGCATGAGTGCGCTCCACGAAATCCTCTACGCCGTCAGTCCTACTCGTCCTCTCCAACCACCCCGTGTAAGTCGCCCTGCTTGAGATGGGGTCAAATACCCAAGCAGTACGAGAATAGCGATCAAGGAAGTCCAACGACGTTTCCGTCGTTCGGGTACCCATGGGTGGCATGGGTTTGGGGGGCATCTGAGGGCAAAGCCCAAAGTCCACAATATAATAGCAAGGGTCACCGACCAAAATTAACAATTAATCAGATAGCATATATTTCACAGCAACAATTATGTCCATGGTATAACATATGATGATGAGGAAAATAATCATGCTCATTTAAATTTTAATGACATATATGCCTTTTCAAAAATAGCAACCAATTATTATGCAATATGTGGTAAGTACAAACAACACCTCAGCAAATCACAATCATTAATTCAGAAATTCAGTTTCTGGAACAGTACTCACACACATTCAATTTCCACTCATTCATCATATAATCAAACGTGACCCACTAGTCAATCCCTCAATGCAATATGTATATGCTCATGTATACAATTTTCTTGGAATCACCAAGGTGCAGTCGCTCAACAGACCAGCACATTATGTTTGACATTAACGGCCCTCAAGACCAGGGTGCAATCGCTCATCAGATCAGCACCAGTGCAGACGCTCAACAGTCCAGCACGTTTGACATATACCAAGGTACAATCGCTCAACAGATCAGTACCTAGTGCGGTCGCTCAACAGACTAGCACTCGTGCAATCGCTCAACATATCAGCACGTGGCTACGCGTTTCAGGGTACAGACGCTCAACAGTCCAGTACCAGTGCAGTCGCTCAACAAACCAATACCTATATACCAAAGTACAATCGCTCAACAGATCAGTACTTAGTGCAGACGCTCAACAGTCTAGCACTCGTGCAATCGCTCAACAGATCAGCACGTGGTTGCGCATTTCAGGGTACAGACCCTCAACAGTCCAGTACCAGTGCAGTCGCTCAACAGACCATCACTCGTGCAATCGCTCAATAGATCAGCACGTGGCTGCGCATTTCAGGGTACAGACGCTCAACAGTCCAGTACCAGTGCAGTCGCTCAACAGACCAGCACCTATATACCAAGGTACAATCGCTCAACAGATCAGTACCTAGTGCAAACGCTCAACAGTCCAGCACTCGTGCAATCGCTCAACAGATCAGAACGTGGTTGCGCATTACTCTGTGGCCCATCGCGGGTACCACTTGACTATGCAATGCATGAATATGCAGTGTTTCACTTCTCTGGAAACAGAATGCAAAATCAGAAATTCATGCTTTTTATCATGTTTTGAATATCTTAGCACTGTCAGAATTAACATCATCACAATCATGATTAAACAGTCAATTAATCATTAATACTTTGAAATGTTTTCTCAAACTCTTAAAATTCAATTACAGAGTTTAAAACTGAGGATTTCTGGAATTTTACGAATCAGTATTCGAATACAGCTTCTCTGTATTCGAATACATAAGCCAAAAATAGTGCAGAATTACACTCTGTATTCGAATACAGCCCTCTGGTATTCGAATACAGATGCAGTCTTAGTGCACACAACCTCATCTTTCACTACATCAGTAAAGTCTCAAAACTTCATCTCTTCAACTTCAAAACATCACCAAAAATTCCATTTTAATTCACCACATCAATCCCAACATTCCCCAAACACTCAGTTTACAAAACACTCTTAAAAACTTGGAATTTCTGGAACTCGAATCTGTATTCGAATACAGACCCCTTGTATTCGAATACAGAAGCATGAAACTGCAAATTAAACATTTTGTATTCGAATACAACATGCCTGTAGTCGAATACATAAGACAAAACCTTAAAAAAATTCAACATTTTCTCCCAGATCATTAAAGGTTTTCAATACTTCATCCTCTCCTCTTCAAAATATTTCAAGAACTCCTTTTAAAATCACTTTAACTCTTCTCAAGGTTTTCCAACACTTTAAAATGCATATCACAGTGTTTAAAACTTGATTTTCTGGAAAACACGAATCTGTATTCGAATACAGCTTCCTTGTATTCGAATACAGAAGCTAAAAGTGCTTTTGGAAAAACACGAATTTGTATTCGAATACAGCTTCCTTGTATTCGAATACAGAGGCTGGAACCAGTGAAAAAACAACATCCTGTATTCGAATACAACATGCCTGTAGTCGAATACAGATGCGAATACAATGTTAAAATTTCACTTCTGTATTCGAATACGACAGGGTCGTAGTCGAATACATATGCTAAGTCAGAAGCAAAAATCCTTCTTCTGTATTCGACTACAGGGGCTCATAGTCGAATACAAGTTTGACAACTTGAGAAAAACAGAAACTTGACAGGTTGTATTCGAATACACACATGTTGTAGTCGAATACACATTCGAAAAAACCAGTGAAATTTTCCTGAGATTTCAACCCTTTTCAAACTGTTTTCTTTTAAAAAAAAAACAACCAACATCCAAACAGATTCAGCACTTTTTTCCAGACAATACTTTCCCCATTAAAATCCCTTTTCTTTCTAAAACATCAATCATCACCAGAATCATTTACAACAGAAACAGAATCAAAATCATCAACACCAAATCATCCAGAAACAGAAACAGAATGATCAATCATCAGAATCATCCAGACTTTCAAGCCATCAGAACAACACACAGCATTTCAGTTTTCTCAATATCAGAATACTATGCAAGCATTTCAGCTTTCACACACCTCAAAATAACATGCAGCATCACAGAGCAGCAAAACAGAATGCATTTTTACATTTTAAAACCATTTTTCCAAAACAGTTTTATGACATGCATTTTAATCATATTTAAAATAACATGCCAAAACGTTTTCAGCTTGCCCACACAAATAAAACAGCTTTGCAGTAACAACCAGAACAACAACATCACAGATTCCTTACACATCACAAAAATGCATTATCTTCATTTTTCAAACATGTGATTGCAAAATAATTTTTCTTCAAAAGCATAATGAAACAACAAGCATTTACAGCCCTAATGCAACTAGAAAGTTGGAAGGTGCCCTTACCCTTGTAGCGTGCTCTGCTTCTGCTAAGGTGTGTGCGTCAATAACGGTGAAACTGCTGTCTGAGTTTGCTGCTACGAAACTGGGTTCTCTAGCTCCGTAATGACGTGGGGAACAACTTTAATACTGGGGGTTTTCTGGTTTGGTGCTTGTATTTCCAGTTATGGTGTTTTTGAGCAACTCTTTCTTTGGTATTTTTGAAATCGTGAAACCGTGTTTCAGGAAAACAGGAGGCAGAAATGGGAAAAGAGGTTACTGTTACATGCAACACTATTAAATGCAAAATGGGGAGATGTGAAGTTTTGATTTCTGCCCTGCCTCCTCACATGTACTTATAGAATGTACTCAAGTGCTACCACCTAAAAAATAATGATAAAATAATGCTGGATTCTTCTAGCACTTAATCCTTTTGCAATTAGCCACTAATCATTAATTAATGGTCCGATTAATTTAATTACTCAAAATTAAATTAATTTAATCTTCATCCAATAATTTTAATTCATCTTCCAAAATAAATATTTATATATATATTTACTCAAAACATACATATATTAAATATTTTACAAAAATTCCCAAAATACCCTTGACATTAATTCCATAAATTAATTCTTAATTTTAAGGGTCTCACAATTGGAGTAAAACGGGTCTACAAACTCAAGCTAAATCCAGATGGAACTTGCTAAGTACAAAGTTGGATTGGTTGCCAATGGATTCTTACAAAGAGCATGCATAGACTATTCTGAAATATTTGCTCGAGTGACCAGAATTGAAACAATCAGACTTGTAATTGCTAGGTGTAACATCACTTAGATACTTGAATTAAGGAAAAGTATTAGAAACCAAAAATATTATGGGAAAACCAGATTGATCAGAATAAACCAAGAACGTTCTTGGTATTAGAAAGTTTTGTAATTCAAGTAAAACATTGATTGTATGTAATCACTAACTAATTAACCACTTGATTAGTTAGTTAGTTAGAATGAATGTGATCAAAACCATGTATAAATAGCATAGCCATTGCAATAAAAAAAACAAGTCCATTCATTCACTTTGATTCATGTTTTCTGGTTTACTTGCCTTGCAAGCAACAGTTTAAAACACTAACATTATTAAGTTTAATTCAGTTTTCAATTTAAGTCTTTTTTTTCTTCTTTTTTTTCTTTGGATTTAATCATTTAAATTATATTATATTGGTTCTGTTAGTCATTTATCTCATTTTTAACAATGATTTCTTCAAATAAAAGTTTATAATAATTAGAAACTTTATCAAATGCTGCAATAATATATTCCTTATATTAATCTTTCAAAATACATTTATCAAATCTTATAAATGTTTTAATTTTTTGATTTTCTCTACAACCATTTAGACACATACATAGCATTAAAACGCATGGTAATAAATGTCCATTCATATAATTAATGTCATTACCTTCTTTCACTTGAAAAATAAATTGGACAATCAATTTATGACGATGTTTCAATTATATCTTAACACTCCATGATAATAATTCGAGAAAAATTTAAAGTTAGAAGACTCTTAGCATAATTTAGTATAATTTAAAGGTTAACGGTGCAAACTAACTATAATATAAAAGATTAAATCGGGAAAAAAAAGTAAACGTAATTGACTTGAGCGAAAATTTGAATAAATCGGAGAAAACTAAATTTAAAGTACTTAAGTGAAAACTAGACTAAACTTAAAACACTAAAAAATATTTTAACTTTTTTTATAATTACTTGTCCATGATTTCATTGTAATATTCCCATACGACGTTTTTTTAAATAAAAAAAAGAAGCCAAAATAGTATAAAAAATAAATTATACAGAGAATAATAATCAAAATATATCTCGAGTAATAATTAAAAAAAATGAATATTTTTTGTTCACTACTACATTAAAAACTCTATCTCACTCAATATCGAAAAAGAAATTCCCATCTCGCATAGGGTAATCTTTTGGAGTTGCTATCATTATTTTTTGACAGATTGGAATTGCTATCCTAAAAAAAAAAAAGAATACAATGTCTTTTAAAATGTAAAATTTATTATAAATTTTTAGTGAGTAAAAAAAATCATAAATCTTGAACAAACTATGTGATTCTTTCTTAATTTTTTTAATGTATTTCTTCTAATCAAATTATACAAGAAGTATTAGAATTAAGTTGGTTTAAATAATTATTTTGATGATAATAAAGTATATTATAAATCAATTTATTTTGTGATGTTTGTTTTAGTGTGTAGATGATATGTAAGTCATATTATTTGTGGCTCACTTTCATCCAATTATATTGTCGGGTGACGAGTTCAGCAAATGATTGATTGGATTAATATATTTTTTGATTGAATTTTATGTATGCTACGAGTTATTTTAGGCATGGCAACATTTTTGCCACATTAGTCCGAGAAAATTTATATTCACATTTGCTGTTTTTATTCGATGTGAAATTTAGTTCTCGTCCACGACGGAAATAAGTTTATAAAGTTATATTTATTATAATTAATATAATAAAATTATTATTATTATATAATAATAAAATTAAAAAATATTAAATTATATTTTTTATAAAAAAAAGATTATAATTTTTAATATTAAATATATATGTATATAAAATTTAAAAATGACAATAGTATTGCTAACTGGGATGAGTGCAAAATGAATATCAAGACTCCCAAACCGAGTTTTAATATCAAAGAAAATTAGATTGAGGTTGGACAGATACTCGCAGATGCGGGTTGTTTTTTTTCAAGCTAAACATAAATAAATTTTAGCCAGCCATAATTTTCAATTATTCTTTTAAGAATAAATCTTATACTTGCCTTCATATATTATGACAAAAACCAATATCTCAAATATAATAATAATAATAATAATAATAATAATAATAATAATAATAATACCAATTTTACAGTATATTGAGTCATTTTTAAGATAATGTTGTATACATTTATTTTGGGCACTCGGTAAAGGAGTATATATAACAATATTACTAATAATAAGATTGAGTAAAATCATAAATTACTTTCGGCGAGTTTAACTACCAATAGGTGGGAAAAATTAAAATCAAATCCGTCAAATAATAGTCACTCAACATATTTTTTGAAATTTTCCATTTTATCAAAAAAAATAAAAATTCACTTCTATTGTATAAGTACAAAGAGGGTGTAAATAGCATTCTCGTAGCATTGTATTGCTTGAGTCGTTCATTTATAAACTGAACCGTTCTCTAGCCCATTATGCAAAGTCTTAGCCCACTAAGGAAGCGTAATAAAAATACAAAAGATAAACATAATTCAAAATCAAAGATTCAGTTTAGAACCCTAATTTTTCAGAGAAACGCAGAGAACGATGTCTGGTGCTACTCCCAATCCCACTCCCAACGCTGAAGAAGACAAGAAACCCAACGATGCTGCGCACATCAATTTGAAGGTCAAAGGACAGGTTCGTTTTTTTTTTCTTCCCTTTTTTTTATTACAAGTAATTTTATATGTTTAATTTCCCGATCGATTTATTTTTGTTCTTTTTTCTTTTGGTTAATTTTTATATTATTATCACTTTACTTAATCTGACACCGGATATTATGTTTTCATTCTATTCATTACACTTTTCAATATTCTAATTTTTCTGTTACTAAAAAATAAATATTCCTTATGTGCTGCTTATCATGTTTAACGAAATTTGCATGCATATGATCTGGTTGAATGATTGTGTTGGATTTTTTAATTATCTCTGTTTTATTGATATTGGTATACATGTTATAGTTATGACTTTTTAGAAATTTTATTTTATTGTATTGTTTTGTATTTGCAAGTTTATTTCTATGTGTTTGTTTGATGATTCCCGATTCAAGTTATTGTCACCAATACGCAGTTATTTCTTCCCCCTTGTTTTAGTTATAAATTCAATACTCTGAATTATAACTTAGTTTTCATTCTTGTAGTTTTTCACATATATTAAGAAAAAAGAATAGGTAGTGCATTTTTTAGATTAAGTTATTTTAAACTGTCGGGGTTAAGTTATTTTAAACTAACAACTATTCACAATTACCAACACAGAAAAGAAAAAACTGAAATGGAAGTTAAGCGTATGCTTGATGTGTTGTCAAGTTGTGATTGGTTGTCAGTGTAAATAACTTTCTGATGGTGCATGTCCTTTAATTTCTGTATTTTTATATGTCTATTTCTATTTTATGCATAGATGTATTTAAAATATCCTTTTGCATGTATATGTATAGTAGTAGTAAACTTTGACTTCTCAGATTCCAAGACAATGATATTAATCATGAGTTTATTTTGAAAAACATAAAATGTATCTAGTAATTTGAATTTAAATAGGCTTATAAAAAGGGACTGGGGGTATTTGTTTTATATTTTCTGTTGAGTGAAATATTTGTTAACTCTGGTGTGTGTTGCATCATCAATATCAGATAGCGTTGTGGGAAAATAATGTAAGCTGTGTAGCGGTTGAAATAAGTCAATTATATTTAGAAAAAAAAGCATGCTTCATATATAAATAGAAAAGGGAATGGAGAGAGAACAAAGCTTACCAACTGTTGAAAAGTTTCTTACTATGGTGAAGGTGAACACATGAGAAATACTCATTGTCTCTTCAGTTTCTCTAATTGTAATTGCCACTGTTATTGCCTTAATAACTAAAATAGGATAGTGTCATTGTTTTCAGAGTGAAGTCATCAAATCTGCTATGCTATTGCCTTTATTTAACAACACTAGGTTTGTGGACTGTGAAATAATATATTTTCTTGATATGGTGTTTTTGAATGTATTTCATGTTGTATTTTGCTCTGAATTATATCGTAATCTTTTACATCACAGTGAGTCCATGGTCTAAGAGTAATAATTCTCTCATATGATTGTAGGATGGAAATGAAGTATTCTTTAGGATAAAGAGAAACACTCAACTGAAGAAGCTGATGAATGCATATTGTGATAGACAATCTGTGGACTTGAATTCGATTGCCTTTTTATTTGATGGTCGCAGACTCCGTGCAGAACAGACTCCTGATGAGGTTTGTCTTTCTCCATGACTTTTTTTACAGTGAGAATTTTATGTAACAAACCATGGATTATAACACCACATTGTTTATAATATGACTCTTCAGCTAGACATGGAGGATGGAGATGAGATTGATGCGATGTTGCACCAAACTGGTGGAGCCTGTTAAATTAGGCTGTTGTTCTGGTTCTTGTGAAAACTTCCAACACATAATTAGGTAGTAGTTATTTGGGTGTATGTAATCTATGGATTTGCAATATGAGAATTGTAATAGACATCTTTATTGTTGAATTTGTTTGAAAAGTCTGACAGTTTTGTCAGTGACATCATCCACAATGAAATCTGGAGTATTCTATCAACAGTTTAACCATTTTAAACCTTGTACTAATACTGTATAATGTTGTCTTGGGAGATGTTTCTCTTTTCTGCAAACATGGGAGTTGTTCAGAAAAGATAGTGTGCATATTTTGTCTTGATTCTAGATTTTTTTTTAAGTTTGTCTACGAAGCGAGCAAATAAAGTAGTTTTATTTTTTTGTTTATATTTAATTCAACGTTAATCGATACATTAATCATCAATCAATATATATAAACTAAAGAATAGGCATATTGTAACTGGTTTATTATAATTATGTGCTAGCTTCAAATGAGTCTATTCTTTGTGAAACAGTCATGATAGGTAGTAGGGCGGAATTTTGTTTTCCTTATATTATGGTTTTTTATTTGTTTATATCAATTAAACAAATATTTTTTAGCTAAGCATTGCCCATCATCAGAAAAATTTAAAGTAAAAGTAGTTGCTATCCACAGTTCCTAAAATTAAAATTCAGAACACGTTGTTCTCCGCATACTTTCATAGTTTCATCCATTGAAGCTCGTTAATTTGTTCATGTATACGTTACATGACTGTCTGCTCAAACTTTTTGCTTTAATAATAATCTAGATGTCTCTTCACATAGTAGATTCATTTTGAGGGATAAAATGTTGACTTGTGGTTGAAGTGAGAGAGCTGGAGATAAAGAGATCGCTGGTCATGACCTAAGTCTGTTAATTTTTCCCTTGTTCAATTGGTTTTTTTTTTAAAATAAAAGATTGATGTATCTGAAATTAGATATATCAACCTTTTAATTATTGTTTTTCTTTATATTTTATTTCTGAATAGTATGTTGCATATTTTACATTGTCATTTCTTTTCAACAAATTTTAGTTTATTTTTTAAAAATGAACGAATTTTAAAAATCTTTCAAGTTGTTACATTTTACACCTCAAACTTTGTTGGTCTTGATAAGTAATGAATTTTTTTTCTTCTAACATTCTACAAGTCATCATTTTATAATATATCATATTATAAATTATAAATTGACATTGCCTTTTTAAATATTATTGATTTGGTTTGATATTATCTTTAGCTTTATAAAATATGTATTTAATAGAAGATACACAATATTTTTGCATGCTTAATATCATAGTGTAATTTACTATTAAATATTTTTTTATGTTTAATAACTGAGCAGAACAAATTATAAATCATAAATAACATATTTTCTCTGTGCGTTGCACATATTCTCAATAGTAGTATTGGACATTTGTTGGTTTTTATCCCAACCTTTTATTCTTCCTAAAAATAACTATTGTTTAGCAAAAACATAAACCAAAACTATTTAATTTATTAAAAGTAAATAATAACTTTATAGGAATTAAATTCAACTTTTTTACTATCACTCATATAAAGAAGGTTTGAAAAATTATTTTATTTGACAAAATATATTGTTGATTTTTTATGTTCAAATAATATCACTCATAAAAAAGGTTTTAAGAATAATTTTTATTTGACAAAATTGCACCATCTTATTTTAAAAATTATACACTTACCTAATTTTGTCTTATTATTAAATTTTTTAAGTTAAAACAATTTGTTGAGTGTCTTGGAAGTACAAAATTGATAATTGCAAAAAATATTAATATGAATTTAAGTTGAATCTGAAATTCTTCATTTATCTACTTGTAAATTTAAGCATTAGATTACTTGAAAAAAAAAAAACTTGTTATAATCAAATAAAATAAAATAATAAATTAAGATAAAAGAAAATCAAGTAAAACGTTAATACTTGAATTGAATCCACGTGTATGATTTCTCACAGTCACTGATCTGAGTCTATCTTCTCTCTCACCCGCGGCGGCCACATCTCCTCATTTTGCGTTTCCGGCTTCGTTGCCGTCGTGGTCTGTCGCCTCCAGTCTGCGTGAGACTGTGAGTTCGTGTTCGTCTTCCCCGTGCGCCGTGCTGCTTCTGCGTCCGCCGTCCAGCAGTCTCTGTTCTGCGTGAGTCTTCTTCACTGTCATTCTGCACTTGATTTGTTGTTGAATTTTCTGTTATCATTATTCATTGCTGCACTTGATTTTCTGTTCGGAGTTGAATTGTTATATCATTGAATTGAATTGTTTTGAACATGTTATCATTATTCATTGCTGCTCTTGATTTTCTGTTGTTGCACTAAACTAGTTCTCTTATCATTGATGCAAATGAATTGTTGCGAGCTGAACTGAGTTTTTGTGGGAATTCAATTGAATTAATTTTTTGTTGTAGTTTGGTATTTAGAATTGATTTATTGAAACAATTCATTTGCATCAGAAAAGTAGAGATGAAGAAGAGTACAGAAATTGAATTTTTTATCTATGCAATATGATTTGCATATTTGATTTATACATTATAGTTTATTTTGGCCACCTTAAGCTTTTTAGTTTAGCTCCGCCACTGTATGGCAGCCTCCACGCTCTTCTCAATCTCCTGCAGATATCATCGCTCCTAGGGTTTTTCTCTTCCCTTTTTATTTCTTTTTCTGTTTTCTATTTTGTTTATATTATTCGATTATTTATCTATTTATATGCTTGTTTATTTATTGAATTTATCTATGTTTTATATCTGGAGAAAAACCTAGATAGTCTAATTGGAATCGTGTTTTAGCTCTATCTGATGTTTGATTTAATAGATTAATTTGTTTCTTTGAAGTTTTTTATTTTAATCGAATTTGATTTGGATAAGATGTCATTGAGATCTGAATATTTTTTGCATCGTTGGATAAGATGCTCATACAGCACTTGAAGTTGAAGTTGAACTGCCACAACTAAACTCTGTGCCCGGCCAGGTCAGTTTTCTTCTTTACAAAATGGTGATCCTTTTCTTAATTTTTTTTTCCATTTCATCATCAGCGACTGAGTTAGATTGTTTCCTTATTTCTGATTTCATTCCCCTTTTTTAATTGAATAGTTTTCTTCCTATCGTTTCTATTCAGCTTCAAATTGAATTAAATTTTTTCAGAAATTTCATTTGTGTGGATATGAGGATGATCTCTTCCGTGCATACTACACTTTTTGTCGGGACCTCTCTCTTTCATCAAACTAATAGCCTCAGAACCTTAAAATTTTGTTTACCTTTCTCATCTTCCGCTGCTTCTTCTCTTTCTATTGACAAGAAGAAATGGAGGCAATCAGTTTTCTCAGCATTGGAGGTTGGTGGAGTCAAGATTACCAGACAAGGTACTTTGGTTGACAATGTTTTAATGTCTTAAATGTTCTATATGATCTGAAGTCACAGTGTAATAATCCACACAAAAAAGCTCTGAAACTTAGGTACCTGTGTACTATAAGGTTCTCAATTATTTTCCGTCATTGTTCTGAATCATTTGAACCACTAGTAGATGTTCTATACAACCACAAATTATGTAATTATTAATGAAGGTGTTCATGACTATCTCCTATTTGCTCCTCTTCTTCAAATGAATGACATTGAGACCTTGTTTGGATAAACAACTTGATTAAGCACCAATAGCACAAACACTTATATATTAGTTCAAATAAGCTCAAAACAACTTATGGACATGTTATAACCTGTTTTCACAAGATCTCTCAAACAATCTTACAAGTGATTTTGTTAGCATATAAGTTCAAATAAACCTACTCAAACAGGAGTTGAAACCATTTTATTGCAGTTTCATATTTGGATATAATTATTATTGTACAAGTGGCGATGTTATGGGAATTATATAACTTGCTCTAGTTATTCTGTTTTTCTTGCTTTCTTTGCGCTTTTATGTGTCCAATGTTGCTTTAATGTGAAAGTTTTTATCGAAAAAGTACTATTTGGTTCTTGTAATTCTTATCATTTCTGCTTCTTGGTCTTTTAGATGTAGTGAGGGACGATCCAACAAATAATGTTCCGGACAACATATTTTCAAAACTTGGAATGCAACTTCACAGGAGGAATCAACACCCTCTTGGGATACTGAAGAATGCAATATATGAGTATTTTGACACAAATTATTCAAACAAGTTCAATAAGTTTGACGACCTTTGTCCTATAGTTTCACTGAAGCAGGTATGGCAAATGCATCAAAAAATTTGTTGCCCTTTTCTCCTATATGATGCATTGCGTTTATTTTTTGTTTTCACGTTGGTTCAGTTATTCAACTTTCCATAATGAACACAAGTATACAGTGTGGTTCCTTATTTAACAGTCCAACTGACAGCTAGCTAACCAATTAGATTACCCCTTATCAATGTACGCAATGAACTCAATTCATGTTGTCGTGTTCATTTCTTATCTTGCATATTACTCCCTCTATCTTATAGTAAGTGTCACTTTAGGTTGTTTTACAAAGATTAGGAAAAGTTGTACTTAAATGAAAGAGTGTGACAATTTTCTTTAATAATCCTCATAACCATTGTATAGATGTGTTGGAGATTATAGTGGACTCAGGAGTGATGCACATCATATTAAATTGGGAGGAGAACGAGAATAAAATAAATAATGTTACGTTGAATAAATAAAGTGACACTTATTTTGAAACATTTTTTTTGCTAATATGATACTTAATATGAGATGGAAGGAGTGCTTCTTTTTGGTTGACAAGGTGGCTTGAACTAAGGCGCTTCTTTCTGACAATCTTCTTCATGTTCCAGAACTTTGATGATGTCTTGGTTCCTGAAGACCATGTCAGTAGGAGCTATAATGATACCTATTACATAGACCCTCAAACTGTTTTAAGGTGCCACACAAGTGCTCATCAGGCAGAATTATTGAGAAGTGGATATAATCATTTCCTTGTAACAGGAGATGTTTATCGGAGGGATTCAATTGATTCTACTCATTATCCTGTCTTCCATCAAGTATGTCCCTTATGCCGTAACTGGTTATTCCCTAATGATTACTGTTATTTAATTTCCTCTTTTTATATTATGTAGATGGAAGGCTTTCGAGTTTTTGTTCCAGAAGAATGGGAGGCATCTGGGATGGATGCCACTTCATTTTCAGCAGCAGACCTAAAGAAATGCCTTGAGGGTCTAGCACGCCATTTATTTGGTATTTACAAATAGCCAATACACACATTTCATTTTCAGTTGCTGCAATTTGATAATTGAAGAGGATTGGTAAGATGAATTAATTAAAGTAAACAAAAGAATCAATCTGAATTTGATAGAAACTTCATAGCATTTATAAGTGTTAATATATATATATATATATATATATATATATATATATAGGATTTGCTAACACACAACCACCTATTTTTTAGAAGGAGTACATTAGCAAGTTATAACTAAGAAATGGTTAAATAATAAATACACCCGAAGGTTTAGCTTTCCAACACACTCCTTCAAAAATGTAAGTGAGTGTACGTTAGCAACTACTATTGGCACTTGCTAGGATACACCTACTCAAGTTTTAGAAGCAGTAAATTAGCAAGTAATAACTAAAAATTTGTGAAATACACTTGAAGGTGCATGCTGCTAAAGTGCTCCTTCATGAAAATTAGTGAGTATATCCTAGCACTCTTATATATATATATATATATATATAACCCTAAACCCTAAAATAAATGGAAATTAGAAATTATCATTGCCTATAAAACACTGTCAATAGGAAAGTGGAAATTTTATATATTTTGTGATGGTCATCTCACTGTAATGCTAAAAAAAGGTTTGTACAAGAAATTATATTTAATCAAGGTGTCTAGTTGTGATTGTGAATTTGATATATTCATTTGGAGCTAAGTAGAATTTACAAATTGTTTATTTATAATCCTTTCCCTTGTACATCAGGTGATGTAGAAATGCGCTGGGTCGATACCTATTTCCCATTTACTAATCCGTCATTTGAACTTGAAATATATTTCAAGGTATTCTATGTTCTTGATTGTCTCTTAAATGATCCATGTTTACATAATTCCTGTTAATTGTTTTTGCCTTAAAAAATATGGTGCCGATACACTTTTTGTCTTCAAAATCAACACTAACATTAGGGGGTTATTACCATAAACCTGTTTAGTGCATTGTGTAGAATAGGCCTTACAGCATGAGGGTCACTTGCTGATATAGGATAACCCATCTACTTGGTAAACTTTTGAATTATTGTGTTCATTGTGGGTCACATCGCATATTTTAATCGGTTAACACAATCATATTCTGTGTCAAGTTGACCTTATTGAATATGTAGTTTTACCTTACAGTAATATGTTAGGTATATTACAGGTGTAGACGTGTAGTACTAGAATGGCTAAAACGTAATATGAAAATAGAGTCTTCACTTTATATTTTTCATTGTGTCTCAGGAAAAGTGGTTGGAGGTTTTGGGGTGTGGAGTGACGGAGCAAGAGATTCTGAATAGAAATGGGCAACCTAATAATGTTGCTTGGGCTTTTGGCCTAGGTTTGGAGAGGTTAGCTATGGTTCTATTTGACATACCGGATATTCGTCTCTTTTGGTCAAATGATGAGCGATTTATCTCTCAGGTATTTATTGGGCGTGTTTCACAAACATCCTTCAATAATGTCAATATTTTCCTGATTGCAATATTTTTTCCTGACTGCTAGGGTGTATGAGTTCTCCATTCTCATAATCAAAACAATATTTTACAAGCTTCATTCTTTTTGCGATCTCTAATGTGTTACTTTCTTTTCTAAAATTTTGTATACAGTTTTCCAAGGGCCAGTTAGGGGTCAAATTTAAGCCATATTCAAAGGTAACCTATACACTACACGTGCATCTATATTCCTGGTGTCGACATTTGTTGTCATTTTACTAGGTAGTTAATGGTTAGGATTCTATTATTCTTTACAAAATAATGGCACAATTCTAAGTTGTAAGTGAATGATCCATGTGACTGAAACATAAGATGGCCTATCACCAGCACAACTTTTTTTACAAATCTGTTAATATTCCTTACATTGTTTAGTGAGAAATTGTGCTGAGTTTTGTGGGTCTAAATTGCAATATATGATTAAACATAGAAATGAATCTCCCCATTACTTTGATCATTTGATGCTTTACTTGTGAAAGGTCCTGCCTGTCATGATATTTTAAACTAATAAATTTAGTGTAATTTCTGCATTTTTGTTTCATTTATGTCAAATAATACTTTTCTAATATATGTAAATCTTATACCAGACGAAATTTAATTAAGCAATCTTACTAACACTTTTTTTTCTTTGACTTCGGGTATTATATTCTGCATGTCTGACTGTATTATTATTGATCATGAGAAATTTATATTAACTTTATATTGTGACTGGATAAATTAGCAAAATCTCGTGAGGATATTCTAATTCTTTTCTCGGTTTTCCTCTTACAGTACCCTCCTTGTTACAAGGATATCAGTTTCTGGATCAATGAATCATTTACTGAAAACAATTTGTGTGAAGTTGTCAGAGGAGTAGCGGGGGATCTTGTAGAAGAGGTACATTGTACATCTTTGAATAATTTAAGTCAAAGTATCTCTGGTTAGGGTAAATTTATTTTGGTTTTTGATTTAGCAAATTTCATATTGTTCAATGGGGATAAAATACATAATATGAGATTATGGATGAGGGATGATGTGACAATATTCACACAGATACTAGCTTTGAATTCTCAATGAATCAATTAAATCACCACACCCAAATTATAAACCTAGCAGAATCATTCGACCAGAAGCTTTAATCATCACATAACATTCTTATCACCCTAAAATTATCTCTTAAAAGAAACCACAGCTTAGTTAAATGGAATAAGTTGCTAAGACTAACAAACGACTATAAGGGTTAGTGGTCATTTGAGTTAACAGAAGCAATAGCTTTGCACCCTGAAAGAATTGTAAGTGACATCACTTCTGTGAATTAGGTCTTCTCATGAAAAGGAGGATTTAAGATGATAAGTATGTTTTTTTTCTTTTGAAGAGGCATATGCATGTTGGTTTTTAATTAGTATACTAGTAGAGAGAACAAAATATAAAATATTGTGTAGAGAATAATAAATCATTTATTGCATGGCTCAATAAATAGAGCTAGAGTGCAATGTAGAATATGAATAAATTCTTATGCATCTCTTATTCTGAGCATAATAAACCTTATCTGAAATTTAAAATCCAAACGTAAGAAACTCTCAACAACTAGTTATCCTTTAATTCAAATTACAGTTATTTAGGCATTTTTTTAAAGAATACACGATTCCATAATTATCACATACTAGCTTCATTTGTAATGGTCATAATAGCTTTATACTCTTTTGGACTAGATCTAGCAAGAGCATTGTGTTTATTACTCTTCCAAGAGACAACTTTTCCAATTAGAACACAATGGTCAAGTAGAGTATCTATTTTTTGTAGAATTTTCCCATCAACATTAGCATAAGTTGTCACCTGTTATACTGCCTGTGAGGAGGGAACCACAGCATCCCCATGATCATCATATGGAGATGTAACTTCAATATGCATGGATGACTAGAGTTGCTTTAAGGTTTCTTGTAACTTCCGTTTCTTGTAACCAAGAAAAAAAAATCATGAGCACAAAAGGGTTCAATGTTTTTCTTTTTCTTATTATATGCTGGACTTCTCAACCATTTACCTCTTTTTGTGATATTAGTCATTTTAGTTTTTAACTGGTTTATAATGACTTTTTCCTCTTTTTTATTCATGCGGTACCGTATTAAGTTTGATCCCTTTTTGATTCTTTTGTTTCATGAAAGTGCAGGTGCAACTAATAGACAATTTTACCAACAAGAAAGGAATGACCAGCCACTGCTATAGGATTGCATATAGGTCTATGGAACGTTCTCTCACTGATGATGAAATTAATGACCTTCAGGTATTAAATATAATTAGAAATAAATCAGTGCAAATTTATAACACGTCTTGGTTTGATGTCATTTTGTTTTAGAAGTACTAACGTTTTTTTCCTTCCATCAATGCAGTGGAAAGTAAGAGAACTGGTGCAGAACAAATTGGAAGTTGTCATAAGATGAGCTTTAATGGTGGGCTTAAAACTGTGCAGCTTTGCTCTGTTTTTTATTCTCATTTTTTCTCGATGTACAGATGTTTTACCTCCTGTTACAGCATCCGAATAACACTTTAGACATATGTATTATTTATTTCGGCATGGCGAATATACACTACATAGCCATCCCAACAGAAATCTGTATCCTCATTCCTCTCACTTTCCTTAAGCACGCAATGTTGGCCTGTTATGTTGTGCTGAGCATTATATCCCTATAATTATTTCAAATTTTCTGTACCCTCTTTTCGACTTTTTCTAATGTGTGCAAGGTCAATAGTGTGTACAAGTCTGTTTTTCCACCATCGGATCAATAAATCCAACTATATCTATCTCACTTGATTCAATGATCGGACTTAATGATCTACTAGTGAAAACAAATTTAGCATGAGACAGCACATACTTAGGGACTAAAAACATGGAAAATTGTAATCCAAAGAGACTAAAATATGGGTGCAGAGACTACAAACAAAAAAATTTAAATTTTATGGCAATAAAAATATTGTTTTTGATCTAATAATTTAGTGACTAAATTCATAGAAAAGTGATGAATCTCATGTTCAAGCTTAAACTTTGCATATTGATCCCTTTGCAGCTACCCTTTGAGTAAGAATAAAAAATAATATCTAATCCACACAACTAATTAATATTATTTAGAACAAAAAATAAAGTTCCATACATGATGGTGAGAGTGCCTATTACAAACATAGTTCCAACATAACAAAGTTCAATACAGCTGACACTAAAACACACAAACAACTAGATAACCTAATAAACACATACACATACTTAGATGATAATGAAAACATAATTTTCCTCAAAGAGATTTCTAATTAAGGACTACAATAGGACTGGTTACTATATGGTTGCCATTTGTCCAAGTCAATTTCCCAAAGAATGCAAAACCATGATAAGAGACATTTGTTGGCTCAAGAATTACCTGAAAAGTCTTCTTTTCTCCAATTGCGTTAAAAGTCAATGAACTTGGTTGAACATGAACCTTAAATTCCTCAAATTGAGTTTGCACAACATATGTGCTTGGAGACCCAACATTTGTAACTGTACGAGTAACATTTATAGGCACCATTCCTCGACTAGTTACAGTAATTGAGGGATAATTGAGATTTTCAATGTTGTAATACTCTGGACAAGTGTATGAGGTGTTACTAAAAATATTTAGTAAATTTTGATTGTGATCAGAAGCACATATGAAGTTTAAGTAATCAGTTGTGGTTAGATCATAAACAAGTCCAGGAGCCATTGCAAGATTAGGTTGGATATGTCCAGAACCATATTCAAATGGAGTTGATATCTGATCAAATGCGTCCTTAATCGGTTCATTGGTGTTATCTAGTGTGGTAGCTACATGAAGAACATAGTTTTTGTTAAGGAAAAAGCTCTTCCACAAAGACACTATTTGAAGATTGGATTAAATAAATTTTATTCTCTTTAAAATTTTAAATTTTTGGATTTAGTCCATATAAAAATAAATACAATTTTTAGTTGTTAAAAAATCATCGTGCAAACAGTTTTAATCATTACTATTAAATCAATATATAAATACAAGTTATGTGTATAATATTATAAAAAGTTCCTCTATGAAAAAAGTTCAAAATTCGATTTATTTATTTATTTTGAATTTAAAAATTAAGTCCATATTTTTGTTGCTTGAATTTTGATTTGTTTACGTTTAAATTTTTTATTTAATTCATTTTAAGTTAAAAAAATTTAAATTTTTACATAATTTTTTTTTATAATATCATAAACATGCTTTGCAAAAATTCATCTAAATAATTTAAAGACAATTTAATATGTTTCGTTCCAGTAAAGATTAAAACTTTTTATAATATATTTTTAGAAATTGTATTTATGTAAAATAAAAACAAAATTTTGAAATTTTAAAATAACTACAAAATTATTTTACTTTTCAATATTTTACATAAGAATGTACCTGTTGTCATGATGGCTGATTTAATAGCTGCTGGGCTCCATTCAGGATGAAGTGTCTTGAGAAGACCGACAATGCCGGCAACATGAGGACATGACATAGAAGTTCCTTGTTGGACATTGTAAGGAAGTCGACGTGTATCCTCTGGTAGATTAGATGGACCAACAGCTAGTGAATAAGCAGCTAAAATGTTCACTCCAGGAGCAGTTATGTCAGGCTGAAACAGTAAACAAAATCATTGTAACCACAAAATGAGTGAAGGAAGATACTCATTGAATGTAGGATTAAAAATTAGTATGTGATTGCAAGGGTTATATAAGTGTCTCATGTAATGAAACAAAATATACTCATTTCATGATGAAACAAAATGTTTAAACCTTGAGTATCAATGGTTGAACAACACTTGGACCCCTTGACGAAAATCCAGCCATAATTGGAGCTGGCTTTGTTCCTGTATTTGTTGTTGCATCAGATAAATAAGCAACCATTTTCCTGCAATACAATATAAATAAATAAAGTTCATTTGGTGCAAGTATTTTTATAATGTAACATTTAAAGTTAAACATATTAGAAAACTTCTTTTATTGCAACTATCCAATCAGATTTTGCCCTGTAAATTAAATTTTTGTTGAAATATTCTAAGAAACATATAACAGTCACATAAACATAAACATGTGAATTCTAAAAAAAAATAAAATAAAAGTTTAAATATGATTTTATCAGTGTTTACCTAGTAATGTTTACGTCAGTACCACCTTTTCCAAACCATTCACGCTCATCAATATCAATATCTTCATTGGCATCCATACTTGCACCAGGTAAAGGATGAGGCTCAGCTAGAAGTATACTTCCACTTTTCTCATCATTGATAACAAACACTGCCACTGCCCCTGCAATTGAAGCTTCAAACCCTTGAGCAACTGATGTTGTTCCCTCAAGTCGAATGCACACTAATATCTTTCCTTTTACTTTTGCAGGATCAAGCGTTTTAGGCTTGCAATAACGGCTACAATGTATGTAACAAAAATTATACAAATCAATAATCTAACAAATATTCAAGGGTTAAAAGTTGATGTATCTACTCATTTCAAAATGCAATATAAGTTCAAAAATTATTTGAAAAATTTATGTATAATTTAGATTAGATACCAACTTTTTTAAAATATATTTTTGTTATATTTTATTTTAGATGAAATATTATAAATATTTGAAGCAAGTATAGGGGATTAAATATCTTACGCTTTTTGAATTGAGGCATTAAGAAATCTAGCATCAATGGCATGAATCATTGGATAAAATTTCCTTGATGGACCTGATGGTAAGCCTTTGTTAAGGCTGGCACCCTGACAATACAATCCAATAAGTTAAGTTGATCTAAAAATTTAAAAGAAAAAAAATCTAAAATTTATTTGAAAATAATTATTTTTATTAAAGTGATAATTAATATGAAAGGGGGAGAGAATACCTTAATGGGATTTTTGTTGCCAATAGAAATTTGACCAACAAATTCTCTATCAATAGTACTAGCAGCAACAGTGAAAGACCAAGGTGCAACATTTGTTACAGTTCTAGGAGATGGTCCATCATTCCCAGCAGAGCAAACAACAACAACATTATTAGCAACAGCATGAAAGGACCCAATGGAAATTCCATCAGTGAAAAAAGCTTCAATATATGGATCAGATCCACCCAAAGAGCTTGAGATAACATCTACACCATCATATATAGCATTATCAAATGCTTCTAGAATATCAGCTTCATGACATCCACCTGCATCATTTTTTTTAAAATCTATTAACAAATAATAGACCAATATTTATTTCTCCAATTGAATCACCTATCCAAGACTCACCCGTATCACTTTTTGACCAACACACTTTATAGACAGCCACACGTGCTCTTGGAGACCCACCCTTTGCAGTTCCATTGCCATTGCCAAATATTGTGACATCAGGTGAAAAGTTACCTGCGGCTGTTGATAATGTATGTGTACCATGTCCAACAAAGTCACGTGCCGTGAGGTTTAAGGGATCAAGTTTGCCAAATTTTGCTTCATAGTTTTTGCTAAATATTCTTGCTCCAATTAGCTTCCTAATTAATTTGTTACATAATGTTAGGTATTGTAAAAAAAAAAAGGAATAATACAATGTTGAAGCATCGTACAATTCTATGTGATTAAACCGTTCAATTTTAAATGCAAGTAGACTATGTGGTCAACGTGACTGTTTGAGGGGTTCAGATTGCTTATACAGGTGACTAATAATACAGCCTTAATTTTCATTTAATACAGCCTAAATTATTATTGAAGCATCGTACAATTCTGTGTGGTCAAAAGATTATAGTTTACAATTTAAGCAAGTTATTTTGTGTAATTGCTTATATATCACAAACCTCTTCGTGTTCTACCTTTCTCCTATACAAATACAAATCTAACCAAAAAAACACCAACCTGGGTTCATTTCCAGCTTAGTAGTGATTGATACCCACAATCTCAATTTAAAGTCACGAGACCTGTCCCATTGTGTGTGTGCTTGTGTGGTGTTGTTGACAGAGTGTTGAGAAATTAGGTGTAGCAAAATTATGGAATTGAGAAATTTTCAAATTTATATATGAAATATATTGATGCACAAATTCAAAGGATTTTTGTAGAGTATGATCATACGAATCTACTGTCACTGGTTTTGTGTTTTTTGTTTACAATTAATACGGAGAAATCATAGGAAAACCATTTCTTTTTTAAAGTTCATAAATCCGCGATTTTTTTTTAATCTTGCATTTTGATATTTAAGACTTGATAAATTTGTATTAGGATGATTAAGAATATTTATATATATATATATATATATATATATATATATATATATATGAGACAAATATTTTTTTACTGATATGTTAGTTAAACGCTAGTCTTTTATGATTCAATTAAAAAACAACTATAATTTATAATATAAATCATTCACCCACATATTTGTATTTTATTAATAGTATCTCTTTTTTGAATGCCCGTTACTTAAAAATTTTGAAATTCAATCTAATCCCCGATCAATTAATTAAAGATTATTTATTGCGAATCAATTAGTTAAAAATATAAATATATATTTCATTAATTGTGAATATCTTAAAAAACAGTTGAATTTTTTAAGAGAATTATTATACCCCAATTCTATTATATAAATTACACACAAGATAAATATTTACCACAAGTGAATTAATTAAAAAAAATCTTTTACAAATTAATTGGTTAATAGTGAAATATATATTTAATA
>JBBPBO010000003.1:62061553-62089308 GCA_037974295.1 Cicer cuneatum
TGATTAAAATCAATAATTTAGTCAAATAATAAATTAATAAATAGTATGTATGTAAAGTAAGATTTTTTATTGACATGTATTGTTCTCGTGTTAATTCTCAATTTTTTATTTATAAGAGAAATTTATTATTCTAGCAAATTCAGAAAATTATAAAAATCGAAAAATTAAAAAAGTTGGATAAAGATCAAATTCAAAAAGAAAATTATGTTTACTAAATTCGATAATATAATTAAACAATTAAGTTTTATTGAAAATATTATGTAAAATTATATCTTAAATTAATAATTAATGATAAAAATTAGATAAAGATAGTTTTTGGAGAAAGTTTTGCTATGATAAAAAAACAGTTTTTTAAATAATGAAAAACTAAAGTTTATCAAGAAAAAAATATTATATATAAATATATAAAAAATCTTACATTGTATATATAGTAGTATATCTTATCATTTTCAAACATTTTTTTTAAGATGATTATACTAAATAAAGAACTACTTAACTAATATAAGATGTTATATTTTGATGTTAAATATGGAGGATGTATTTGCAATTACACCATTTATCTTACTAAAATGATAAATATCATTTTTTTTTATAACATAATTAATAATATTCACATGATTGGTGCACTTCATATGGGATTATGGGTAACTTACCCTCATTTTTTTTATGGGTAAATAAGAATTTACCATAAAGTTTTTGGTATCACTATTTAGTACAAACGTTTTTCACGAATCTTTAGGCCTTCAAAATTTAATGGGAAGCAGAATATGTAGGACACTACTCTACACTATTAGTGACAGCGAAATAAACGCGCTTTTCGCAATAAAAGGACATGTACCCTGTCAAAAAAGGACAACATGTACACAAAAAAAGACAACATTTCGACGATATAAATTTTTCTAATGTACATAGTAATACTTTATAACAAAATATAATCAAAATTTACTACTTTAATAATTAGTTATTCATTCTGTCCAAAAATAATAATCAGTCGTTCACGTTTATTTTTCTATTACATTTGTTAAAAAGATTAATTTCTTTACTTAAATTATTATTTATTTTTCTTTTTAGATAAAATAATAAAAAATTACACACAATTGTGAGATTATGTGTTCGAACATCTAAATTAACAATATCAATATTTATCAGCTGGTTAGAGTGTATAAATATCATTCATCTTATTTAATTGCATAAAAGTGAAAAGTTAATTTTTTAAAAAATAGATTAAATAAATGACATTTTTAACAAATTGTCCTTAAATAAGATCAAAAGAGTAAATTTTTGTATATATTTTGCTATAATCTAGATCTGCCAAACTTTATTTATAAAGTGAGTACTTTTTTTTTCTAAGGTGCTAGGTATCCACAAACTTCATTGATGACTAATTTTATTGAAAAATTTGTTTGGTCTCATATTTTATCCACAAACTTCAACCATATTTTATCTCATTCATTAAATAGATATGAATTCAGTTTCTTCCCAATAAATGTAGATGGTTAATCAAATTAAAAAAAAATCTAATATTATAATTTAAATTAAACTTAACTCAACTTTTATAAAATCCATTTATAAGTTGAAGACAACCTCTGCTTATAAAGCATTTTCCTGACCATACTTCATTCAATGTTTGTCCCGAAAAAGAAAATCAGTTTTATTTATTAGACAATAAAGTTGGGGATACTTTAAAATGAGAAAAAAATGGATGGAATGAATTAATTAATGAATTAATGTAGGAAAATGACCTGTTGCAGAATGTTAGTGTATTTGAAGTAGTAAAATTATCAATGTCACAGACCCCATTACCACGCCACTTAGATGGCACTGGACCATATCCAATGCTACTGAAACTTTCATGTTCTGGCCAAACACCTGCTCAACAATACATCAATTATGAGGATGCTCTGCAAATTCCTATTGTACAAAAAAATAAATAATTTTATCTTAAAGAATTTCAAATTTTAAATATGAGACAAATAAGTCCCTAATAGGAAATAAAATGTCCCTAAAACTTGTTTTTTAAAAAATTATTTTGATTCATTTTTTATCTTTTTATTTGTCAGTGACCAATTCAAGATCTAAGTCCATGAGTTTTTTGTCTAGTACTATGAATTTATAATATTTACCCTTTTTAAAAAAGACTGAAATACTAAATTATATTTATTGTCATAGGTAAACATAAATTAAGTTTTAATAACTTGTTCATAACTTATCAAAAAATAATTTGTTCACATATAACAAAAGTAAAAAAATTATAGTGATAAAAAAGTGTTTGTCATAGTAACTAACAACTTCCTCTATTAAATGTAATCTTTTTTACGCATACATAGCAATATATTGTTTTATAGAGAATGCAATGTGTTGTTTTAGAGTGAATTTTATTGGTTAATAATTAATTAAGAGAATTAGTTTGTAGAGAGATAAAATTCTAGACCTCTGAACAATCATGTAAGAGGCTGTTTATTTTGAGAAAATATTTTTTGTTTTTATTTATTAAAATTTGTGTTAATTTTACTTGTTAATAAAAAGATAAAAGACTTTTGAAGTTAACAAATATTACATTTTTAGAAATAATAAAAATGTTAAAAAATTATTTTTATTATTTTTAAAAATACATATTCATTAATTAATATTTCATCTTATTTCCACGACAATGACAATGATTTACTCAAGTAAAATAAATACACGTTTTAAAAAATGGGAACCGGAAACAATTTTAGAAAGTAAATGGTCCATATATATATATATATACTTGAAACTTTACTTTTAGGTTAAATATAATTGTAGTCTTATAAATTTTCAATCTTTTAATTTAAGCCTATAAAAAATAAAAATATAATATTAAGTCCTCACAAAATTATCCGCATGTAGTTTTAGTACACACGGTTAAGTCAACGGGATGAATTTTTGTAATCATGTTTATAAAAATATAAAAAGTTCCTCGACAAAAATAAACTTAAAATTTGATTTCTAAGTTCATATTTTTATGTTGAGTTTTTTGTATTTAAAAAATTCATATTTAATTTATCTTTAGTTAAAAAATTTTAAATTTTTATGAAGGAACATTTTATAATATTTTAAATGTGCTTATAAAAAATCATTCAAAAATTTTTAAGTTAAAAAACAATCATTTCATTTTAGCAAGGACTAAGAGTGTTTGTTATAAATTTTTTTCGTAAAACAATCACTTTTTTTAAATAAAATAATCACTTTTAAAAGTTTGTATTTGTTTGTTATAACTTTAAAAAAAAATCTAAAAAATAATATAAAAAATAATTTTTCATTACAAATTTAAAAAAAAAGTGATTTTCACTGCAACAGACAAATGCAAAACAATTTTTTATTTTCTTAAAATTTTTAAATTATAGAATATCAAAATCATTTTTTAAAAAAATATGAAACAAACGAATCATAAAACTGTTTTGCTGAATAATTTTATAGAAATTAAAAGTTGTATTTTTATTTTACACAAATTAAATTAAAAATGTTAAAATTTTATAAAGACTAAAAATAAATTTAACCATTTAATTTTTATCAATAAATATTATACCTGAATCTATATTAGCTATGATTGTATCTTCTCCAAATCTTGCCTTCCACCAAGCAGAGTCAAGAGAAATTCCTCCATCTTTTTCTAGTCCAAGAAAATCCCATGACCTTGTAGTGTGCAATTTATATTCTTTGCTCAAGAAAACAGAAACTACATTTGGGTACTCTGCACCAATTAAAACATAAATTAAATAAATAAATTTTGTGATTTTGTGGTCTAAAACATAACTCAACAAGTCCACATTGTAAAAGTAATTAATAATTTCCTCACTTGCAATCTTTGATGCTTCTTCATCTTCAAGTAGTGCAGCAAAGCCATTTATGTGCTTATTATAAGAATACATAGTTACTTCCTTTGCTTTCTCATGGCTATTGCAAAACACAAACTATTTTAGCACTAGTGCTAAAATATGTAGCACAAGTTCATAATTTTTTATTTTATTTTAAAAAGTTCATAAAATCTATACCTTCCTAAGATTGAAGCAAGTAAATCATAATGTGAATTTGTGGCTAACTCAAGATCACCAAGGGAAGGATTTGGACCATGAGAATGTCCTCCCAAGTATACAATATAGGTCTGCAAAAGAGAGAAAAAAAATTATGAAATATAATTATATTTGTTTATATTTATAAGACAAATTAATGTGAATTTGTGGATTCTTAGAAGTTGGTAATTGAGCACTTGCTTGCCTTTCTAAGGGCATAGGATTGTTCTTGCAAGAAAATGCAAAGAATGAATGATGATAGAAAAAGTTTTGTGATAGAAGAAGATGACATCATTTTTCTTTGAAGGGTTTTGAAAGTGTTTATTAAAGGCTCTACTACTTATATAACACATTCTTTGATTTTTTGGTGTCAAATGTCAATGTCTTGCTAAATTTTTTTAACCTTGGTGGACAGGATTTGAGACAACATGTAATAGTAATTTGATACACTCAACACATTTTGAAACAAAATCTTCAAGTACTTTAGTTCTATCTCATGATTGCTGCGGATTAATGTATTTTTTTTATTTTCTTTTTGAAATAAATTATCAAGTTATAAAATGTAAAAATATTAGAATATAGATTTGACACTTAAAAAATCTCTCCTCCAAATTGAAATTTTGTACGATTCTATGTTATGCATGTTGCTCTTTTACTATTTTTTTTTTTAATTTTAAATATAGATTAAAATATAGACTTACGTCCCTGCAATAATATTTCCAAAAAACTCTTTAATTAGTTAATTTCCTACGTTAAGTAGTAGTTTATTGGTGAAATTATTACACTATATAATTTTAGGAGTATTTGAAAGAAATATTGCTGAATATATGCAATTCGTTAAACAAGAGTTTCTCTTGAAGCTTCTTCACTTAATACAATACTTAATTAGGTAATTAATTATTTACAAATAAATTTATCTACAAATAATAGTGTATTTTTTTTATAATGGTTTAAATCAATTAGTTTAAAATTTAATTTGTATGTGTAAATATATGTGTATACCACAAATTTTACATCATTATTGAAAATATATATATATATATATAATATAAATAATTTATAAATCATAATTAAAATTATACAAATAAATGTAGTAAAATATATATAAACACTCCATCTTTTTAATAAGTTATATTTTTATAGATACCTTAATAATATATATTTTGTTATTCTAAATTAAATTTATTTGTAGGAAGAAAATTGGTCAACAAAAAAATTGTAAAGATAATACTTATAAATAAAATAGGTAATGAGTTTTTTACAAATAATTTAATATTAAAAAAGATATTGTTAGTCTATTTAATACAAAATCAATTATGAATGAATTTGATTATTTGAAGTGCTTTTGAACTCAACTTTCTTAAAAATATAAATTATTTTTGATAAATTAAAAATAAATTTTTACTTTCTTTATGTTACTTTAATTTATATTTTATATAAAAAATTGTAAATTTATTTGTTTAATAATGAAACTTAATATATTAACTTTAAAAGTATATTTAAGTTTTTATTTTTATTTTTATGTTTGACCCCACATAAAATTATTCCTATAACTTTACTACAGCACACTCAAGTAGGGGTGTACGGATGTTTCTTCCAGTGAGGCTACTGTTTTCTTAAAATAATTATTTACATACGACTCCTATGAAGTTTCTACTCACCTTAAGTTGTCACGGTATCGTACATCAATAATTCAACTCAACTTAATTATCTCCCTCTCAATTAATCATTATAAATGTGTAAAATATACAAAATATTAACCCCTAGTAATGATAAGGTGGGTGTTCTCATTAATCTGAACACAGAGTTTGGTAACTATTTTAATTTTTTATGAATAAGTACCAGTAACTTTTCAGTAACAATAAATAATAAAAGTCATTTTGAATAATAAACGGTGATTCTTTTAATCTTGAATTCACGTAATACATTTAAATAAGTTTAATCTTTTCTATTTATTTTTTATTAAATAAAAATAAATATCTTGAACACACATAATAAATTTAAATAAGTTTAATTTTTTATCTTTTCTTTATTAAATAAAAATAAATTTTAGTTAATGTATGATTTTAAATTTTTAAAGACATAAATGAAAAACATATTATTAGTTACATCTTAATTTTTTAAAATAAATAAAATTTTAGAACAAAAAATAAATAATTAAAAGACTAGGAGAGGTACAGAGTATAATCTATAGAGAGTATTAAGGTAATTAGTATATAAATATTTTATATTGATATATAAATAAGCTTAATTCTTTACATTACATATAATTTTTTTTGATGCAATGTCATCCTTATTAATAAAAAAAATTTCACTTATATTATATAGAAATTAAACTCCTTATTAATAAAACTTTTTTCACTTATATTATATATAGAAATTAAACTCAAATACAAATATTGTGTTCGATCTTTTTTAATATAGTTGACTACCTCAGTGATTCAATCATGCGCTTGCTCCTATATGCTAGTAAAATATAAAAAGAATATGTTATTTTTAGGAACTCTTAGTTACTTATGTTTTATCCAATTTTTGAATTAGTCTTTTTTATGTTTTTTTATTCAACTAAGTCCTTTAACTTTAAGTGGTAATATATTTGCAAAGTTAGTCTTTATGTTATTGTTTGTTTGTAAAAATATTATTTTTCTTTAGTTCCGTTAAAAAATATCATGTGAATCTTACGATGTTGACGTATGCATAACGGTACATATGTGACAAATTATAAAAATAAATTATTTTTATATTGGTCCTTTAGGTTTTGAAAAAGACTCATATGATCCTCTAAGTTTAAATTAGTTTTTACTCATGCTTAATCTTCATTTTTTACCTCGTTACCATCTTCCTTTTTCACTCTATCATTAAAAAATCTAAAACCCAAGTTTTATAATTCCACTAAAAAAAACTCAAAACGTCAACCATGTGAATTAGAGAAAAATCAAAACAAGAAATCCATAATTACAATAAGAATTTAAAAAAATGAAAACATAATGTACAAATAACAAAGAGGTGGATTGTCTAACAATATTTGAGTTATTAAATATTTTTATTTTTATTATTTTATGGTTCAGATTTAAAGATATTTTAATGATTTTTAATTGAGTCACAATCGTAACGATTATATTTTGTTATTTATCGATTTATTTAAATAACTCGGTACAACTCGTATGGATATTTAGATATTCAATATGTATGAATACGAATATTGAAATTATTATTATCAAATGTACAAATAATTTTTAAACTGATAGTACAAATACTACAAAACTCTATAAAAAATTTAAGCTAAATTACACTTTTAATCTTTCATTTTTTTTATCCCATACATACGAACAACTCATTTATTTTTAATCAAGTTTGTGGTGGATTTCACTTTATTTACAACAACTCAATCTTTAATTGTCGGAATGATGGATTTCTTGTTTTGATTTTTATCTATTTCACATGGTCGACGTTTTGACTTTTTCTTTTGAAATTATAAATTTTGGGTTTTTGATTTTTTAAAGATTGAGTGATAAAGGAAGACAGTGAAGAGGAAAATGTTGAATGAGTCTAAGCAAATAATGACTTAAACTACCAATATAGAAATCATTTACTTTTGTTATGTGTCACATCAACACTCTTATGCATACGTCAGTATTCTAATAACCACACGACAATTTTTTTTACGAAACTAACAAAAAATGATATTTTTGAAATAGTTAATAACATAAAGGCTAACGTTACAAACGGGTTCCACTTAAAAGATCTAGTTGAAAAAAAAAACATAAATGACTTATCCGAGAACTAAATCAAATATAAATGATAAAAAGTATAATCTGACTTTATTTTTATTAAAAATGAAAAAAAGAAAATATAGTTTTTCCAAAGTGAGCATATTCTATGTAGTAGTACTAAACTTGGGTCGCTTAATCGATGTCTTGAGTTCAAGACTTATGGATGAAAAAAAATTTGATTTAGAGGAAAGAGTTCACGGAAGGTGATCAAACATGTTCTTAGATAAATACTAGTTCTATTTATAAGATGGAAAAAAAAAACATCAAAACTCATTTATTGTTTTAATATTATATATATATTTATGGAAAACTATGAGTCATTAAATATCTATTAATAATATAAAAAAAGACAAAAACTATAAATAAGGGTAAAAATGTTATTTAAATAATAAATGCAATGTAAAAATTGTATTTTTTTTTTATTATATAGAACCAAAAAAGTCTCTTATAGTTAGCAATACAGAAGTATTAATTATCATCAAAATCAATGGATATTTTGCATCAATAATATTGTAAAAAAATATCATTGAATATTCCTAATAACTATATATATATGAAAAATATTTAGTCAACAGGAATTGAATCTAGCGAATGAGGTTAAATTTTTACAACGTGATAAACATATATTTAAAATTCCATAAAAAAAGATACTCGTGTTTAATATCTATCGTGTTTCAAATAAAATTATCTCAACTAAAAAAAATAACCTCAAATAGAAAAGAAAAAAAAAGTGAAAAATATTTCACTAAATTTGGATAAGAACGAACCGTCCTCCGAACTTTCTTCATTTCATGACATGAATGAATACGGCTTTGTTTCTTGTTTTACCACAAAAATTATCTAAGTGCCAAAGTATCACTCATTTTTTATCATACACCAAAACGCCCCTCTTTTATTTTTTTAATTGGCTAAATAGCACATGTGGTCTCTTAACTTAATTTCAGTTAACGTTTTAGTCCTTTATCTTTTTTTTCTTCCCGATTTGGTCCTTTATTTTAATTTTAAGTAACAATTTAATCCTTTATGTTTTAAAATGTCAACAATATTATCTTTTTTTTACAAAAGTCCAAAAAACTCATCAAAAAATTCAACCAAAACCCATAAAATTAATTATATTCTTTAATATAATACAAATTTTATCAAATTCGTAACTCAAATTTTCAAATAAACCATACAAAAATTTCATTCTTTATTTGATATTGTTAGAAATGGAAATATGAGTTTATTTGAAGATTTGAGTTTCGAATTTGATGAAATTTGTATTATATTGAAGAATACAAATAATTTTATGGGTTTTGGTTGAAAATTTTGATGAATTTTTTGAATTTTTGTAAAAAAAAAAGATAACATTGTTGACATTTTAAAACATAAAGGATCAAACTGTTACTTAAAATTAAAATAAAGGACCAAATCGAAAAAAAAAAAAAAGATAAAGTACTAAAACGTTAACTGAAATTAAGTTAAGGGACCACGAGCTATTTAGCCTTTTCAATTTTAACAAGATGAGAAGCCAGTTGGGCAAGAAACGATTTCTCAACAAATTTTTTTTATACAATGAAGGGAAATTAGTTTTTCTCTCGCAACGTCCCATTTTTTTTAATTATAAAATTTATTTTATTATTTATAGAATCTTTTTATTAGTAGTGTAGTAGGCACAAATATAGGCATAAATTTCTTATTATTTCAATTAGAAAATTCTATTAAAAAAAAAATAAAACACTCTGAAATTTGAAAGAAAAAAAAAAGAGCTAGATTGTGTTGCGTCATACATACGAAAGAGTATAGAATAACGACGTATTTGTCAAATCAAATATCATAGTTTGATCAATTAATAATGGTATGACCACATGAGAGAGTGGATAGTTATAATTTGTAAATGTAAGATAATGCCACACATAATTTCTAGTTAACATTTTTCATAATAATAAATATAAATTTTATTATTCAATAATTATTATTTTAATTAAATAATTAATTTAAGTTTCATTAATTATTAATTTAAGTAATTATTATTTTAATTATTTAAAAAATACAATGTTAATTATTTTATATTATTTATCTAATTAAAATTTATTTTTTATAAGTAATTATTAAAAAAATAAAATGGAGTCCATAAAAATAACAAAATTTTATTAAATATTATAATTAAAAATACAAATACAAAATAAGTGAAAATAAAATAAACACAAATTTTATTACAATGTTTTTATTATATTAATCTTCTATACGGTGTTCAGTCCCACACCGTGGTGGTTGACGAATACGACGTGGACGATGTGTAGGTGGGTTTCTTTCGTCAGCAGGAGCATGTGTCTCATGTACATTCTCACTTAGTAGTTCGACATGCATCGAAGAACTAGAATATACTTGATGGGGGAACGACGGAACACTAAATGAGTATATGTTATTAATATAACGAGCATCCGACTTAGACGTATCTAGGTTTACACCAAATAAATCATTCACAAAATCTTGGCTGTTTGAATGTAGAGATTTTCGGTGATCATATTGTTGAGTTAACGTGAATTAAAATGGCTGTCTTGGTCGTTGTGTTGGGGTGAAAGAAAATGAATGGTGATGTGGTTCTGGCGCTTCATTTTCAATAGTAGCAGAGGGAGTTGATGGGCGAGGTCTATTACACCTTTGTCTTTGTGATGGTTGAGTTGGCTCTTCTGCAACATCACATCGTGGGTTCCACAATAGTTGCATAGTTGATAAGTACAAATTGAAGTTGTGTCTAAACCACACCATATACTCCTATATTGGTATTGTGTGTCCATGTATTAGTTGATCGGTAAGACAACGACTTCAACGTTTGTTCCAAAATTGAATCCATATACCCGTCTTTCCAATTTTCTAGGTGATTCCTTCTCATATCTTGACAGTGAAGTGTATCAATATTTTCAGAATCATCTGGTATTTCTTGGGAAAGTCCAAACTCAGTTTGACTCTGTCTGGTTTGTCCACCAAGCAGTCGTCCTGTAGGGACATTCAAGGTAGACCTCGACAAACAATGGTGTAATTGTGGTGAATTTCAAACATTACAATATACATGTTCACATGTCATCACCACTTGTTCGTTTATTCACCATGACTACATGATGTATGTGTCTTCCAAGTATATATTACAATGTATCTTCGATGTTTACAAGGAAGAGTTCCAAGCAATTCCTCTTCAATCATATTGGCATTACAATGGAATAGAATTGTGCTGCAATCCAACTATGAGAAAAGATCCAAAAGGTTGTCTATAGTCTACTCGCATTTATATTGAAATGGATCAACAGGAGAAAAGTACACTCCAAGAGATGTGATTTGTATTGGAATGATGGATATAACAAGAATAAAATGTCCTTATCATACTGATGTTCCCAATGAAAATTAGTTAATTGTAATAAAATTAGTTTATTTTGTATTTGTATTTTTAATTATGATATTTAATTTAATTTTGTTATTTTTATAGACTCCATTTTATTTAATTTTTTTCATAATTACTTATAAAAAATAAAATTTAATTTGATAATTAATATAAAATAATTAATATTATATTTATTTATTTATTTAAAATAATAATTACTTAAATTAATAATTAATAAAACTTAAATTAATTATTTAATTAAAATAATTAATATTGAATAATAAAATGTATATTTATTATTATAAAATATGTTAACTAGAAATAATGTGTGATATTATGTCACATTTACAAATTATAACTACGCACTCTCTCATAGTGGTCATATCATTATTTATACATACCAAATAATACTACTGATAAAAAATTCTACAAATAATAAAACAAATTTTATAATTAAAAAAATTAGACATTAGGAAGTTGGAAAGGGGAAAACCAATTTCCCTTCATTATTTTTAAATAAAAAAAAATTTCTTATTGATTTCTCATTTTCATACAAATTACAAAAATACAATAGTAATATTTAAATATTTAATAAAAAATGAGTAATACTTTGATACTTTTTTTTTTGATAAAAAAAAAACCAATGATTACATCAAAATACATTAATTCCCATTTAATTGGAATTCAATCCTTATAATATATAGTAGGTGAGACGTGCACAATCCCCCAAATATATCAGGTGAGGTCTCTGTTTGGGCGTACCTTCACTATTTGAGACATGCACAATCCCCCAAACATACACATATGTTGTATTTAGTTTTGGCTTAACGGTGTTTCTGTTATTTGTAGTATGAGTTTAATTCACTTTTAGTTTCTAAAAAAAAAATTATTTTTTAATTTATTCTTTCTTTTTACTTTAAGTGTTTGATGATGTCTTTTCATCAAAAACTATTATGTGATAAAAGTGACGTCTTAAACAATATTATTTTTTATTATTTGCCTCATCGTTATTTTTCACTTAATAATAGCTTATAAAAAAAAATAAAAAAAAAAGAAATTTTTCTTCATCTTCCCCTCTTCTTTCTATCCAGCTCACTCTACGTCACCATTTTTTTATGCATAAAAAGCATATTTAAGCTTTCATTATAAATAAAATACACAAATTCAACCAAAAACCAAGAAATTCAACCTCAAATACAAAAATTGATCATCTTCAATCTAAAAATCTAAAAAAAAAATGTCAAACACACAACATTCAAACTCATGTATAACACAACCACACCCGATCTCTCCCACCCCACATGCCACAATTATAACACCAAAATCCAAAATTAATTCATCCGAGGAAGAACAATCTTCATCTCCCCCCTACTCCACACGTACACAACCAACAAAACTCATAATTATTTCTTCTTTTTCTTCAAGGGTGAGTAATACAAGAGTGTTAGTGTTGAGGAGAAGAGTTGTTGCAATAGGTTTAGAGAAAGAGGTGAAACCTAAGTGTTTTTTTTTTCATGAACTCTAAATCTCTATTTCAATTAATTCCTTAAAAATCAACTTCTAATTAAATATATGACAATTGTTTTAATTAAGGATACACTTAGCATTAAATGGTGATGGTGAGGTATTTAAAACAAAAGGATGATGGTGAAGTGAGTTGGGCAGGGCAGGGTAGGATAGGGTAGGGCAGGGTAGAGTAGGACAGGGGAATAAAAGAAGGAAGGTGAAGTGCTTTTATTATTTATTTTTTGTTTATAAATTATTATTAAATAAAATAATAAAAGTTGATACAACATTAAAAATAATAAAAGCTTTTTGTTTGCCACGTCATGAGTTATATGATTGTTTTTTTTTATAAATAGACACCGATTGAAAGTGGAGGAATCTAAATTACAGAAATTAAATTAAAAAAATAAAATTTTATTAAGATTGAATTAAACTCGTAATACAGATACTAAAAACACCATCATCCCTTTAAATTTTTTGGCTTATTCCATCTAATATATGAATATTTTATTTTAAAAAAGTATGATATTTTAATATCTAAATTTTGTAAAATATAATAGAAAATTTTAAATACAAAAATATATAAAAAAAATTATCCTAAATATTTTCCGGACCTTAATAAAACCATCACATTATTATTCAGGAATATGTTTTTTTATGAGCAAAAGGGGGGAAACCACATAACACATCATAAATATCTGTTTCACTCAAACAGGTTTCCATAAATGTGACACAAATATTAGTATAAAAGTTGGCCCACTGTCCCACTGTATTGGAATTTTCGTGTAAGACTTGATCAATTGCAACAAAAGAAAAGAAACATAGCACATTGCAATATAAATATCCCTAGTTTGCTTTGTAGTATTCGTAGATATTCATTTTAAACGTGTTGTTCATTAGTACCAAAATTAAAATTGGATGGTCCAAAATTAAAGTTTAGATTTAAAAATAAATAAATTTCAATTTTAAAATTTGGATTGTTGGATCTTATTAGAATGGTAGAGATATGCTGACTGCACTACAATCATTATTGTGTTTACTCATCAAGCCTCTTTCTATACATTCATCTATATTTGTTTACGAACACAAAAGTTATGATTGGTAATACATCTAATAAATGTGTTTTTAATAGTACATTTTATTTTGTAAACTTTTTTTCTTTCAAAAGTTTAGCCATGGTGATACTCACTTCCAGTAGACGGGGAGAAGAGGGATATTGCAGGTTTAAACTAATTAATCAACTAAACTTATTATGTTTTCAGTTTACTTTACTTCTAAATTTATTTGTTATTCAAATGGTTTTGTTTGCTATATTAACCTATACTGTTTTGAAGTTGTGTTAGATTAATTCTAGTGGATTATTTTAGATTTTACTCTTTGTGTTATGATTTGTTTGATTGCGTTGAATTCGAAAGAACTAATTTTGAAGATTTTGTCCTTTTTGTTTTGATCGACCAACTCAAATAAAAATCAATGCATTTAATTTGTATTTAATTGTATGTTGTATTGATAGGTCAATTTGAGAAGTCTTTGAAGTACATAGTGAAATAAAAATTTCAATATACTTAAAATTGACATGTCTGACTTGACTTTAAATGTGTTAAACGAAGGAAGAATATTTAATGTTTTATGCCATCAATTAAATATTATTAAAGAACATGACCCTACATAAACTATAGACAATAACAATGGTACTACTACTACTACGTATAGCCAGACATGCAAAACAATCCTTTGTATGATTATTTCTAACACCTTATTAGAAACACTCTATACCTTAAACACAATGTCCACAAAGTTTCTTTCTTTTGAGTTTATTCTCATCAATATGGTTTTCTGTTCACTGTTAAGGCTCTCTCCGTTCCAACTTTATGGCATTTTCACTTTTGCATCTTTTGCTTTTTCTGCCACAACTGCTACAATAGTTCATGAAGCTACAAAATATCAAAGTAGTGAAGAAGCAATTGCTCTATTAAATTGGAAATCCAAGCTTGACAACCAAAGCCAAGCTTCCTTATCTTCTTGGACCAATTTTTCTAGTCCTTGCAAATGGGAAGGAATTGTTTGTGATGAAACAAAGTATGTTACAATTATAAATGTTGCAAACTTTGAACTCAAAGGTACTCTTTTAAATCTCAACTTCTCATCTTTCCCTATGCTTCAAAGTTTGGATATAAGTAACAACTTTTTTCATGGAACTATTCCACACCAAATTGGTAACTTGTCCAAAATTTCTAAACTAAAATTGAGTTATAATCTTTTCAATGGTTCCATTCCACAAGAAATAGGTGCATTAAAAAATCTAAGTCACCTTAATATTGTATGTTGTGAGCTCACTGGTTCCATTCCCTCGACAATCGGAAAGTTGATAAATCTCGTTGAACTTGATCTTTCAGCTAACTATCTCTCTGGTGAAATTCCTTCAATAAAAAACTTGATGAACTTAGAAAAACTTGTTCTCTACGGAAACTCTCTTTCTGGACCGGTTCCTATGGACCTTGGAAGGATCTCTTCGCTTAGAACAATCAAATTGTTACAAAATAAATTTTCTGGCCCAATTCCATCATCCATAGGAAACTTGTCCAATTTGAGGACACTTTTGCTGAGTAGAAATTCTCTTGATGGATCAATTCCTTCAACTATTGGAAACTTAACAAACCTCATTCTATTGTCACTTTGTGAAAACCAACTTTATGGATCAATTCCTTCTTCCATAGGAAACTTGGTCAATCTAGAAAGACTTTGCCTTTCACAAAACAATCTTTTTGGACCTATTCCTTCTAGTTTTGGAAATTTGACAAAACTCACTTTTTTATTACTTTACACGAACAAACTCAATGGTAGCTTTCCACCATCAATGAATAACATTACCAATTTCCAAAGCTTACAAATAAGTGACAATGATTTCACTGGCACTTTACCACAACATATTTGCCTTGGTGGATCACTTACAAATTTTTCAGCTAATAACAATCATTTCAGTGGCTTAGTTCCAAGTAGCTTGAAGAATTGTTCTAGCCTTGTTAGACTTAACCTTGAAGAAAACATGTTGAGTGGAAATATTTCAAATGATTTTGGTGTATATCCAAATTTGAGCTACATTTTTCTGAGTCACAATAATTTCTATGGCCAACTTTCGTCAAATTTGATAAGAAGTAATAATCTCATTGGCCTAATGATCTCACACAACAATTTATCAGGTACTATACCCTTAGAATTAGGACAAGCACCTAAGTTACAATCACTTCAACTTTCCTCAAATCATCTTGTAGGGAAAATTCCTAAAGAACTGTGTAACTTGACTTCATTGTATGAACTCTCTATAAGTAACAATGAACTTTCTGGTACTATTCCTATAGAAATAGGATCCATGCAAGGACTTCAAATATTGAATCTTGCAGGAAATAATTTGAGTGGCTTAATTCCAAAACAAGTTGGAGATTTGCTCAAATTAGTCCAATTGAATTTGAGCATTAATAAGTTCATGGAAGAAATTCCACTTGAACTTGGCAGATTGCAATCTCTTGAAAATCTTGATCTTGGTGGAAATTTGTTAAGTGGAGAAATACCAAAAGCACTTGGAAAGTTGCAAAAGTTGAACACATTGAACCTCTCACATAATAAACTCATTGGGACTATTCCATCAAATTTTGAGGATATGATCAGCTTGACAAGTGTTGACATATCTTATAACCAATTACATGGTTCAATTCCAAATAATAAAGCATTTCTTAAGGCACCATATGAAGCATTGAGAAGCAATAAAGGCTTGTGTGGTAATGCCTCAAAATTGTTGCCTTGTCATGAGTTGAGTCACAAAACAAAAAGTAAAAACAAAAGTGTGAAGTTAACACTTTTTATTACTGTGAGTATTCTTTTTCTTTTAGTCTTTTTGTTTGGAGTGTCTTTATGTATTCATTGGAAAAGAGCAAGAAAAATCCAAAAACAGGCTAGAGAAGAAAAAGAACAAGAAACTCAAGATGTTTTTTCCATATGGAGTTATGATGGAAAAATGGTTTATGAAAATATCATTGAAGCCACAGAGGATTTTGATGACAAATATCTCATCGGCAAAGGAGGTTCTGGTTCGGTTTACAAAGCTAATTTACCTTCTGGTCAAGTTGTTGCTGTGAAGAAGCTTCATGCAGAAGTTGATAAAGACAAACACAATTTCAAAGCTTTTACAAATGAGGTTCAAGCATTGACACAAATCAAACATCGTAACATTGTGAAATTGTATGGATTTTGTTCGCATTCGCGCCACTCTTTTGTGGTTTATGAGTTCCTTGAAGGAGGGAGCTTGGATAATGTGCTAAGAAATGAGACACAAGCAACAATGTTTGATTGGAAAAAGAGAGTGAATGTTGTTAAGGGTGTGACAAATTCTCTTTACCATATGCATCATGGTTGCTCTCCTCCTATTGTTCATCGTGACATATCAAGCAAAAATGTTCTTTTAGATTTGGAATACGAAGCTTACATCTCAGACTTTGGAACAGCTAAGATTCTTAATATTGATTCACATAATTCAACAACATTTGCAGGCACTTATGGATATGCAGCACCAGGTTACACCCTTCTTTTTAGCTTCTTGTTTCAATAATAATTATATTAAATTAACTAATATTCTTATAATTTAACTGATAAACACTCTCAATGTAACAACATTTTACACATTATTCTGTCATTTTTTTATATGCTAATTTCTTAAACATGTTACTTAGGTATTAATATCATTTTTCATATGTTCAATGATATTTTTTTTATAGAGCTTGCATTTACTCTCATAGTGAATGAGAAATGCGATGTGTTTAGTTTTGGAGTGCTTTGTTTGGAAATAATGATGGGAAAGCATCCAGGAGATCTCATTTCTACACTGTTTTCATCATCTGAAGCACCAAGAGCATATAATTTGCTATTGAAAGATGTATTAGACCAAAGACTTCCTGTTCCAGAAAATTCAGTTGCTAATGATGTGATTTTGATTGCAAAAATGGCATTTGCTTGCATGAATGAAAATCCACGTTCAAGGCCAACAATGGAACAAGTGTATAACATGTTTGTCATGTCAAATTCACCATCAATGGAGACGTTCCACACCATCGCTCTTGGACAATTTCTAAATTAGTGAACTAATGGTTACTTGTGTTGCAAGCTTCTCTCTTGTTTTTTTTTTCCGCTACAAATAATGTGTTTTTAACTTTTGTTGTTATCTTTATTTGGCTAGTCTTGAGCTTTAAATGACTTAAAAAAAATAAAATTTGTCTTGTGTGTTGTAACTATCAAACGTGTGTTTGAATAAACCACTTAGTTAAGCAGATATTTAATAAGTGTTATCATCATGTATAAGATATTAATATTTGTATAGTTAAAGTAAAAATATAGTTAAATTACTTTAAATAATGGTACAATAACTTTATTCTATTTAATATATCATTTTATCATATTTTATCCCAAGGACAAGCCATTTAGAAAAGGAAAGTATGGATTCCATCAGCTAATAAGAACCGTTAATAAGAACTGCATTTGAAATTCCATCAATAATTCAATATGACAAATATTTAAAGTTTTTTGTAAGGTTTGACGTTTGCAACTCAAAATCTTTTGAAAGACTACTTAATGACAACATGTTATTTGTAAAAATACTACTTAATTAATATATTCACTAAATTCAGTTGTTTAGACGTATACAACTAAATCATCACTCATTAGTAAGTAGCAATTATTGCAATTTGCATCTAAAAAGTAAGTGATCTAAATGCTTTGCAATGCTATGATGGACCAAAGATTTACATATGGCCCACAAAAGAATTTGGTCGATGGTGAAGTATTGAATTCTAAAATGTGCAGCTCCAAAAAAATACTTCATCTAAAACAAAATATAAGTAAAAAAGTACATGTATCTGGATCACGTTTGATTTAGATACATGTATTTCACATCTTCATAAAGATCAAGTAGGTGGGAAAAACATTTTGAGATTGAATGGCAAAGTATAGAATTCTTCATTTCTATTGTCTCCTTTAAATTTTCTAAACTTCACCCACCATGGCATCCCTCTATCTTTCTTTGACCTTTCTACCTCAAGAATATTTGTCAAGTAACACTTGCCACTATCAAACCAACTGTTGCTTCGATAGTGGCAGTGTTACTTGACAAATACCTTTAGTAAATGAAATTGTCATAGTTCATTCTTATCACAAAGCTAAATTAACTTCAATTAATTTTGTGATGAGGAACTTGATTACTTCTGTTTAGATTTTGCTTATTTGAGTTTATCTACTAACATAAGCATTTGTGAGACAGTTTGAGAGAATTTATGAAAGCAACATGCAATATATTCATAAGTTGTTTTCATTCTTCTTATTTCCAAAAGTTCGCTAGAATAGTTTATAAAAACAACTAATTATAGTTTTTATGAAAATAATTTGCCTTTATTTGATATTTTCTTATAGAAATAGTGTATATATAAACACTTATATGATAAACTGTTATGTTTATAAGCATTTAATTAAGTTGTGTACTCATGTTTGTTTATGTATACCGACCTGGAGTAGAGAAGAATATCATTAAAGCAGCAGAAATTTGAACGACTCAGCGACTTCCAACTCGGGTTAGTCCAAGGAGTCCTACATTTTCCTTAGAATAAACAACCATGATCTCATGTTCATCAAGTTACAATTGAGAGATACATATACAAAACCATATACAAGAAGCAACTTGCAGATCAAACTCAAGGTAATAATATGACTTACACAGAAACAGTGGAACCTGTACCTGTCCTAAAAAGGCCATTAAGCATGACACCAACTCCCTATACAAAACAAACAAAATCATCTCCAATGTCATTATTTATCTTCCACCAATTTGGAGAGTATAGAATGGAACTACTAACCTTCCTTTAAGTTCAATAATAGAATGAAAATTTATTATGTTTCATCATAAAATATTTAAACAATGATATGGTACTTTAATTACAATCCACATCACTTCATTATGTTCCATTCCATTCCACAAATCACTAAATGTTTCAAACATAGCCTAGTGACTTCACTGACCTGCCAACCAATTCCTCGACTCAACACATATGCAGGAGGCAGCATTGCGATGGCTAACCGAGACGCTGCCTGGTATGCACCAGTTGACTGCAACAGAACATGGTCAAGACATTCTTGAAAATTCGCTGATAAACTAATATTTTGTATAAACTAGATATCCTCCGCACGCAATTGCAAAGACTAATGACTCGAGGCGCTGCCTAGTTTACACAATTTGAATAGAAAAAAAATACAAAAACAAAAGTAGATACCTCCACCATAGAGACAATAACTGCAGACATCATAGCAAATGAATGGCCAGCCGAAAATGTAGGTGCACCCCATTGGAGAGGGTATGGAAACTTGAACCTTATCACAATAAAAAAAGAAACATCAGAACTCAACAAAATTTAAGTTTTTTTGATGCACTATGGAGCAGTAGATATAAGATTTGCTCTGTCGGTACGACAATTATGTTGTGTTTAAAAGGTTTATCTCTGTAAGCTCCACTGGAAGTCAAGATAATAGCATAGATCTAAATAATTGGGACACAAAATAACACTGGAAAACGTTTAAAGATAGGGATATCTCTAAATAGTCTCACATGCTTTAGATACTGCAATTTATTTTTATAACAAATTAGTTTGTATCAAAGTAAAGAAATAATAATTAATTTGATGCAACACCATGATGTATTTTTTTTTATATACTAAAGTACTTACTTGTGACAATCCAATTACCAAAAACAGCATTGGTATACCAATTTCTACATAGTTTTCCAACTGGAAAGAAGGTAATAAAGAAAATTGTGTAAATTTATGACAAAGTACATTAAGTTTGGTACATCAAGCTACGGTGAGAAGAGTGAATTAAAGGATTTTTCCAAAGAAAATGTCATCAATGTATTTATGCAAATTAAGCATTATTATGCACTATCAAATAATTCAGGAGTCTGCATTGAAATTAAGCATTATACCAGGTAACTCGGAAAGATTATTTTAGTCTTAACCTCCAAGTTTAATCGAGAGGTAAGTAAAGTTTGATCAAATAATATTTCAGACCAGGATTCAAACTCAGGTACTCCCAATCGATTCAACAATCACTAAAATAATTGAGAAAGATTGAAAAACAAAACAAAGCTAGTCAAGTAAAGTGCTGTCATCATTTAGTCAAAATATTTCTACAAAAATTGTGAGAGTAAAATTAGAAATTTGAGGCAGACCTACCACAGGGAATCCATGTTCAAATAACCCTAATCCAACCAATCCAACTACAGGTGCCATTCCAAGAGGACTGAAAAATCTGAAGAGAAGAGATCCATGAAGAAAGGATTAGTTTTTGTTATTTAATAATTATGTTAGTTAATCATTTTTACTTCAGAAACATGTCATTGTTTGTATAAATCTCTGCAAACCAGTCACATGGAAACACTTCTTTCAAATTTTAATAACCTACCAAATAAGTAAGTAGTTTAAGTGTAACTATTTTTCTTAGGAAGTTTATGTAATTTATATGCTGATCCCCAATTATTTTGATGTGTTACAAAGTTTTCATGTATTCAGTGGGAGTTTAAATCATAATTTAATTGTAAATTATGTTACACTAATGTGGAACTTTATCATTAATTAGAATAACAGCAACTAAAATCCCTCTATGTTTCTTTTAAAAAGTATAATTGAAGTTTTCCAAGAAAGTTCACTCCTTGTTTATATTCTTTAGGATTATTATAAGCCTACAAGCTACCATTGTATCTCTCTATCTAACACCGATACTTCATATTAAAGGCATGTCTGGTGTTCGACATATGTAGTTATATTCAATCATTTTCATTTTCAAAAGTAATTATCAGTATCTTAGTGTCAGGATAATGTCTGATGCCGTCTATTCTTCGTAGCACATAGCCAATTCAGCACATATATAGGTATGCAGGGTTCCAAGAAACCCCAAATGTTTTTCTAATCAGTTATCAAAATTATACAAATAAAAAACACAATTTATAGTCCAATGTGCTTCCAAATTAACAACAATAAAGTAGAACTCACTTCATGAGAGTCAGTAAGTTGTTGCAGTGAGGAGTCAGTGATAATATAAGCAATTGGACAAACATAAGCAAAGGAACCTCCAACAACTGTAGGCAATCTTGTTCCAAATAATGTTTGTAGAAATGTGTTAATGCCAGCTACAAAAACCATAGTTTGTATCACATGTGCTTTGTCACGCTGCTTCTATATAAATAACCAAATCAATGAATCACTCACTAAAATAAACATCACTATTAAAAATGTGTGCCTAAAGCAACAAATATGCTTTGCATTATAAAAAATAAAATTTTTAGCTTACATCACTTCCACTCATGGCTGGAACTATCATTGAAGGAATCATAACACTTGTTCCAAGCATTAATATGTAATTTTGAAATGCTAGTAGCATAGTTTCAACTGCAATATAAGGCCTTCACAATAAGCCAAACAACAAAGAGTATATAAAAAAATTACTAGTACTATCTTATTTTTAACTTATTTGAGTTTTGTGTAAGTGTTTTGCACGAGTTTACAAAAATGACATATTTATAAGTTGTTTTAGCTTATTACAATAAGTTTTTAAAATACTCTCTACGAACTCAAATATAAGCATTAAAGTGTCTAAGTTTTTTGAACTCAAATATAAGCTATTGTCAACTAATTTATTCAAATTAAATGTTATTACTCAAATATACTATTAATAATTTATTAATGTTGTGAGGAGATAATCTTTCTAATTAAGAGTAAGTTATAAATGTATTTATTTTTTTTACACGAAATAAAAAAATTAAATAGGTTTAACTATGTATTTAATTATCATCTTTTAATCAAAAAAAGAAATTTAGCTTTATTTTTTAGAATAAAGTTTAAGCAAAATATAAATTACTTCTCTCCTATTTAATAATAGTTTGTCTAAAATACTCTTAAAATATAGTTTCTCTAAAATACTTATTATTTTATTTTATTTTTTTAGCATGAACTAATATAATTTATTAGTCATAAAGGATAATTTAAAGAATAAAATTTATTTTTTTATTGAAATTACATAAACTAAATGTAATAAATTATATTCTTAATATATGTAATCAGGTCAAAGTTTACTTATAATTCATTGTGGAATAAGTAATATTTGTTCTAATAAAATAGTTGTCTACATAAATCTTCTACAAAATTCGGGGTGTAAACTTCTATTTTCACCTTTTTTTTTGGATAAAAAATAATTTTAGATATTTATTTTTATTTAATATTTATTTTGATCTTTTGTTTTTTTATTCATTTTGATATTTTTTATTTGTTTTCATCCTTTATATTTTATACAATATTCATTTTAGTCCTTAATAATAGATCAAACTTGTATAGTTTTGTAAAAGATAGAAGACTAAAACGATTATTAAGTAAAAGAAATAAGACTATTAAAACGAATTAAAAAATAAATAAAAAATCAAAACAAATATAAGTACAAAATAAATTACCAAAATTATATTTAAATTTTTTAATTTTGCACAATAGTCAAAGAGGCCATGGGCATAAAAACATATATCTATAATTAAATTTTAAAACATTTTTAAGATGATTTAATAATCTTGCATTGATATTATATTTTTTGTATATAGATATCTAATCATATTTTGCTATTATGATATTATTTCTTACATTTACCTCAACAAAAATCCATATGACCAAATATGATTGTTAAAAGATGATATTTTTCTAACGATTAGATCATAACAAAGAATAATATATTTTATTAGTAGTGTTTGTTTTAGTATATCTTTTAAAAAAATTAGGAAAATTATAATTCAATAGTTATAATTTACTATATAAATTATATACAAAATAAATATTTTTCCTTGATATGTTAGTTAAAATGTGATATTTTATGAATTAATTATAAAAAAATAATTAGAATTTACTATATAAATCATACAAACAAATATATTTTATTGATGAATCAATTAAAAAATTGTCTTTCATGAATCAATTAGTAAAACAAGAAATATATATTTTATCAGTATTGTGTTTCTCGAATTTATATTAACTAAAATATTGAAGAACATTATAATATATCATTTATGTTTTTCTCTCATATTTTTTTTTAATTTTTCGTCGTCTAAATGCAATATTATTTTGTTTGTCGTCTTAGTGTTGTGTTGTTTGATGTTCTCATCTTGTTGTAGTATTTATTTGGTTCAGATTGAGAGAATAGCTTTGACCAATTATAAATTTCAATCGTTAACTTTAGGATTATCAACGTTATAGATTTGGAGATATATATTACAGTAGCTTGAATTTTATCATATTTGTAGACATGTTATTTTTTGTACAATTATATTTGTTCTTATATTCATTCTTTTTGGTTTTAATGACTTTGAATTTGTGTTGTATCAATGTATCATACTAATTTAAATGACTAAATATTATTTTTACTCAAAAAATGTAACTTGAATATCTCCTAAATTAAATTGGAAGAAAAAAAATTATATTACATTAATTATAATTTATTATATAAATCATACACATGTCAAATATTTATCATAAGTCATATTCTAAAAGAGATAATATATGACATTAAATCATGCTCTCATATTGGAAAAATATATTTTAAAAAAAGTACTATTTATAATTTTTAATAATAATTTTATAAAACTAAATTAATATTTTTTTCTAAATTTCAAATATTACATCAACATTCAATAACAACATTTAAAAAATATAAAAAAGCATGTGATTGGTTCAAATATACAAGTATTTTGTTTTGTTAGTTTATGTAAACAGGCATTAAGCAAATATAGATATCTGATATCCCACTCTGCTTTTTGAAGTTTTTTTTAAAAAAAAAATATCTGCTTTTGTCAAGAGTCACAGCTCTCACAGTTGATTGGCCCAATATCTCTAGTAAGCCCGTAAATTTTCCCAATTTGTTTGTAATAAACTATTGGAAAATGCTGAAACGCCCCTCTTAGAATGTGGCTTTTTACGAATGCTGCCTTCAGAAAATAAAAAATGAGTGAATTGCACTTTTAAAAGTGTGCTCTCAGTGGTGTATTTAGCAATTTGTGAGTAAAAATGGGGCTTATTACAATAAAGCTTTATAAGCAAAATCTATACATATTTGGCCGATTTTGTCAACAAGCTTTATTTCATCAAAATTCCATCATACCTCTCTGTAAGCATTTACTCCTTCTTAGTTTGAGTATCATATTAGCAAAATAAAAATAAGTTTCATTTGATATTTCTAATGTAATATTAATTTTTATTTTAACCTACGAAATTAATTATAATAATGGTTTGTTTTGGTCTACAAATTAAAATATACCAAATTTTCATTTTAGCCAAAGATTTTATTTTGGACCACATGTACATGTGCTAAATTTCCTATTGGCCTAAATATATATGCTAACATAAAATTTGTGCCACTATATGTACCAAGTGGTATATATCTCGGAAAACTCTTAAAAGTTGTATCTATCACGCAAATTATTTTCGAGGTATATACCAACCCATTTAAAGGAACTGTCCTACACATGGCCCAATTAAGAATCAATTAATTCCTCACCGTCAGTTTATAAACATAAGGAATGAAATTATGAAACCTAAGTTAATAATTCTAAATTGATTACTAAAAATCCGTACCTATAACTTGTATTAGTAGAACCTAAACTACACCAAGCTTTGATTCTGTACTAATTCTATAAGGTGACAGTGAGCGTCAGGAATTGGAACTTCATTCTAAATTGGTCCACACGTAAGACACTGTATTTAATTTTGAACAGTTGTGTGGGTATCTCTTCAAAATAATTGTGGGACAAACACCTAAATATGAACTGTTTTGGGATATATATATATACACACACTTAAATTAGTCGGTGCATGAGTACCATAATAAAAGCATAGTTCTTTTAAGTTGTAGCTCAACATTTTGTTACACCAAGGTAATGTAAACCTCATTATATCAACTATATGGTATGTGATATTAGTGGTCCTTCGATTAAGATCGAATAATTCAAACTTAAAGTTTGATATATAAAATTAAAAAATATATTAAATTTAGATGTTTTATTTTAATCAAACCACAATTGATATATTAACTGCACACTATACTTCAATTTCTACAATTTTAAATTAAAAAAAAAAGTGAAATTTATAGATTATTTAAAGATTATTGTTAACAAACCCGAGTAAAATAATAAATAAGCTAAATAGCACCTGTGGACCTTAACTTAATTTCAGTTAACGTTTTAGTCCTGTATCTTTTTTTTTTTTCTCGATTTGGTCCTTTATTTTAATTTTAAGTAACAATTTGATCCTTTATGTTTTAAAATATCAACAATATTATCCTTTTTTTTACAAAAAATTCAAAAAACTCATCAAAATTTTCAACAAAAACCCATAAAATCAATTATATTCTTTAATATAATACAAATTTCATCAAATTCGTAACTCAAATCTTCAAATAAACTCATACAAAAATTTCATCAAATTTCATTCTTTATTTGATGTTGTTAGAGATGGAAATATGAGTTTGAGTTTCGAATTTGATGAAATTTGTATTATATTAAAGAATATAAATGATTTTATGGGTTTTTGTTGAAAATTTTGATGAGTTTTTTAAATTTTTGTAACAAAAAAGGATAATATTGTTGATATTTTAAAACATAAAAGATCAAATTGTCACTTAAAATTAAAATAAATGACCAAATCGGGAAAAAAAAAAAGATAAAGGACTAAAACGTTAACTGAAATTAAGTTAAGAGACCATGGATGCTATTTAGCCTAATAAATATTATATGTTACAAAAATTCAATATCCGGTAAACATACATACACACATCGGTTATAATCTCAATTTTTTTAGACGAGTAGAGATTAAATTCGGTATTCCAAATTTATAATTCTCACTATACTATACACTAACCACTTTAACTAAACCCTAGTGATCTCAATCTAACAATTCGCAAGATTGAATTTTAACCTAATTTGTAAAGTTAGAATGAGATTAATATCAATTGTTCAACTACAATAAATAAGTGATTTTGCTACAATAAACAATCCGATTCCGTAGTACAAACATATACATATGTTTAAAATAAGTCTATTTTGGTTTTCTATTTCAAATAACTCAAATAATTTTTTTCTAAGAAAAAATAAATCAAATTGTCTATGACTAGTAAATCTTTTGTCCACATCATGATTTTGGAGTTCTAAACGTAAATGTAACACATTTATTTGTTCAAAGAAAGACTCTCCATATTTATCAAGAGGCTTAAATGTGTTATACGTAGTTGAAATGGCAGAGTAGTTGTTATCAGGATTCAAAACACTTCTCATTATATATACTAAGTATACATCACAGGTAAAAATTAATTGTCATTGTGAAAGCTAAAGTATTTGTTTGTGGCTACAAGTTTTATGAAATTCTTATATTATTGAATGTAGGAGGATCAATCTGTCAAGGAATGGTATTAGAGCAGAGTTGAAAGCAGAACAATTGAAGACTTGAAGTCCTTTTCCATTACAGTTGCCATTTAATCTTGCTTCTTTTTTCTTCCTGGTTACTTCTTCTCACAAATATTGAATATATAAAAGGACATTAACTGCCAAAAACCTATTTAATGGATAAGATAAGATATATGAAATGAATAAATTATTATATTTTATCTAAATTTAGTGTTTAATCAACAAATATAATACGATAAGTTAATCTAAAATTCTTTCTTATTATGTATCTCTAGTTGAAATTTATATCTTAAATATAAGTTAAGTTATAAACTAAGTAATTTATTCAATTACTCTTATAAAATATAATTTAAAATATAAAATTAAAATATAGTAAAATATAAATATAAAAACAATTTATAAAATATAATCCAAAATATAAAAATGTAAATCTAATCAAATATAAATAGAAAAATAATTAATAGAATTTGATATTAAATTTAAAAATGACATATTAATAATTAATTTAAAAAATGTTTATGATTTTATTAGAAGGGTAGTTTTGTCTTTTTATATAATTTAATAAATTAGTAATC
>JBBPBO010000003.1:62089625-62135156 GCA_037974295.1 Cicer cuneatum
AACATAATTTGTTTATAAGGGTATTTTTGTTATTTATATATAATGTATATCATATCTTTATTTACATTATAATAAATAAAACAGAATTATTTTATTACTCGTGATTTTTAAATAAAAAAAATGAAATTATTTATTTAGTAGTGTCAATAGATAGTTTTAAATATAAAATTATTTAATTTTAATTTATAATTTTTAAAATATAATAATTTAATTTTAAAAAACTAATATGTAATTTTTTACAATAATAATTTTATTATTTAAATATAATATACTATATATGATATTATGATAAGATGTATACTAAATATATGACAAAATAAAATGTTGTTATCTTATTGGTTATCATGTGTTATCAAACACATAATATGAAAATGTTTATTCTGTTACTGTTATATCTTATCTTTATCCAGCTTTATATCTTATTACACATATCAAACTGATCCTAGTAGTAAATAAAGATTAATACTCTATAAATTAATTATTTTTTATAATAAATCTCTAATAATTAATACTATGGATTTTTTCCAAATATTCAATCAAAAGAGTAATTTTTTTAAGATATGTTTCACAGTTGGGCTTTAGAGAATTAATTTAGATAATTAAGTCTATATTTTGATATATATTTAAAATTTAAAAAAAAAATAAAGAATACTCATAATTCATGAATGATCCTATAATATTTCAATAACTTTTTAATTGATTTTAAAAATATTTTATTGTTTCTTTAATTTATAAATAGATAATAAATATTTTCATTCATTTCTTTCCCAAACCCAACTCCCAAACTATATATATAAAGAAAACTTATAACTTTAGGAAAAATCGTGAATTATGTCAAAACAAAAATTAGACCGTTTGTTGTTTGCTCTATAAATCTAATCATGCATATACTTTCTTACAATTCATGACCAAAATCTACGCATGTTTATTTGTGTGACAATCCACGCATCACTGCGCGTTCAACAACTCCTACAAATCAAATCTTCGTATATAAAATTCACAGTGATAAATGTTATGTCAACTATAATTCCTTTTAAATTATTATTTCCTCCTAATTGAATATAAACAAAATAATATTTGAAAAGTTAATCCCTTAAATTTTTCAAATACCACTTTATTTATATTTCACTTTAAAGAGATTACATGATGAATGAGTATATTAATTAACTAGATTATGTCGGGCTATATATCTTACACACAGAACAAAAGAGATTTCTATTGATTACAAATATTTAGATGAAAGAATATATTATGGTCCAAGTTCTTTGAGATTGTGTCCCTCTCCTACGTAGTTGTGGTTAGTATTACACTGCCGACAAATAAAAAGGTATACAAAGAAAAGCGAGTTTGTTAATTCCTAATAACATATATAAATTTTTAATAAATAAATAGATGTTAAATAATGTAATATCCAAAATTTTGAATCTCAAAATAATATTTTATAATTTTATAATTATTAGTCGTCAAATCTACAATTAAAAAATATTTTTAAATAAATAACACTGACAAAAATAAAGATAATTATGTAAAGAAATTTTAAACTGTATAATATTAAAACTTTCACAAAAAACTATGTATTAGGAACCACTCACACATTTTTTTTATATTTAATTAAAAAAAAGGCCACATAATCTATTCCAATTTTAAATATATTTATACAACATATAATACATAAGAAAAAAAAATTCAACTCTTTTAAATAAATTTCAAATAAATTATTTTAAAGATTTTGAATTGTTATTTGTTACAATTAAATTATAATTTATAAATATTATTATTATATATATAATAAAAATATTGATATTTTAAATTTTTAAACCCATATATATGTATGAATTATTATTTTAAGACTTTTTTCCAAATTTTTTATTTTTTAAAATTTATGTTTCATTACATTAATTTTCATACAAATGATTTTAATTTTTTTCCACTTAGAAAAATTTATTCGTTTTTGATATTTTCATTCATTCAATTCATTTTTAAATGTATTTATATTTTCAAAAATATAATTTATTTTCAAAAATTATATCCTATAACCAACATTTATACTCCAATTTACCATTTTCATTTTGTTTTTTAAAATGTATCTTGCTAAATTCAATTTGAGTTCCGAAAAATATAAAAAAATGTTTTATGAAATTCAAATGTGTTTAAAAAATTCAAATTTTGTGAACCGATTTTTTTTTCTTCAAGTTTTATGTAACACATTTAACTTAAAACTTTTAAGTTTTCTGGAATATAAATCTGTTTCGGAAAATTTGAACTTTATATACTAAAAAACTTAAAAGCTTTGGTACACAATTGTGTTTTTGAAATTCGAAATTTGTGCTTCGAATTTTTCTTCATGTTTTTCAAAACATAAATTTTTATAGAAAAATCAAACTTTGTATTTTGAAAAATATTTTTTCAAATTTTCTGAAACACAAAACATAAAGTTTGAATTTTCTTTTTAAAAAAAGGGTAAAATGGAATTTTTTATTAAAATATGGGGTAGAAATATAAATATGGGAGTATAGGATAAAATTTTCTGTTTTCCGTGCTTGCAGAAAAAAAACAGAGAGATATTTAAATTACTGTATAAAGAATTGAAGTATTTAATCTTATATCTTAACTCGGTAAAAAAAAACTATATTAGAACAACAATATAGTTGCTTAATAATTAATGAAAGAGAATCTCGTCATACTATATTCTAATGATTATCTATATTATCATTCCATCAAATGAATAACACTCAATTTATATAATTAATTTTAATAAATATTATATATTTTATGAATATGCAATGTGGTGTGAAAACTTTTTAATGTTACTGCATGTAAATCAATTATGTGTAAGACTTTATCTATAGTTTTGATAAAAAGTAAATTAAATTTATTTATTAAGATTTTTTATATCATTAATATATTAATTAAAAACTTATTTAAATATATGAAATAAATACAAAAAATATAAAATTAATTTTATAATAACAAGTTCATTATCTATGCTTGACACGAGCTCCATACTGATAATCAATTATAAGTATTCCTTCAATTCTTATTTATAAACAAAAGTGTTGATATATTTAATTTAAACTTAAATTAAATATATCACACATTTTTATTTATAAATAAATGTAAGTTTTTTTTTAATTATAAGTAAGCATGTTAGATATTGAAAAACATGGTTATGATGATTATCATTACCATATAATGAGCAAAAAGAAGTAGAGTTGTAGAATACAAAAAAAAAACATTGATAATGATCAAATAACTTATGAGTAATTTAAAAGCGCTGTAGCCACGGTTTCCTTCAAATAATTTTCAAAGTACTAGTTTTTGGCAGTACCAAGGCATGCAAACGTAATCTCTTAATGGCATGGCAATTGCTTTTGATGCAAGAAAGTAACCAACTTTTCCCATAAAAGATCCACTTTTTAGTCGGCTTAAAACTTGTGTATAGTGACATTATTGCTACTTAATAATGTCTTCATAACATTTGTTAAGATAATGAAACACCTAGAAAATGTAGTAATCCACTATTTGCAAATGACTGGTATTGTTTAAGATTTTTTTCACATCTTTATTTATAAAATAAGTAAATATATGAGTATATATATATGTATATATGGAGATCAACTAACTATAAAAATAATCCTAATCACATAACCATTAAATTGTTAGTTTTTAATATATATATTAAATCTGTAAATTTTCATAAAATTTTAATTTTTTTTTTAATATTTTGTCGAATAAGTTCAATTCAATGTATGCTATATTTTTTAAAATACAATTACATATCTACATATGTTTAATTCTGTTAACACAACAACCCTGATTTAAAAAGAATACAGATGCAACAAAAAACACACACACAAAGTTTGATCATGGGTGCAATACCTTTATAATGTGCAACTTATATTCAAGTACTACAATCTAAATTACAATATTATTCCTAAACCATTTCCAATAATTAAATCTTACCACTAACAGCGAGCCATACAATCTCCACTAATTATGAGTCATATAGTCAATAACGTCAAAAAGAAGCTATATCCAATAAATTTCTAGAATTTTTGGTAAGATAATTTAAAAATAACCAATAATTAAATTAGTTAAATTCAAAATCTACAAAGTTATTAAGCAAAGTAAAAATAACAAGAGTTACTCATAAAGTAAGTTGATCTCCAATATATATATAGATATCATTAACCATTAATCATTATCATAAATATTTAGTTAAATATAATTAATAAATGAGAGTAACGTACAAAATATTAATTTGTAGATGTAACTAGAAGAAGAAAAATTAACTGTGTCTTAAAAATATAAAATAATAGTAGTCAATTACATTTTTTAAAAAGTGACATTTATGTTTTCTTAAAAAAAGTGACATTTATTTACACAATGTTGGAAAAAGTTGGTTATATGACTCTGTGTGAACCTTATTAAATATTCCCGACCAATGACCATTTACTAAACAGACATCATTAAAGATTGGCTAGTGCTCCTCAAGGTATTATTAAATAAATATAAACTAGAAAATTATCAATTAAATTAAAATACTCCCTCTCTTAATTTTTAGAAAAAACAGTCATGGGTATTTTTTTCCAATAATTTATTTTTTGAGAATTCTATTAGTAATTAGAATGACTTAATGAATTATATAAAAAGAAAGAATTACTTTAATGAAAAATATTATTATGTGCTAAGCCAGAAACCATTATTATTATTATTATTATTATTATTATTATTATTATTATTATTATTATTATTATTATTATTATTATTATTATTATTATTATTATTATTATTATTATTATTATTATTATTATCCGGCCTGGCCATTGTTCCTTAGACATCAAGCTAAGGAAATGACTTAGAAGCTTACAAATGCTGACATGCATTGTTGTTATACATCTTTCAAATAGCTCTCTCAAAAGTCAAAACTAAAAACGGATCATGTAATAAATGGAGTAAATATCTGCTTTGAAACCAGTCAAACCACGTTGGATTGTCAACACACCAAGGTTGTTTTCCTTATTTGATGCACATAAATTGGTGCAAGATATACGCTATAAATAAATTGCTATCAATTATCTTTAAAAATATTTATAATTATAGTCCATCATTTTATTGATCTAATATTTAAAATTAATTGTCTAAAATTTTTTATACGCTTTAAAATTAATTATATTTTGTTTTAAGGATAAGACTTTCTTGAGATTTTTTTTCTTTTTATAGGACATCTTTCAATTATTCAACTGAAATAATTATTTATTTACTAACTTAAAGGAGTCTTATATATAAACATATAAATAGTATACATATAATCCTTTCTATCTTAAATATAAATCAAAGAAAACTAATAGATTTAAATTAAATTTTAAATTAAATACATTAATTTTACTTGATAATAGTTTTACTTATATTTAATTTGATACCAAAAGAAGTATATATGTAAATAGTAATAATTGAGTTTTTCTATTGTGCACAAGAAAAATATAGTTGCACATCTACTCGTTTGCACCATTGAATTAATTATAAATTCCTCACTTGAATGAATTATAAAATTTATTTATTTAATGATGAAAATATACATGTACATGATAGAAGATATGCTTTCACTTGCACAACAAAAACACCATAAAACTTGCCGTAATAATTAATATAAAAGTGATGGAGAGAGTTTCACATTCTCAATTTGTGGGGTACTTTACCAAAACGAACCAAACCGATTTGTACGAACTTAGATTCCTTTCCGTCTAAATTTTTTGCATTCACGTAGATGATTAATAATTGTTAGATTTAAATTAAACGGTCTAGATTCAAATTCAATATTTTTAATCATGTAATAAAATTAAAATCTCCATATTTTTAGATCATCTATCTCAATTGAACGGCCCACAATTTCTTGATCCTCCAAATTCAATTTCCGTAACAATAGAGAATCCAAATTCATATTTGTAGACACATCTCATCTCAACCTATAAATCACACTTCAAACCAATTGTGTTGTGTGCTATAGTCTAGTGTGGTGTTGTAAGCCTCCACTTTTCTTTTTTTCTATATTCCCTTCATTCACTTCTAAAAAGTTTGTTTAGGAGTTTGAAGAGGAAACAACAATGGACGAAAAGAAACAACAATTACATAAGAATCACCAATTTGGAGCTTCCAAAATTCCATTACTTGTACAACATTGTTGTCTTTTTCTTTACATCTTCAACATCATAACTACTACTACACAAGCTTTTGATTATGGTGATGCACTTTCAAAGAGTCTCCTTTATTTTGAAGCACAACGTTCAGGGAGGTTACCTTACAACCAACGTGTCACATGGCGTGACCATTCTGCCCTCATTGATGGTCTAGAACAAGGGGTTAGCTCAAATTCTCAAAAACCCAAAATTTATTTACATGTCAAATATTTAATTCATGTATTTTCACTTAAAGGGTATTGTAATTCAAGTTAAAAATTGAATTTTTTTTATGTGTAGGTGGATTTGGTTGGAGGGTATTATGATGCAGGGGATCATGTGAAATTTGGTTTACCAATGGCATTTACTGTGACAATGCTTTCATGGGGTGTTATAGAATATTGGGAAGAAATTGAAAGTGCTGGTGAATTAGAACACACAATGGAAGCAATTAAATGGGGAAGTGATTATTTCATCAAAGCTCACACTAGTCCAAATGTGTTGTGGGCAGAGGTAATTTAATCCAATTCAATTAATTAATTCCACTGTTTTAAGAGAGATATTATTAATTATGTGTTATGAAATTAATGAAGATGTTTAATGAAATTCTTTTTTTTTTATTAGGTGGGTGATGGTGACACTGATCACTATTGTTGGCAAAGAGCAGAGGACATGACAACATCAAGGAGAGCATTCAAGATTGATGAGAAGAATCCTGGTTCAGATCTAGCTGGTGAGACAGCAGCAGCTTTGGCAGCTGCTTCCATTGTGTTTAGGAAAATAAATCCACATTACTCTACCTTACTTTTACACCATGCTCAACAGGTACTACATCAAAATTATTTGTACAATATCAACTCTCTTTACTCATTTTTGTTTGTATTTGAAATTAAAGAATTTGACGTTGTAGCATGATCATGTTGATATTAGACACTAACATGGAGACACTTTAAAATGAAAGTAATTTAATATATATCATATGCATTACTGTTTTATTGGTAATTAAATACGTCATTAACAAAATAGTATAACTAGATGTGACACATCCAATCTCAAATAAAAAAGAATATTTACCTTATCAATATCGATATTATTAGTTGAGTGTTACTAACAAACAAACGGGTACTATAAATAATTGCTGCAGCATCTTTTTGTTTGAAAATATTAAGCATGTTTGGGTTTTGAAAATTATGCAGTAATAAAGTTGATTAATAATAATTGAAATGAATGGTATGTTGTTGTAGTTGTTTGAGTTTGCTGATAAATATAGAAGAAAATATGATGCAAGTGTTGGAGCAGTGAAAAGTTACTATGCGTCGGTGAGTGGATACATGGATGAGTTGTTGTGGGCAGCCACGTGGCTATACAAAGCCACCGACAAAGAAGATTATTTAGACTATGTAATTTCCAATGCTAATATTTTTGGTGGCACTGGTTGGTCCATTTCAGAATTCAGTTGGGAAGTTAAGTATGCTGGTCTTCAAATCTTAGTTTCTCAGGTAATATTTCCTTTAATTTAATTGTCCAAAGTTTTAACTTTTTATCTTAAATGGAGGTTACAATTCACTACATCTTTTTTTATTTCTTAAAAGATTGTTAATATAGTTTTTAACTTGTGGCATGAGAGTGTAGTTGCAATCATAATATTTTAGATTTTTAAATCTATAAATTGACATCAAAACCACATTTTTAGACCACATTTCTTGTATTTTTCGGTAATATAAAGATTCATAATGTAATAATCGTAATTTGATCCTAATTTAAAACTTTACTTTTATATACTAGTAGTTTAGTTCATGGTGTGTGTGATTTTTTTTTTCCCTCAAAACTTTGTTTTGGTCCATGTGGGGTGGCTTATTTATATGAAACTTTTTCTAGATTTGGCTTTACTAATCGAAAACGAAGGGTTAAATATTACTCCTTTAATTTTTAAAACGTGATTCATGGAGTATGCATGAATCAAAGTATATTGGTGTATTATTATGATCTTTAGGTATCATAAAATGAAAACTATTAAAAGTGGAATCAAGCACAAGAGCACGTGCTACTGCCTGGTGGTGCTCTAGCTTTGCATCAATGTGTAATTAAAGTGATGTTGCTTATGGTTGAGCCAAATGTTGGAGAAGCCAAAAGTATTGAAAATTATAAATCCATACTCTGCGCACCAACATGGTGTAGTTCTTTTTAACAAAAGTATTGAAACCCCTTTTTTATATATAAAAAAAAACACAATAATAATATTTGTATTTCTAAATTTTTTTTTTACACGTATTCAATATCTCATTTTTTATTTATTTACTTTTATCTCTATCAAAACGTAGACAAAATTTATGAATGCACATAGGTAATTTTTCAAAACAAAATACGATTCTAACCGGCAAATTTTAAGAAACATATTTTTCAGAACATTAATTTGTTTTTAAAAAAACTATCGATAAATCTAATTTATGTTTTCTGAAATAATAAAATTTTAAATTTGAGTTTTTCGAAATATTTTTACTTGGAAAATTTAATTTACGTTTTTTGGAACACATTTTTATTTTAAAATATTTAAATTTTGAGTTTTTTAAAATACATTTACAATTTTATTGGATAGTAAATCTTTTTAATATATTTTAAAAAAATAATAATAAGAGATAAATATGGATTTTTGGGTGATTTGTGGGGTAGAACCATAATAATGGGGTATGAAATAAAATTTTCAAGAAAGGAAAATGAATTGAGTTGAATCGAAAAAATAAAGTCCATGCATAAAATTAAAGCTCATATTCTTCACATGTCTACTTATATAATAAATTTTTTTGAAAATTTTTAGTCCTAAATATAAAAAAAGTTACAAGTTTTAAGATGTATTTATTATTTAAATGTCTTTTAAACTCTTGTATTTTTATTAAATATATAATTAATGTTTATATTAATAGATGTGAAAGCATTTAATATTAAAGTTACTTTAATAAAAAACTTTCAAAAATAACATATTAAATGAATCTTCTTAGTCTCAGTTATTTTGGTTTTTCTTTTTTTATATATAATACCAGATGGATTAGTAGTGTAAGAGATGCAAAGTATTTGTTGCAATCTAACTACAATTAATGCCATATTTTTTTGCAGTTTTTAAACCAAGCAAAACACAAGAAGCATATAGATATACTTGAACAATATAGATCAAAAGCAGAGTACTATATATGTTCATGTCTCAACAAAAACATGAATGGAAGCAATGTGGAACGAACTCCAGCTGGATTACTATACATAAGACAATGGAACAACATGCAATATGTTTCAACAGCATCATTTTTACTCACAATATATTCTGATTTTCTCAAAAACACAAATCAAAAGCTCACATGCCATGAGGGAATTGTGGATCATGAAGAAATTCTAAGTTTTGCTAAATCACAAGTTGATTACATTTTGGGCTCTAACCCAATGAACATGAGCTACTTAGTGGGCTTTGGGCCTAGTTACCCTAAAAGGGTCCATCATAGAGGAGCATCCATTATGTCATATAAGGAGAATAAAGGGTTTATTGGGTGTACTCAAGGGTATGATAATTGGTATAGTAGTGAGGATCCTAATCCTAATGTTTTGGTTGGGGCTTTGGTTGGTGGGCCCGATTGGGAAGACAATTTTGAAGATAAAAGGAGCAATTTTATGCAAACTGAGGCATGCACTTACAATACTGCCCCTTTAGTAGGTCTTTTTGCAAAGTTCTTGCATATAGAGAACAATAAAATGGTACATGATTGTAATTCACTTTTTGTTGCTTCCTTTAAATAAATAATATAGTAAAAAGTAAATTTAATACTAGTACTATGCTACTCCTATATCTTTTCGCCGGTCGATGGATGATTTGTGGTAACTTTATTTATTGATATGATTTTGGATGTATAAAAGATGAAAAATGTTGTTTGTTCGAAAAAAATACCCACACGACACATAAAGAGAAATAAATGCTATTCCTTTCTTAAAAGAATCGTGAATTTTTTCTTCATAACAAATAGCATCGTTGATAATAAAAGATATAAAAAGACAGTTTTAAAATTGGTGATATTAATTGTATCTTTATACACGAAAATCATAAATTGAAACTCTTTAATTAATTCAATTTCTTTTAGTTCTTTGTATGGTCGAGAGAGATTAATTCTATATATAATGTAGAGAATATTGAGTTGAGTCTGATAAAAAAATCATCCGTTATAATATTAGATTGGATCAAACTGTTCATTTTTAAATTGAATTAGATACTAGATTATCTATATATCTTTTTTTAATTTAATTATTAGTGATTGATCATCATATTTTTCTAAAAAAAGAACACAACCTTAATTTTTTTCAAAAATACAATGTAATTTATTTTCACTATTTTTTTTAACAACTAATATATATAAACATACAATCAACGAGAATATCAAAATCATAAAAATAATCATAAAATACTTTATTGCAAATATTAATATAATCAAAGTTGCAAGGTTCTTAAAATTGCATAAAGTACTTGCAAGTATCAAAATAATTAATGTGCAAGATCAATAAATAACTAAATAATTTTTAAGAATTGAACCACGTAAATAAAATGAGTCGAGTATGATTTTATCTAATATTCAAATATTAAACAATTTATTATTTAGTAAAATCAGAATTACTTATTTACACTCATTTATCTAACTCAAATCATTTTTTGAGTCGATCTAAGTTAGGTTAACCGAGTAGGTTAAGTTGGCCCAACTCATTTAGAGCCGTAGACAAGCCTAGGAATGGGCCAAACAAAAACCAAAAATATGAAGAGGGTCACATTCTAATTGATCTCTTAACAAAAATATGAAAATATATTTATCAATTTGATTATAAAAAAAATCTTAAACATAGCTCAAATTAATCTAAAATAGAACTGAAAAATCTCTAAAATTGTCCTAAAGATAATTATTTGACTTAAACTTAATATTTTAAAGATCAAATTAACATTTTTGAAGAAGATCTGTTTGTTTGTTTTTTTTTACTAACAGGGGACCAAGTGTGAAGGGGGTTGTAAAAAATAATTACATTATAGGCTAAATAGGACCTGTGGTCCCTTAACTTAATTTTTGGTAACGATTTGGTCCTTTATCTTTTTTTTTTCCCATTTTGGTCATTTATATTTTTAAATAATTTCAGCCTCAACCTTTAAGTGGGATTCCGTTAAAAAAAAGTTAAAAAGTTACCCCTCCGTTTCCTTTTCCCTGGTTTTCTCTCACGTTTATGTTTCTTTTGTTTGGTTTAGGGTTACCTTTCTTCTCCCATTCACTTTCTCCCTTCATATCCTTTCTTATCTTCTCAAACAAAGTAATTGCATCTACATTCAATGTCATAACTCTACAATTGATGAACAAAGACAACATCAATAAAAAAAATTTTCAGCAATAATCGAATAATTTTTTTTTCATCTGAACCAAATCTAAAAACCCTAAATCCCAAAGGTATTTATGGTTACCACAAAATTCCTACAACCCCAAAATTTTCTTCCTCTGTTCGGACCCCATTTTGTCACTGTGCGAATTACAGGTTTCAGGCCACAAGCGCAATTTGGCAACCATGAATATGATTTTCCATGGAAGGGAGATGAGAATGGAGAAGACGATGAAGAAAAGAGATGACATGGGAGAAGAGAAGAAAAGAGATGAAGGGAGAAAGTGAATGGGAGAAGAAAGGTAACCCTAAACCAAACAAAAGAAACATAAAAGTGAGACAAAACCCAGAGAAAAGTAAACAGGGGTAACTTTTTAACTTTTTTTGTAACGGAACCCCACTTTAAGGTTGAGGCTGAAATTATTTAAAAACAATTAAAATAGAAAAAAAAAAAATAAAGGACCAAATCGTTACCAAAAAATAAGTTAGTGCTATTTAGCCTATATTATAAGTGTACTTTTGTTTGTGTCAGTCATTGGTCTCAATTTTTGGTATATTCCTCATCTCTCATAAATAATTTAACTCAATTTCATTACTATTCCCCAAATGGGTATCGATCAATCTCCGCCGCCGTGGCGGTGGCGGTGCTTCCTCCTATTCATCGGAATAGTAACCGTCTCAACCACCGTAATCGCTTCTGACGACACTCACAATAAACGTGAACATCTAGTCTCCAGAATTGCCTTTGGATCATGTTCTAACCAGAGTGCTCCTCAGGTTTCAATTTTTTTTTCTTTCTGTGTACTTTTTATTCTATTCTGTTTTGTCCGCTTTATGTTTTTTTTCTTCTTAGTGTTGTCGTTTATTGGAACTAATATGTCACAAATGATTCACTTTCTTTGTTTCAACCATGATGTCTCAATTCTCGTAACAACACAGTAAAAAAATGTTTTGTGGTCCTTTTATTTTATTTTTTTAATTTGATTTTTATGTAACAGGAAACAAACCAATTACTGTTTCTGTCTATTGTTTTGCTTGAATTCTAGAACTTGTTCACTTTCTTACTAAGAATTATTCGCTTGGATGAAGATTTATAATATGATCCAATTCTTTTTAAAAGAGTGAGATTTATCGCAATTTAAAAGGTAACCAAAATTATTTAGAAAATAACTTAAATTCCTAGTGTGTGTGACACTTTGCACACTTATACCACCTAAATTATTCATCTTGAAGTCATTGTTCTCAATTGCTTAGGGCAGAAAATAATAGTTTGTTCAAAATTTGCTATGCAATAGTGCTATAGCGCCACTATTGCAAGTATTTGACAACATCTTGTACTAAATAGTGTATTACAGAACAATAATGATTTGTTCAAATTCCACAATGCTATAGCAGTGATTTAACAACACTGGTTGAAGTAAACGCAGACAGTAATTTTGTTTACATTTAAGTACTTGGCAGTAAATTTTACTGTCTGGTCTAGGACATTCTTGTGTAGTATCTATCTGCTGTTTATAGTATTTGCTTGGCTCAAATGTTAAATTTTGAGTTTGCAATGTTATACTGGTCTCTTATTTTTATGCTTTACACTTGACAACTTCCTTTTATAATGCAAGCTTAGTATTACTTCCTTTTCATGTCAGCTGGTTAATATATGTGTATGTTTTCCAGCCCATATGGGATGCAGTGGTAGACTTCAATCCTCAAATATTTATATTTCTGGGAGATAACATCTACGGAGACATCAAACGCCCTTTTAAAATATTCGGACGGGAAAGGACTATTGGGCCGTGGAAGAATGTTCCACGATTTCTTCCTTCCTCTGAGGAGGAAATGGAGGCTAAATACAAGAAGGCTAAGTCTAATCCTGGATATGTTCGGGTTAAAGAGAGTGCTGAGGTGTTTCATTCTAAGATTTTATAGTTGTTTTTGATTGGGATTTGAGATTCTTATTTAATAGGCAACACTGTTCTTAGTCTAATTTTTACATTGGAATGTTATAGGTTATTGGTACATGGGATGATCATGACTATGGATTAAATGATGCAGGAAAAGAATTTCATGGAAAAATGACCAACCAAAAGTTACTTCTTGATTTCTTGGATGAACCTCAAGATAGCCCAAGGTGGACATGGATAATTCCCCTTGCTGCATTATATTTATTTGAGTTTGATTTTGATGCACTGTCAGTCAAAACCTTTTACACTGTCAACCCACCGCAACTACTCATATGTGACTTTTAAGATAGTTTTAATGAAAGTCAAATATTTTTAATGATCCAATGATTATAATTGATAGTGTAAAAGAATCTTTACATGGACACTGGATAATAATTAAATCCATTTTTAATGAGTATATATGCAATCTTTTTCTTGATGCTGGGGGAATTTTACAATGTTATGGTGCATGTGGTATTTGATGAAGACAGTTCTAGAGTCTCTGTCTATCTGATATATGTATTCATTCATTAATAGATTTTAATAAGCAACACATGAAGATTTAGTACTTAATGCAGCTTCTTATTTCAGGCGGAAACAGGCCGGTGTCTATGCCTCGTATACATATGGTCCCATGGGCAAAGATATCAAGGTATTGACTTAATAAAAAGACAATTTTTGTCATTCAATATTCAATTCATGAAATCTTGTCATGGTTATTGTGCTTTGGTAGGCTAATAGCACCTAATCCATCTCAAAATGTTGTGACTTTTCACTTTGTTATCTTCAATAATGAAACTACAGAGTTTCTTTTAGTTGGTGTTTAAACTTTTAAGCAGTCATCTTGTATTGTACTAATATATTTTGTTGTGTATTGGGGAAACCTATTTAGGTTGTACTGTTAGATACCAGATACCACAGAGATACTATAGGAAGTGATGGAACCATTTTGGGGAATTCACAATGGTTATGGTTGGAGAAAGAGTTAAAGGGTCCACCAACCGCCATTACCATAATTGGATCTTCTATTCAGGTATGGAAATTAGTTATCAATTGTTATAATCACTAAGATTAATCAGTCTGTAAATTTTATCACGTTTCTAAACACAATGTATACTAGGATATCTGCATCAATTTAAGCATTGGGGCTTTTCGCTACGTTATTAACCATTACGCTTGTATGCTTGACACTATATACATTTTACTGGAAAAGTTAGAAAGAAAGAGGTTGGTTTAATGACTCACTGAATTTGAATAACAATATGCTTTTTAAAATTTAATAACTTTCAGGGTTTCACTTAACTAAATCTTGCCAATCTCAGAAGAACTGAGTTTTCTGCTTGAATTGTTTACTTCAAAAAATCGAGAATTTGAGACATGTTTCTTTTCATTATGTTGATAATAACATGAAATCATTTGTGCTTTTTATCTTAGCATTATTGCTCTTGTTAATGATTTGGATATGTTAGCCACTAGGTGGTTACACAACTCACATTAAGAGATTAGGTTCCTTTCTAATTTGATTGTATTGATTAATGATGAATTCATGCATTTAATTAATATGCATTTCAGGTTATATCAAATTTATCAGCAACTCTTCAACCATTGTTTGCTATGGAATCATGGGGTCGTTTTCCAAAGGAAAGAGAACGCCTTTTCAAATTAATAGCAGATAGTAAGGTAATAATACCTTGCAGTGCATTCATATTCTACTTTTATTTTCTATTCTAGCCTTTGTTGTTAAAATGAACCACATAAATATCATTTACATAATATTGTGAATCAGTATTTATTTCACATCTTGTTAGTCCATTTTTAACAGAGAGGCGGAGTATTTTTTATAAGCGGAGATGTTCACTTTGGGGAAATTACAAGATATGACTGTGCTTCGGACTATCCACTATTTGATATTACCTCAAGTGGGCTTACTCAATCAGTCGAGGAGGTTGTTCTGACTTTCTTGCGTCCTGTAGTGAGATTCGTCGCATGGTTGACTCCGTCTACAATGAGAGTTAAGGGACCAAACTGCAGATATAGTTCTTGTGTATATGGTAAACTTTACCTCCTCGTTTTTTGGCAAGAATACTTACTTACATTGGTTTCCATGTTTTGATGTTACAAATGTTGTCTTTTGTTAGGCCAGCCAAACTTTGGAACCATTGAAATAGATTGGGACTCTCACCCAGTGAGTGTGAAATTCAAAGTCCGGGACAAGAATGGGGTCGCCGTTACAGGTGCCGATATTTCATTATTGGAATTACATCCATCAAAATCAGAAACTCTTGACAGAGTAAAAACAGGAGATAATCAGAGGCATTGCACTCTTGAAGTTAATCTGCCATGGACTAAAAGATATCGCCTCGCGTTCTTATTTTCTTTCACTATTGTTGGTAAGTCACTTCCAAATTCTAATTGCTAGACATTTTTTTTGGAGATGAAAGTTTCCATGGTAACTTATAAAGATATTAGTAAATCAAAGTTAAGATTTAATTATCATTAGATCTAAGTTGGATTAGCTCTTTCTATTCATTGTTGTGTTGTCAATTGCAGACAGCAAAAAATAACAGTTTGTTCAAATTCTACTATGCTACAATACTATACTCCGCTATAATTGCTATTTGACAACTATGTTCATTGTATAACACACTTATTTTTTGTTATACTCTTTCTTATGATTCACTAATTTTGGTTATTATAATTTGGTTATCGCTGCAGCGTTGGTTCTTGCATTCCTCGGGCTTGTTTATGCTTCTGTCACACTTTTTCGACTAGGTCTAGGAGGATGCAAAAGAAAGCACGAATGACACGTTTAGATAAATTAATACACAATCAGCAAAAGGGAGCATGTGTAATATCTTCTCCTTTGTAGATTTAACCTTATTACTGATTATAGGTCAATAAGATTTATGAGTATTCTTTTACTGTTTTCACTAGTATAATGTACATTTAGTGTGTTTGGTTTTCTATTTTTGTTTAGTACTAGTACCTTAATGCAAAACCAAACACACACTTTGAATTAGATTTTTCATTTTGCTTTGTAGTTTTATTTAATGCTTTAGCTATTTGATAATGATATGATGCATGGAATGTCATTGGCATGCCAACTCTTGTGCCACATTGATTAATACAAATTTCTCCCTTCCTCAATTTCCCAGTTTTTTTAATATATATATATATATATATATATATATATATATATATATATAATATTTGGTCGCTTAAAAAAAATAGTTTTGTTACTTTGATCGTTGAACATTTTTTGTCTATATATAAATTTGTCGTTACCTTACTAATGAGTTCATTTCGTTTAAGATCAAATAAACAATATTTTTTCTAGGGAACAAATAAAATATTAATTTCTCTATTTTTAAGCCGTGCAAACAAAAATATGATAGTGCATATAGTCAACCTAAATTCAATGATCAATCAAAGAATTGAAAAGTGTAATGTTCAATTTAATCTTTCCTTCCAGAAAGACCACTGTCAGCTGCATGGAATCTGCTTGTGACGTCTTAAGCAGGGTGTCTTTTTCCACTTGAAATTTTATTGTAGCCGATGAAGAATTGGAACACCGTTAATTTAAATGTAAAACAATTGTGATATGAAAGTTGAAATATATTTGAGTTTAATTTTTATAGACTGATTTTATATGTATTGAAGTCCGTTAGAAAATGAGCTGTTGAAATATTCTTTCTACTCCAAATCAAAGAAATGTTTTTTTTTTTTTATCAGATCAATATATATTCTACTTCTATGTGTGCATGTATGTTGCTATCATTTTCCAACCGATAAATTAAAAAATTAGTTGTGAAATGTAGATGGTACACTAATACAATCACATGCACAACATATTTCATCTTGTGTGAGACGTCACCCTCAATTAAGTGGTTGTATCCTTTTTGTGTTCCATCTAAAGTCAAATTAGAGAAATTCAATAATTTAATTATTATCATGAAGAATAATTATTTGGATCACCATATTTTAATTTAGTATTGTGAAGAATAATTTCCATCATCATATTTTAATTTAGAGCTACGAAGAATAATTCAATGCGGCTAAATACAAATGCACACATTTTTTTATCATTCAATTAAAATTTTTAATTGAATGGTCCAAATTTTAAAATAAATTTTATTTTATTTTTTAAATTTATAATACGAATACGAAATTTGAAATTTAATCTTGATCGAATAACGAGGTGTGTATATGATTGTGTATTGTCACAAGGTTGTGACAAACAAAAAGATCCAAGTAAAATACCTAGTCACATAAAAAAAACATATAAATAAATAATAAAGCTTGATTAAGACAATAAAAATTAAAATTATAGAGTGCTGGTAATTTGACTCTAAAATAAAGAAAATAACAAAAACATTCATAAAACTATAAAACACTGATAGTTACTTACAATTTTAAGAAATAAAATGTCAATTTACTACTAGTAGAATCTACAATAACCAACATATTAGACCTTTGACCTTATGTATCTTCTCCAAGAAAAACTATTAAATTACAATTTTTAATATTTTTATAAATTACTTAATATATTTTTTCCATAAATATTCATTATATTAATCATTTAATTTTGATTTTGATGTTTTTATCTCTAAAAATAAAACCAAACTTAGCAATTACCTTTCACCAAAATGTTACTAAATGGAAAGTAAAAGTAAAAGTCAATGGTGATATGAGATATGAATTGGCAAGCAAGTAGCAAGAAAGAAAAAAACTAAAAAACGTGTTTGACTCGCTTCACTCCTATCCTATCCCATACTCTATCAACAATAAACATTAGCTCCCAAGTCCGAACCTTTGAACACACAACACAATAGAGAAAGTAACAAAGACGCGTTCTTTGAATTCAATTCCACTCACACACAATTCACCAATTTAAAAACCTCTACCTATGCTTCTAAACTAAAACCAAAAAAAAAAAAACAACCTATCATATCCATTCTTCAATCTCAACATGTTGTATCACTCAATTTTATTAACACTAATCCTCATCATCACAAAAACACAATCCCAACAAGAATACGTAAACAACAATCAAGACGACTGCTATAACACATACAACTCAACATCAGGCAACATTTGCAACAGCATCCCTTCATGTCAATCATACCTCACTTTCAAATCTACACCCCCCGATTTCAACACCCCCCTTTCCATTTCACACCTCCTAAACACCCCACCTTCTCTCATCTCCCAATCCAACAACCTTCAACAACCCATCCCCAATGACACAATCATAACCGTTCCCGTTAACTGTTCCTGCTCCGGCAACGGTAACTACTACCAACACAACTCTACCTACACTTTGAAAACCTTCGGTGAAACTTACTTCTCCGTCGCTAATATAACCTACCAAGCTCTTACCACGTGTCAAGCTCTCATTGCTCAGAATTCTTACGGTGATCGAAAGCTCGTTGTTGGTCTCAACATAACCGTTCCTCTTAGATGCGCTTGTCCTACCAAAAAACAGAGTGATCAAGGTTTCAAGTTTCTTCTCACTTATTCAATCTCTAAAGGTGAAACCGTTTCTTCCATTGCTGATCTTTTCGGCGTTGATGAACAAAGCATTACTGAAGCTAACGAGCTTTCTTCTACTGCATTTATTTTCTACTTCACCCCTCTTTTAATCCCTCTAAAAAATGAACCCCCTAAAAAATTTACAAAACAAGCTCCACCGCCAGAGACTCCGCCGCCGCCACCGGCGACGGAGAACGGTGATTCCACCTCTTCCAAGAAATGGGTCATTGTCGGTGTAGCGGTTGGGGTTGTTGTATTACTTCTTCTAGCTCTCTCTGTTTATTTCCTCTGTTTCTATAAACGCCGGCGACGACAGCCGGAGATACCACCGCCGGGGGTGAAGGCTTTCACGGAATCTGAAACCCAAAGGGTCACGGATTTTACCTCAAAAACAGAATCTTGGTCCCTTTCTTCTGAGGGGATTCGTTATGCGGTTGATTCGTTGACTTTGTATAAGTTTCAAGATTTGCAAAATGCAACGAATTTTTTCAGTGAAGAGAACAAGATTAATGGTTCTGTTTATAGAGCTTCTTTTGAAGGTGATGATGCTGCTGTTAAGATTCTTAAAGGTGATGTTTCTTCTGAGATAAACATTTTGAAGAGGATTAATCATGCGAATATTATAAGGTTGTCTGGTTTTTGTGTCTACAAAGGTAACACTTATCTTGTTTATGAGTTTGCTGAGAATGATTCTCTTGATGATTGGCTTCATCAATCTGAGAAGAACAAGAACAAGAAGAATTATCAGAATTCTATGATTTGTTTGAGTTGGATTCAGAGAGTTCAGATTGCTTATGATGTAGCGGATGCACTTAATTACCTTCATAATTATGCTAATCCACCTCATGTTCATAAGAATTTGAAAAGTGGTAATATTCTTTTGGATGGAAATTTTAGAGCTAAAGTTTCAAATTTTGGATTAGCAAGAGTTATGGAGAATGAAGAAGGGAATAATGAAGGGTTTCAATTAACAAGACATGTAATTGGTACTCAAGGTTACATGGCACCTGAGTATATTGAGAATGGTTTGATTACTCCAAAGATGGATGTTTTTGCTTTTGGTGTTGTGATTTTGGAGATTCTTTCTGGAAGAGAAGTTGCTGGCGGGGATCAGCTTCTGTCTGTTACTGTGAATCAGGTTCTTGAAGGGGAAAATGTCAGGGAGAAGCTTAGAGGTTTCATTGATCCAAATTTGAAAGATGAATATCCTTTGGAACTTGCATATTCAATGGCTGAGATTGCTAAAAAATGTGTTGCTAGTGACCTTAATTTAAGACCAAATGTTTCTGAGGTTTTCATGGTTTTGTCTAAGATTCAATCATCTACATTGGATTGGGATCCATCTGATGAGCTTGAACGGTCTAGATCTGTTGGCCAAGTTTCTGTTAGTAGATAGTTAGTGATTTTTAATGCAAAATTGGATAAGAGATTGATTTGAGAGTTTGTGTAATCTTTCTATATGTAGAGTTTATGTTGGCCTCTTTTTTGTATCACATTACATGCCTTGATGATCATTGTGTTACTGTTATAAATAGAAGTTTACACTGAGGTAGTAAAATTTTCTATTCCTGAAAATGGCTACTTCAATTTGTTTTTCTTTAACATAGTAAGTTAATAATAAACAAAACCTTGGCCTAGTTTGATGTGTTAATTGTATAAAATTCAGATTTCCAGTTAATATGTTATTGCCATATTGAAAAATGATTCAGATAGGCCAAGGTTTCAATTTTGTTGGCTTTTTAGCATGCTTTTTATGTTTTCTATTTCTTTTGATGTAAATCCTTTTTGTGTTTTTGTCAAAGTAACAATCGTTAGAACTGTGAAACATGAACTTGGACAAGGTAAAATTGCCATTAATTAAAAAGAAAACTGCATGGTTTTCTCTTCATGTTTTTCCACAACAATATTCCCTTCATGTTTTAGGTTCTGTGATGACATCATTTGCAACAATTTTCTTTGCATTCTACTGCATAGTCAATGGATTAAGAGGGACATATTATTATATTTTTTTCTCAAAATTCAACGGCTTTCAGCGATATGCAACTAGGTGGAAATAGGTTATACCGAATGATAGAAACTTATGACCTAATTTTAGTAGATAGTAGATAAGGCCAAAACTCTGACTTTCAAAAAACGTCTTTTAACTCTATCAGACCGATCTATTTAAATAAATATAAATAAATTACTATTACTATTATATTAAAGTAGTTTTAGACGTGCGTTGTGCAATTGAAAATTATATTTTGTTTATTTTATTAAAGTAAATTTTAGTGTTGATCATGTGAAAGTACAAATATTTATTTTAATATGAAATTATGAGATCAAATTTGAAATCAATAAATTGTAAAATAGATTAAATTGACTATAGAATAAAGGGGAAAAAATATATTAAAAATTTAATAGTATAGTATAAAATTAAAATTAAAATTAAAAGAACAATATATAAACGCATATCCAGTAGTATAAACATATTCAATAAAAGAAGAAAGTCAAAAATTTGTTTCTATACATGTGTGAATATGAACGTATTCATGAATGTTAAATTATATATATATACACGAACAAATAATAGTATGATGTAAAGAAAAACAACTAATATTAAGAATTTAGGTGTTTTTCATGATAATTTATAATAGTAAACATTACCACTATTGTAAATTATAATGATTTTTTATGGAGTAAAAAGAGTTAGCTCAAGGGATTTGAACACACAATCCAACTCTTTGATATAGTAGAAATCTAAGTAAAATGAAAAGAATTGTAATGGTAAACTAAATTATTATTATTATTATATTAAGGTAAATGTTTGAATATTTTTATCTAAAAAAAATATAGATTGTTTTCTATAAAGAAAATCATCCGATTCTATGTTAAAATATTTAGCCAAAATTCCTATTTTTTTGAAATTTTCATTGTGTAAATAGATAAAATGTTAAGGAATCTGTGCACATACTTCATAAATAAATAGAATACTTTAATAAAATAAATTATAGAATAATAGTGAAATTTGAGTAGTTGAGATTGAGAGATTTAACATGACATTAGTGTTAAGGGTATATAAGTGAGTTTGAATTGCAATAGCAAATAATATGTTTAAAAAAGATTAAAAAAATACTAAGATTAAACATTGGAAACAAAGTAAAATATTAGTGAGAAATTACCTACACCAGAAGAAATTAAGTTGTTCATATTAGAATAAAATTAAAAGAGAGAGATAATAAATAGTGGAAAGATAGAAAAAGAAAAAAATAATAAAATGGAAAAGAATTTGGAATAAGAATTGTGAAACCATGATAGTCTTAGGTGGATAAATTATGAGTCATTGACAAATGTGTAACTTAATGAGAAATTATTATCTAGATTTAATGTTGTGTAAATCGACGCATGTAATGTATATTATGTACAAAAGTTTCATGAAGAAATAGAAAGATGATTCTAAAAAATGCCAGATAACAATATAAGTGATTTGACTAAATTAATATTACATGTAAAAGAATGAGTTGTCAACAAACTAAACAAGACTTTTTATTATATTATCAATAGATTTTGTAACGTATGTTGAGTCATAAATTTGTGTTAACATTTTTTGTAATTTATGCATTCAAGCCTACATCAGTTTTTTAGATTTAAATAAAAAAAAATTTAAATAGGATGTGATATAAAATTGGACTCTTTAAAATGTGGTTTTCAATCTAAAAATAGAATTTAATCTCATTGTAATTAGTTTCTTCAAAAATAAATTAAACTATTTATTTGAATACAGTAATATGAAATAAGTTTTTTTATTAGGATAACAAATGATACTAGACTTTTAAAAAGATAATGTCAAATCTAAAAAAGAAATGAATTATTTGTAATAATTCAGACTTAAACGTTAATTTTTCTGATGAGACAAACTTGATACTTACAAGTTTTACTCAGTCTAGCTTTACCACCTTGTGCAACCGCCAGAGAGATTCATTCTCCTCTTACTTTTCTCATTTTTGTTTTTTCTAATGCAGAAGCTACAAAGAGGATCCAATTTATTGAGTTTATATGCACGAATCCATTTAAAGACTTAAAAGTATATTTTTTAAAATTGTCAACTTATCCCTAAAAATTAGTAGGAATATAATTTCTCAATTGGAAATTTGTTTTTTAGTTATTATTATGTGATATCAACAATGCACTTATCCTAGACGCTTCATATTCTTGCTTCCTCTAACAACTAAAAACCAAAGTTATTCAATAACAACTTCTTATCCTTAATTAAAAAATTTGGTGATACAACAAATAAACCTGCCTAAATCTACCATAAAGAAAGTCCACATCCAACCAATCATAGATTCCATGCACCTTCATTCAAATCATTACTCATAATCATAACTTCATCAACTCATCAACCATGTATGAGTCACAAAAGATGATTTTGGATTCATAGATGTTTATCTTTTACCATTTGTGACTATGACTTCATGATGGCAAAGTTAGGAGCCACATTAGGAATACAAGTACTCTCACTTTCAAAGGCTTCATATCATTTGGCACATACCACACAATCATAGCCTATATAATTCCAAAACATGGGGACACAAATTTGTACATTCAGCATTTTTGGGCCACATAATAACATAACAAGTGGACTTATTGAAAAATAGTTATATGCAAAAGCATATCATATAAAAAAAATACAATATATCATTTCAAATCTGATTCTTCTTCTTTTATTCCTCCACACCACTAGTATTTTGGAGCTGAAACACTTACACATTATCTCTAAGTTATTCCCTCCAACAAAACATAAAACATGGTATTACTTCATCTTGTAGATTTTTTCTAAGTGTTCAAATTCAAACCTTATGTAAATTTGTTAATGACTAAATGTTAATTTTTTTGGTATAGGTTCTTGTTTCAAGTGATGGAGAGAAAAAAGGCACAGAAGACACTGGGGCGATTGATTTTCGAGGTCATCCGGCTGACAAAACAAAAACCGGAGGATGGCTAGCTGCAGGACTAATCTTAGGTTCTTTTTAATCCATAGAAATTTTCAAGGTTGAACTTAGAATTTTTCATTTGGTTTCAACATATACATTTTGTTGTGTGTGTAGGTACTGAACTAGCAGAAAGAATATGTGTTATGGGAATATCCATGAACTTAGTGACTTACTTGGTTGGGAATTTGCATCTTCATTCAGCAAATTCTGCTACCATAGTTACCAATTTTATGGGAACTCTCAACTTGCTTGGCCTTCTTGGGGGCTTTTTAGCTGATGCAAAACTTGGCAGATACATTACTGTTGCCATTTCTGCAACCATAGCTGCAGTGGTAAATTTTTCATCCTCTGAACATTTTCATAAACTAGTCTCTTCCTTTTTTTTATTTTTAAGAACACCCTTTTCTCTTGTGAATGTGATATTCACAAATTAATGCAAATAGTATATAATACACACTATCCTAGTAGGAACTAACTGTAGGGTATGACTAATAGTAAGTGATAAGTGGAAAGGTTGCTCGAGCGGCAAAACTTCTTGCGATATGGTTCAGGGGTTTTTTTTTGTAAACTGGACTGAAGTATTTAAACACAATTGTACACACAAAATCCTAAGTTTGAATCATAATATAAACGTACTGCAGTCGATCAGCAGTCAGAGATGTAGATACAATAGGTCGAACTCCATGATCAAATTTCATGTTTTTTTCTTTTTGTGTTTTTGGTATCTGTTTTCATTCGAGTCGGGGTTTTTTGTTCTAACATTCTCTTTTTCTTGTGTCTTGTGTTGCAATAGGGAGTGTGTTTGTTAACTATGGCAACAACAATTCCAAGCATGATACCACCTCCATGCAATGAAGTAAGAAGACAACATCATGAATGCACTCAAGCAAGTGGAAAACAGTTATCACTTTTGTTTGCAGCACTTTACACAATAGCATTAGGTGGTGGAGGAATAAAATCCAATGTATCAGGTTTTGGATCAGACCAATTTGACACAACAGATCCAAAGGAAGAAAAGAACATGATTTTCTTCTTCAACAGATTCTACTTTTTTATAAGTATAGGATCATTATTTTCAGTGGTTGTTCTTGTGTATGTTCAAGACAATATAGGAAGAGGATGGGGATATGGAATTTCAGCAGGTACAATGTTAATTGCAGTTGGTGTTTTGCTTTGTGGTACACCATTGTATAGATTCAAGAAGCCACAAGGTAGTCCTTTAACTGTTATATGGAAAGTTTTGTTTTTGGCATGGAAGAAGAGGAATCTCACTATTCCTTCAGAACCTTGTTTGCTTAATGGTTATCTTGAAGCTAAGGTCCCACATACAGATAGGTTCAGGTATTTGTCATCATTCTTGTAAAGCAGTAAATAGTAATATTAGAACATGATCATTAGATTTTTATTCAATTATTGCACACTAATAATTGCTTTCAGCTGATTTTCCACGATTATTACTCCTATGTATCACAATGAACTCACTTTAGAAAAAAAAATTGTTTTAAAATCAATTTCATTTACAATTTTTAATGCAATTTTAATTTTTTTTTCCTTCTATACTACTTTTTAATAATTATTATATACACAACTTTTACAACATTATTGTAATTTATATTGATAATACCTATAATTAAAATGAGTGGTTTGGTAAAATGGGGTGGGGTAGATAATATACTTTTAATTGTTAAGCAATCTATCAAAAAATATCATAAAGGAATATTCTAGTTGATCCTCCAAAATATTTGATCTTGCTTTGGTCACTTGCTGACATAACCCTCCATAGTCTTTGGATTAATATTTCTGGACAGCTACATATGTTGATATATTATCATAAATTAAAGGCAAAGATGGATCAAGAAGTTTTTAAAGTATGAAAAGTGAAAATACAAAAGTTTGGAGGAATAATTTTTAGATTTGGCACTCACATAAACACTTGCAATATTATTTTAGAGAGTTTATGGAAATAGATTATGACATGTTGATAAGCTGTTTGTAGCTTATTTTCATAAATTCTCTAGAATAGCTTATATGAAAATCATTTTATTTTATCTTTCGGTACAGAAATAGATTATACATAAGCACTTAAATAATAAACACTAATACTAAAAAGCGCTTTATTAAGTTTTTTCTTATAGAAAACGCTTGAGTTATCTATCCAAACAAAGTCAATTTGTCCACCAGTTGAAATTTTATTTGACAGGTCCCTTGACAAAGCTGCAATTCTAGATGAGACCAACTCAAAGGATGGAGACAAAGAAAATCCTTGGTTGGTTTCAACAATGACTCAAGTTGAGGAGGTTAAAATGGTAATCAACCTCATTCCCATTTGGTCAACATGTATCCTCTTTTGGACAGTCTATTCACAAATGAACACCTTCACAATTGAACAAGCTACATTCATGAACAGAAAAGTTGGATCTTTTGAAATTCCATCAGGATCCTTATCAGCTTTTCTCTTCATTACCATTCTCATTTGCACTTCCCTAAATGAGAAACTCACAGTTCCATTAGCTAGAAAAATCACTCACAATGTTCAAGGACTCACAAGTCTTCAAAGGGTAGGAATTGGACTCATTTTCTCTATTGTTGCAATGGTAGTTTCTGCTATTGTTGAGAAAGAAAGAAGAGACAATGCAGTAAAAAAACACACTACAATAAGTGCTTTTTGGCTTGTTCCTCAGTTTTTCCTAGTTGGTGCTGGTGAAGCATTTGCTTATGTTGGACAGTTAGAGTTTTTCATAAGGGAAGCACCTGAGAGAATGAAATCTATGAGCACTGGATTTTTTCTAACTACACTTTCAATGGGATATTTTGTGAGTAGTTTGTTGGTGTCAATTGTGGATAAAGTGAGCAAGAAAAGATGGTTGAAGAGTAATTTGAACAAGGGTAAGTTAGATTACTTCTATTGGTTGCTAGCTGTGTTTGGAGTGCTGAATTTTGTACTTTTTCTTGTCTTGGCAATGAGGCATGAGTACAAAGGTCAACACAACAACATTGAGACTAATGACAGTGTAGAGAAAGAGCTTGTGATTGCTAATGGAAAGGAAGAACCATAGAATCTATGGAATGAATTCCTCTTTATTTGCTGGATACTTCTTGTAAAAGAAAGAAAGACGCGTAGAATTTAATAATAGTATTATTATATCTTATGTGTCTTTTTTCTCTTAGTGGAAGTATCAAGTAATTGGAGAGGATCCAGACTCAAAATATAGTCTTCAAAAGGATTTCACTAAAAAAATTGGCATTATACATCGTGTGCAATTGTGTGTGAGAAAGTAAATATAATGCCTCATGTTTGTTGATCTTGTGTGATTATAGCATAATTAACATTGTTTTTAAAGAAGGTGATTGTTATGTACTATTAAGTGTTGACAGATATATACATTTAGATTGTAAGTTGTTTCCAAAGAAATAAGCATTTATGGAAGAAATGATTCCTAGACTGAAGATAAAAATAGAGAAACTCCTTGACAGCATGTTTTTAATAAACAGAGGCTTCAGTAAAACTAAAGAAGCAGAGTTTTTTTACTAATGTTCATCAGTTAAAAAAAAAAAGATAGCTTGTTTTTGACAAATGTTTATCAGTTAAAAAAACTACAAAATTATAGACTGTAAACTAAAACATGATCTTCAAAGCAAGTCAACCAATTGAGGACAAACTGTTAGCTTTGACATTTGAAAATTGTATTATTAAGAATGCCAAATTTTTGAATGTTGTCTTTGTTGGGATGCAATTAGGAGATATGGTTTGAAGACAGAAATCTTTGGATGATGTTGATCTCATTGTCGAAAATCAATTAGACAAATTCATCCTCGAAATTGTGATCATTGTTCAAAACAGTCACTAATTTTTTATGAATTGATAAATGTATACTTAAAATTGTGAAATTACAAGACGTTAGCATACATCAAAGATATGAACAATTTGATTCCAGCACTTCAAGTGATGGATCGATCACAAAACAGAGAGTGATTAATAAACAAACTCTAAATTCAATTCAATGGCTAACAATAACAATAAAAACGATGAATGTCATGAACTATTTATAAAATGGTCCCTAATAAAATTTACCAAATAATATACAATTAGAATATAACAAAACAGTATTAAAACAAAGAAAGGAAGAAACTAATTGTGTGCAGCAGTTGTAAGAGGATAACCAACCCCGTGTCTGGTGGTTGGAAAAACAAGAAACAACAAGCTACATAAGAATCCAACACCAACGGGTACAATATCAAGAACCTCCTTAGTCTCATGTCTAGGTTGAGGGTAATAACACATCAACACATTGTTATCCCTCAACGCAACCGCAAAGAAAACAAGAACGGACAACAACGCGTGAACAAAATCAATGAGCCTTAGCTTATACTTACTCAACTCAGGTAACGTCCCTTCAGAGTAATCAAATAACCAAAGACCTTTCAAGGTTGCAATTCCATGATAAACTCTTCCGTCTGAAGTTTTAACAGTGTCAGTGAAAGATGCAAGGAAGCAAGATAGCGAGAGCAAGATGAGAAGTAACAGTGTGAGGATACGCGTAACGGAGTCACAAGCTCCGTTGTTGGTGAAAACTGGAGTTAGAATTTGAAATGCTAGGAGAGTTCCTGTGGGAAGTAGGTTCGCCAAATTCGCTGTGCTAGTTAATAGGCGTCTTGATAAAGTGGAGGCTGAGGAGGGACTTATTTTCTCCTCAGCCTCCACTTTATCATTGTTATTATCTTGTGCTTCTTTTGATTGGTTGTTGATTCCACGTTGTCTAACCGACATTGATGATCACCTATTGATGATCACCTATTGAATTAATGATTGATGATTATGTGATTTATTAGTTAATTTGGTGTAGTGGCTAGGATTGGAATTCTGAATTTGTGAATGATCAGAGTTATGATTAATTATGTGGGTAAGTAAAGGTAATGCAATACTAATTGATCGTTGATGTGTAATATAAGTAACTGTTTATGTGTATATTATAATACATGGATCATGATTATTATATATATAGCTTATAAGCTTCCTAGGTGGTTTTTGTTGCTTCCACGCTATTTCCCATGCCACCTAGCTTGTTTCCAAAACCTTATCTCATGCTCATCTCATGTTCTTCTATTGATTTCGTGTGTGCATTGTTCAATTATGGTGTACAAGTAACGTGGCATTTCAACACAACGCGCCTAATTTATATTCCTTTTGTTTTTCTCTTTTAGTCTCGTGATAACTCAATTTATAAAATTAATTTATCTTAAAATAAACTTGTCTTTTCAATTCATAATATAATATTTTTTTAATTAGAATGATATGTAAAATGAATTAATGACTTGCTCAATGTGGAAGTAATAATTATTATCAAAATTGTATTAATTGTTTTTGTTTGTAATTCATAACGTGCAGTTTGGTTGGCATGTTGTACGGGAAGGATTGATTGATCATTTGGCTATATGTACGCACCCCTTAATTGAAACAATTTTTATTTATATCCTCACATGTTTGTTTGTTTTACACATGCTCGAGTTGTGTCCATCACAATATTAAAATTATTGAGTTTTAATAAAAAATAAAAAACAGTAAGATGATGCACAAGGCCACCGTCTTAATATTTTTAAATTTTTTTTCAAATTTAAAAAATTGAACTCTAATAAAAAAAATGTAATTTTAAAAATTATAAATTATTTTAAAATATTATATTTTTATCGAATAAAATACAAAAAATTCAAACTATTTTATTTAAATTTATCAAAATAAGTGAATTGTAAATAACACCATCAAGCAAATATTAACATTCTTGCTATTTAAAAAAAGAGTCATCCTTCTGACACTTTTTGAAACAAATTCATCAACCAAGTATTTATATTGTATTATCTTTGAAAGATCATTCTCCATTGCTATCGATGTTAATTCATTAAATCTTTCTTGAAATATGTTAGAATACAAGTAAGACTTCAACAGCTTCAATTTTAAAAAATTTATTTCTACATAAGCAAATGTCATGTTAATAGTCAACAAAATTCTATATACAATAATTATATTAGGAAAACAATCTAATTCTTCATAAAAAAGATTCTTCAATAGTAACATAGTTATATCTTATTATCAAAGACATTTGCTCTTGGTGACTAACATAAGAAGTACAATCAAGTATCATTGAGAAATAATTTGCTTGTTTGATATTTCTAACCTTATCACATGTAATACGTGTAACATGCTCTTGAACAGTTGAGTCAAATTCAGCTAACATTTCAATTAAATCCAAAAAAATTCCATTGCTATTTTGGTACAATCTCTCACTAGAACCACAAAAGACCAAACTATGTTTAGCAAGGAATTTCACTATTGAAATAATTATTTTTAAAAGATTTTTTCAATGTTCCTTTTCTTTCTCAATTAGTCTTTGAGTCGTTTTATCAATAATTTGACCATTTTTCAACCTTTGACACAACTCATACCAAGTGGTCATATTTTTAACATGATCCATGTTTATCTCATTGTCTTTAAATCTTTCACGAATACGTGACCAATCACCAAAACCCTCATTTGTTAATTGACCTTTACCGATCCCTTTTTTTCAAAAATTTACAACAAAAACAAAATTCTATCAAGTTCTTTCGAATAAACAAGTCAATCTTTATCGCACTTCTCTCCATTTGATAAAACTCTGGTATACTAATTAGTCGTCTCTTCGAATTATCCTTAGGACCTTTTACACTGGAAAAATATATTTTAAGACATTTCGTAACTAAAAAATCAATCATTTTAAAATCAAGAGCATCCCAATTTCTTAGATCAAATAGTACCATCGCAAATCACAAAATCAGTAATGAGTTCCTAACATCAGATTAAATCCTAATAGATAACGAGTTCCTAAAATCAGTAAATCAATCATTTCAAACAAATTAAGTTCCTAAATCAGTAAATCACAAAACCTGAGCATCAAGAATACCCTAACATCAAGATTCTAACACTTGGGCTTTGGTGGTGGCGTCTGGTAGTTGCAACAGCTGTCACATATTCACAGTGGTGGGTGTGGAGATAAGATGATAGTTGAGAGAAATTAGATTTAGTCTCAGAGAAGAAAGTCTTCGTTTAGAAAATGGATATTTATTTTGAGTATAAGGTATAAATATAAAATTTTTGAGTTGTCAATATACAAAATTAAAGATATAAATGTAATTTTTCAAAGTTCAGATATACTATAAAAAAAAATTGAGACCTCCCTAATTGGAGGCCCTGTGTGAAAGTTTTGATTGCACATGGTTATAGTCAGACCTGATGATGAACATAACTCTCTCACTTTTTTATTTAAACATGAGAATGTTTGATTTAAACATAAGAGGATCTAACCTTCGTTTGAAGCTGCGTATGCGTTAAGCAAAATCACGACAAAAAAACTATATCCGTCCACCTAAAAAGTTGTGACTTTCACTTTAAAAAATGTACTTGAAAACACCAAAAAGGTAGATCAATCGTAAATTCAAACAAACTAAATCTATTTTGATTTTAAATCTCACATGTATGGAAAATTAAACATAATGCGGTGGTTTGACGCATGTTTTCTTTTTCTTTTGTTACAACGCATATCGTTTTAAAATTTGATAAGTTTAAAATGATCCATAACATATTTCATAAAAATGGTACCAACAACATTATACATGATACTTAGTTCATAGTATATAGAGACGACAGAACGGTGGGCAAGTAATGGCTCTGGCCAATTAGAGAAAGTTATGATCCAAATAACTGCATATTGATCACAATATTGTAACAATTCCTCTATTCAATATCATGACATTATTTGCCATTACTCCTAGCATAATTATAGACATTTTTACAGTATATAAACACAATCTGTCAAAGGAATAAAATAAGCCATTTTTACACCTTCCTTTCTTGGTATTAGAGCACTTAAGCCTGAAAGCTCTCGATCCAATCATGTCATCGTCATCCGCTGCTTACACAAATCACAAAAATGACCTACCTACAACTGTCTCTGTCAAGCTAGATAGAGATAACTATCTCCTATGGAAGTCACTAGTTCTTCCATTGATTAGAGGTTGCATACTTGATAACTACATACTAGGAACCAAAGAATGCCCTGAACAGTTTATCACCACAAATGACACAACTAAGAAAAACAATCATGACTATGAAGAGTGGATTGCACATGACCAAGCTCTCCTAGGGTGGCTAAGAAATTCAATGGCCATTGACATTGCAACACAGTTGCTGCACTGTGAAACGTCTAAGGAACTTTGGGATGAAGCCCAAGGCCTAGCAGGTGCACACACAAAATCAAGAACAATCTACCTCAAATCAGAATTTCATAACACTCGCAAAGGAGAAATGAAGATGGATCAGTACCTTCTCAAAATGAAGAACCTTTCTGACAAATTAAAGCTGGCAGGATCACCAATCTCCGGCTCAGACTTGATAATTCAGACATTGAATGGCCTGAATGCTGATTATAATCCTGTGGTGGTCAAATTATCTGATCAAATCAACCTCACTTGGGTTGATCTACAAGCCCAACTATTGGCATTTGAAAACAGAATAGAACAACTGAACAATTTCAGTAATATCTCAATGAATGCTTCAACAAACCTTGCAAGCCAAACTCATTTCAGAGGCAACAAATCTGGGACACAAGGCAACTGGAGAGGCTCTAACTTCAGAGGAGGTAGAGGAAGAGGTAGATCTAAACCAACATGTCAGGTATGCAACAAGATAGGTCACACTGCAGTGCAATGTTTTTATCGTTATGACAAGTCATACACAGGCTCAAATCACTATGCTGAGAATAACAAGCAAGAAAATCACAGTGCTTTCATAGCCTCACCTTACCACGGCCAAGACTATGAATGGTACTTTGATAGTGGAGCTAGCAATCATGTGACTCATCAGAATGAGAAACTCCAAGATCTCAGTGAAAGCAATGGTAAGAATTTTCTGCTAGTTGGCAATGGCAACAGGTTGAGAATATTGGACTCATGCTCGACTGAATTAAATAACCTCAACTTGCATAATGTTTTGTATGTTCCAGAAATAACCAAAAATCTATTGAGTGTATCTAAACTAACTGCAGACAATAATGCTCTTGTTGAATTTGATGCAAATTGCTGTTATGTGAAGGACAAACTGACAGGGAAGGCACTACTAAAAGGGAAACTTAGAGATGGATTATACCAACTTTCAAGTGCTAACTCTCAAGTCAATAAAGACTCATGTACTTACATGTCAGTCAAGGAGAATTGGCATAGAAAGCTTGGACATCCCAACAATAAAGTCCTGGAAAAGGTGTTGAAGAATTGCAATGTGAAGACGTCATCAAATGATCAATTTTCATTCTGTGAAGCTTGCCAATTTGGAAAACTTCACTTGTTACCATTTACATCATCCTTCTCTCATGCTAAGGAACCTTTAGATTTGATTCATAGTGATGTATAGGGTCCAGCCCCAATTTTGTCTCCATCTAATTTCAAGTACTATGTTCACTTTATTGATGATTTCAGCAGATTCACTTGGATTTTTCCCTTGAAACAAAAATCAGAAACAATACATGCTTTCACTCAATTCAAAAACATGGTTGAAAACCAGTTTAACAGGAAAATAAAAGTCCTCCAATGTGATGGTGGAGGTGAGTATAAACCTGTCCAGAAAATAGCCATAGAGTCAGGAATCCAATTTAGAATGTCATGTCCATATACCTCTCAGCATAATGGTAGAGCAGAAAGTAAACATAGACATGTGACTGAACTAGGACTCACACTACTAGCACAAGCCAAAATGCCCTTACATTACTGGTGGGAAGCTTTCTCAACCTCAGTTTTTCTTATCAACATATTGCCCTCATCAGTTAACCCAAATAAAAGTCCATATTCATTATTGTTTGGAAAGGAACCTGACTATGATGCCTTGAAGCCTTTTGGTTGTGCCTGCTACCCTTGCCTCAAACCATACAATCAACACAAACTTCAATTCCACACCACTAGGTGTGTGTTCTTGGGATACAACAACTCTCACAAGGGATATAAGTGCCTCAACTCTCATGGAAGAATTTTTGTCTCAAGACATGTTGTCTTCAATTAGAACCACTTTCCATTTCATGATGGCTTTCTTGACACAAGGAATGCAGTAAAAAATCTAACTGAAACTGTCCCTATTGTTCTTCCTCCTTTACCTACAGGTACCACTACAAGTCACACAATTAAACCAACTAACAGTGATGTGAACCATCAGGAAGATGATCTAGCTATCAATAAAGATCAACCAGTCCTCAATGATATCTCTGTCACTGCAGATGAGGCGACTTCATATACAAATAAAGCACCAACAACAGGCCCAGCAGATGACACATCAGTAGACACACCAGAGGACAATCAACATGTTCATCAGATGCGTACTAGGAGCAAGGCAGGGATCTACAAGCCCAAACTACCTTATATAGGACTGACAGAGACATACAAAGAGGACAAGGAACCAGAAAATGTCAATGAAGCACAAGTCGGACCGATGTGGAAAGAAGCCATGGATGCAGAATTTAAAGCTCTAACAGCAAATCACACTTGGACACTGGTACCATTTCAGGGGCAGAATAATATCATAGACTCAAAGTGGGTTTTTAAAAACAAGTATAAGGCAGATGGCTCAATTGAAAGAAGGAAAGCAAGACTAGTTGCCAAAGATTTTCAACAAACTGCAGGTCTGGACTATGATGAGACTTTCAGCCCAGTGATCAAATCCAGCACTGTAAGAATTGTTCTATCCATTGCAGTACATTTAAATTGGGAAGTTAGGCAATTAGACATAAACAATGCATTCTTGAATGGCAATCTCAAAGAAACTGTGTTTATGCATAAACCAGAAGGATATATAGATTCAACCAAGCCTTATCACATATGCAAATTAACCAAGGCAATCTATGGCCTGAAGCAAGCCCTAAGGGCATGGTTTGACAGGTTGAAGGATACTCTACTGAAATGGGGATTTCATAACACCAAGAGTGATTTATCACTGTTTGTCCTTAGAGGAACTGACCATATCACACTTCTCCTCATATATGTTGATGACATAATAGTAACAGGGAGCAACAAAAAGTTCCTAGAGACCTTCATCACTCAACTAAACATTGCATTCTCTCTTAAAGACTTAGGCCTTCTACATTACTTCCTAGGAATTGAAGTACACAGAGATGCTGGTGGAATGTACCTGAAACAAACAAAGTATATTAAAGACCTGCTCAAAAGGTTTAATATGGAAAAAGCTTCATCCTGCCTCACACCAATGGTAATAGGGAAACAACTAACTGTTGAAGGAGAACCTATGGCCAACCCTACACTATACAGACAGGCTATAGATGCATTACAATATCTAACCAACACTAGGCCAGACATAGCATTCTCGGTCAACAAACTCAGCCAGTTTATGAGTTCCCAAACCACAGATCATTGGCAAGGAATAAAAAGGATACTGAGATATCTCCATGGCACAACAAATTTATGTCTTCATATCAAGCCCTCAACTGATCTTGATATTGTTGGGTTCTCTGATGCAGATTGGGCTACTAGCATAGATGACAGGAAATCCATAGCAGGGCAATGTGTATTCCTTGGTGAGACATTAATCTCATGGGCCTCAAGAAAACAGAGAGTAGTGTCAAGGTCAAGTACTGAGTCAGAATACAGAGCTTTGGCTGACCTAGCAGTTGAAGTAGCTTGGATCAGATCACTCTTAGGCGAGCTAAAACTTCCTATGTCCAGGAAACCAGTTTTATGGTGTGATAACTTGAGTGCCAAGGCACTAGCATCCAATCCAGTGATGCATGCTCGATCCAAACATATTGAGATAGATGTCCACTACATACGTGATCAAGTACTTCAAGATCAAGTCATAATAGCCTACGTGCCCACAGCAGATCAAATTGCAGATTGCTTAACCAAACGTCTCACACACACAAGGTTCAACATGATGAGAGACAAACTTGGGGTGACTATGTCACCATCAGTTTGAAAGGGGGAGTTAGAGAAAGTTATGATCCTAATAACTGCATATTGATCACAATATTGTAACAATTCCTCTATTCAGTATCATGACATTATTTGCTATTATTTGCCATTACTCCTAGCATAATTATAGGATCTCAATTGTACTACAATTGTGTATATAAACTCAATCTGTCAAAGGAATAAAATAAGTCATTTTTACACCTTCCTTTCTTGGCCCCTCCCCTCACATTTCAGTATATACTAGATACGTAGATTACTATGTAATGTATATATTATTATAAAAATGTTATTGTTATTATAGCATATATACTAATATATGAATTTGTTAATTTACACTTACTCATTTTTTAACAAACTTTATTTTAAGGTGTATTTAATGAATTTGTAGTTACAAATTACTAATTTTCACCAATTAAAAAAATGAGTGGTTTTTTTGTTTGCAATGACAAATATTAATAAATTTTTTTTTGGAAACAGAACAAATAATAATTAATATTTTGTTAAGGTGAAAATTAAAACTACAATCTCCTTCACAAACCTTAAATCTCTTACCCAACCACCAAAAGTAATTTTAAATCCTCTAAATAAATGAATGGATGTAAATGAGCCGACTATATCTTAAAAAAAAGAAGTTGAAGTAGCAACAAATTTAGAAATATAAAAATAAAAAATTTGTTTATAATTATCATTACAAAATATTACATAATTTCATTGCAAAGTGTCGGGGACACAAAGTTGGTGATTGGACTTATATTTTTAGTTTTTATTGAAATTCAAATGAGAGTGATTAAAATCACACATTAATTATAAATGAAGTAAATGTTAGATATATAAGAGAGGTGATTTATAAATATAAAGTCTTAAGATTTTAGATAGAAATATAGTGTTAAAATTTCTTGTGGTTTAAGAATATTTAGTCCGTTGTTGTTCTAAGTACTCATCAAATTCTCCAACAAATTCAATTCGGGAGTCCAAAATTGAGAAATTCTAATTGAAATATTATTCCTCTTCTCTCATTGTCACCGCCACCCGCTCCCTCTTCTCACCTTCACTCTTTTGTCTTCTGTTCCTGCCTCATCGTCATCTGTCGCAACATGTTTCTTCCAAAGTGTTTTTGTTTGAAACCAATGCAAATGTGGATTTATTTTTTGAAACCAATGTTTCCTACAGAGTGTTCATTTCAAAAATATATCTGACTTCTAATTTTCAATTTATTTTATATTAACAAAAATTTATATAAAATTGTCACGTCAATTTAATGATGTTAGAGTTATTGTATGAATAATTATTTTAAAATAAACTTATATTTATAAGAATGTTTAAAAAAAACAGAATTTTTTTTTTATGAAAATTAAAATAAAAAAGAAGTTATAATTATAAGGCACATATGGCGTGTTTTTGGATTTATTCGTTATAGTATATATCTACGTAAGTAAAAAAAGGTATATATATGCGCAGATGATGATTGATTAAATGCTAAAGAATAAAAAAGATAAAAATGAACAATTTATTTAAGCCGAAATTATTTAGAGACATGTTATTTCTATAGTGAACAAATTGTCGTTTTTATTTTTAAGTAAAAAAAAATTGTCGTTTTTATTTTTAAGTAAAAAAAAAATTGTCCTTTTTTTAATTAAAAGTCTTTCTTTTATAGGATTTTAATTATTGGTCGATTTCGGACCCCAAAAACTAGTTGCTACAATAACTAAAAAGTCTTTTTTTTTTAAAGTGTGACTAATTTAGTGCATCTTCAATTTTACTTTTTACTTTTGCGAGTTGGTATAGATGTATATAATTTTTTTACTCAAGCAAGCTAATGTCATTATTTCATTGATTGTAATAAAGATATACAATCAAAAGTATTGTGAGATGAGTAAATGATATTTGCTCTAGCAAGAGAACCAACACTACTATTATTTATTGAAACATAAAATAAAATATAAATATAATAAATTGATATTTTTAAAAAACAAAATATGATTTGTATTTTATTTTATACAGTATTATATTTACGTTTTATTTTATATCAAATTTTGTATTTAAATAACATTATTGATTACATAGTACAAATAACTTGAAAGTTGTTGTACAAACAAAGCAAAGACCTACAATCATCCGTAAGAATTCTATATTTAGTGCAATTAGAAGTCCACACACTTCATCTTCTGCTGGCTTCATTTGGAACAACACCATTCTGATCCAGCCATTACAAAAGCTTCTGCATATGATTCCATAATTATGCATTTGATATGTTTGGTTTTTATAAAGAGAAATCAAATTGTCACATAATAAATTATAAGTTTAAGCTAAAATATAGAGCTTTCATAAATAAAAAAACAATTTTAGGTGAATGAAAAGTATTTAGGAAAGCCACTATCTCTATTTTCTATAGTAGATGCACGATTTAATATGTTTTAGCTTTCATGAAAAGTATTTTATCGCATTTGAAAGTTATCTATGTATCTACCTTTCATAGTGAATGCACAATTTAATTAATATGTCCAAGTAATTAATATGTGTTTTATTGGCGCGATAACAAACCTACAAATAGAATTCACAAAGTCCTTTAATATCTTTGCCATTCAAATTAAATTGATTATATTCAAATCATTTTTAAAATACTATTACCAAACACAAATTAAAGATGTGTAAACCATCTTCGAAAATCAATTGTTTTAACATAGAAAATGTACCATATCTAAAAACAATATAACCTTAAAAATTTGGGAGGAAATTGGAAAACTTCATCAAGGTGTTAAGGTAGATCCATCGAAATGCACCCCAATCTTCTCAACCATTAGCATGAACCAAGTTAATTAGCTAATTAAACCAATTAATTATTACTATATAATTTATTTGATTAATCCATGTAAGATTGTATATCCAAATTAAGTTGCGAGGCTCTAGATCTCTAAGAGTAAGATACTATTGAATGAGTCAAAGGAACACTAGAATGTGAGAGTCACTATCACCTCGTTTACCACAAGAGCAACAAATTAGACAAAATCTACAACAAGGATTACAAAACCTTATATTCTAAGAAGCAACATAAAAGGGGTGCATAAGAAATAGTCCCTCATTGATGGCAATTATTTATTTATACCTTAATTTGTACAAACATGTTGTCCATAACATTTAACCGTTGCCAAAAAATAACACATGAGTTCAATCATAGGTCCACCACCGCCAAATTATATACATGTTCTACCAAAGAGCTGTTTTATTGTTGCTCCTATTATCACCTAAAGAATACAAACATCTTTTATGACAAGAACCATGCATTTAATAATATACCTTACTTAACCTCAAAGATACATGTGAAAAAAAAGATAGAACTACATTACATAATAGTTAAAAGTAAACACTTTGGTACTTTAAAATTTTGTTGGATATCATATCCAATCATTTATACCAACCCTCTACACAATAAAATATATATAATAAATTGTTGGCCTACGAGGTTCATATAAATGGTTGAACTTTGGTACATTTATACGTGCAATTATTTAAGTATGAAAAGAAATTATGGAGAAAAAACTCAAAAGTAGGAAATAGCACATACAATTGATCCATAATTACTAGTAAGCAATAAACATATAATAATAGCTTATAGAATTAGATATAAGTTCACTCTAATAGATGTAGTTTAGGGAGATTTTGCATCTACTCCTTTCTAGAGGTTAAAGTAAATTACAATACATATTAATAGATAGATAGATAGGGTTTTGGATGGATGAGTTCTAAAGAAGCATAGGCATGGCATCCATGGGAAATGGCTTGCACATGACATTTTCCATATAATAATTTGTTGCATCCATCACAGCAAATTGCATATCCTCAGAGGGCTTCCAGTGACGTTTTCTCTGATTAATGAACCAATTGTTTATTTGCTTCAAATCTAGTCCTGTAGACTCTGCAAGTGCTTGCTTTTGGGATTCCTACATGTTTGTTTCTTCACCCAATCACATATATAATATCCATAAACTAAAAATATGTAACTTAGTAACATTTGCCTATAAATAATAACCGTTATAATAATAATAATAATAATAAGATATTATAATAAACAAATCGACGACTATCAATTAATTACAACTATTAAATCATTGAAGATATTTGACTTTTACACTAACAATGCATGACAATTAAATTCTTTAGGATTTCATTTTAGTTTATCCAACAACTCAACGTTTCATTATTATTCAATTATGATCAAGATCATTTCAAAGTGCAATAACTAAACAAGTTTCACACATTTCTTCATGGGATTGTCTATGGATCAAGTCCAAAGGTAGGCTTCACTATTTTTAATAAAATATTATATATGTTCTCCATTTCCTATTGTTTTTTTACTAAAAATAGAAAAGATCCACCATTGAACCATTTTTTAGAGGTCCATATTTGACAACATTATCTTTCATTCATATTTAACTATTTTTGACACTATTTAAAGTTATTTATTAAAATTTCTTTCAATTGCATCAAGTCTATATAATATTTTTTGAATAAATGATTGGACATATACATTTTTAGTGTATAGTTATTAAACTCTTATTTTCAAACACCAATATATATATATATATATATATGAGGATTAATTATCAGAGGTCCTAGAATTATTTGAAGATTTTTAAATATATTTCTGAACTAAATATTTTTGTAATTGAATCCTTTGATTTTGTCTGTAATATGTGATTAGATCTTTAAACAAATCCACAAAATGTTAAATAATTTTTAGTTTAAATTCTTGAATTTTTAAAGAATTCTAATTTCGGAGGTTTAATTACAAATTATTTAAAAATTTAGAGATATATTTAAACCTTTAGTTTATAGATCTAATTACAAACTATTGACTTATTCAATATTGAAAGATACAATTAGGGGGTGTAGTGAACCCATACTACTTTTAGGAAAAAAATAAAGTTTATAATAATAAAAAATATGACGAGAAAAATAATATAGCAGTATTTTATTAAATATTAACTAAAAATAGTAAGGTACACTTTTGGACCAGGATCATATTAGACAAACCCCCAATTATAAATGTTTTAGTTTAGAAACATATTTGTCAACAATAAAAAAGTTTAAAAACCTATTTAAAAATTTCTAAAATTTTCAAGGACCTCCAAAATAATTAAATTTAAATTTTACAAATCAAAATCATGCTCAAATATCAATGTTTTGGAAAATCAAATTTCAAGGACATATTTAAAAATCTCGGAATTATTCAAGAACCTCCGGAATAATTAACACAAAATTTTATAAATCAAATATCAATGTTTTGAAAATGATAAAGGAAACAAGGTAATGCATAATATATGGTTATGAACATTTATAACAAGAAACTATGTGTGTGTGTGTGTATATATATATATATATATAATGTTTATGAAAGATGTAAAATTAGGTTACCGATGGGTAAGGCCATTTGTAATGTCTGTTCCACCAATCTAGTAGTTGTTGCCTAGCTTCCTTTGGTAACTTTCCATTCTTTTTCTTCTTCAAAAACTCTTTCTTGAGGCTTCCTAGATATCCACTATACTTGCGCAAAAGCTGCACTTTCAATTCTTGATCTTCAGCTTGTGTATCTAAGTTGTTTTCATGCATATCAATCTCATTATGTGAAGGTGACTCACTTTGACCTTTTATAACACCACAACAAAAAATGGAAGAAATATTAGTAAATATTCAAATTAATAACTATTCACATAGAATATGTTATTTTATGTAAATCATGAAATTACAAAATAATAATACATATATTGAAGTTGCATTTGTGTCCCACACTAATGTTCTCATGAGTATGCAATGTTGTATGTTTGAACACTCTCATCCTTTGAACTAGTTTATCAAGCTTATTTAGCTCCATTCTCAAGCAACATCATAAACCTAGACTCAAATATAGATATTAATTTGCGATTTAAAAAATAAAATTTTTTTTTGTCATACATTGCCAATGTTCCTAGATTGTGTAATATTTATGATGTGTTTGAACACACCTTCATCATTGAGCTAACTTTTAAGAGTAAGATTCAAATCCAATAAACAATGTGTACAAAAAGTGATGAAGCCTTAATTATGTTAAGTGAAATGAAATGCATGACCTAAAGAATGTCAAATAATACATGCCAAAAGATTTCATCAATGAGTTCTTTATCATCATTAAACGGTACAAAAATTTAATTCATAATATGTTTTTACACTATCACTCAATCACAACATTGCGTAACAATGAAACTATATTGAAAATAATAGTTAACTGCATTTATTTTTCTTAATGCAATCAAAAACATTATTACATTTCATAAATTACCCTTACTTATTATTTACTTTTGTATGAAAATTTGGTATGTTAAAAGAATATGTTGATAATAATAACATTAAATAGAGTAACTTTTACTTATAATTTGATCCATCAATAGTGACAATTTTTTATTCTTATATTTGAATCCAGAGAGACTACTAATATAACTATGTAGGTAATTTCACATCATTAAAATGTCATTAGAAAAGGGACTTTTTAATCACACAAATAAATATAAATTAATGTATATTTTAAAATGCAACTCCTTCCTCCACCATTGGAGAACCTACTATACAAGAGGGTAATTAAATTAAATAACATAATAACCGTACAAATGGAAGAAAAAAATTTTACCTTAGTTTTAGAATCGAACTGCAAAGAGAACAAAATGAGAAGGAAACATATTTAAAAAAAAGATGACAAGACACATTTTCCTTTTTCTACTAAGTTCTTAATTCAGAACAGTAACAAAGTGAGCCATACTTCTAAATTATAGATAAAGTTAAGAAAATCAAAAGAAGAAAGATGGACTAATACCTTACATACAAGAGATGACATTGACACACATGTACACTAGGTCTTTGTGAAACAATTTTGGAAAAAATCAAATGTCACACTCACACCTTCATAACATCAAGAAAGCTAGCAATCAAGTTCATATTAGAAATTTGAATAATCAATTCATCTTTTGAATGAAAATTAAGCAAAATCTCATTAACTTAATTTCCTCATAGGAAGTAATCTACTACTATCATTTTTCAAACCTTTTGACCTAGTTCAAACACCTTGGATTCATCTTGTACAAAATATTTGAAATAATGTTTTTTCCTTTAAAGTCTAATCACACTATTTATGATAAAATAAGAAGGGTCATCTCACCAAATATTTTAATTAATTATTATTCAGAAGTTACTCAACTGAAATAAAAAAAATATTGGCATTGAATCAATTTTATGGAAGAACTCACTAATAAAATAAACACATGGACAAGTTTCTCTTTTTTGGGAGGGGGAGGTGTATTAATTGTCCCACCAGAGGTGTGGTTAGCATTATTTTACTAATTAATATTAATATTTAACATTAAATTTGAATACTCACTAATTCAGATTAAATATATCAACTTTTCGATTACCATTTTTTGTTTATATTTAATTAAGTTTTAGAAGAACAAAGAACAATTATGATGAAGATGAATTAAATTAGGGTAATCACCAAAGTCAGTTGAAACAGCTAGAGCCTTAAGCTGAGACTCAATTCTTGAGAGGAAAAGCATGGCTTCTTTGAAGGGTTTAGTGAGTTCTTGCTCATACTTAATAAGCATCTCACAATAAGCCTCCATGAACTGATCCAAAGCTGGATCTTCACCTAAACAACTACTTCCTGTCCTTCCTGATCCATTCAATGTTTCACATTTTGCACATGATTCCTCTAAGCTAGCTACCACTTCAGGAGGTGCTCCAACCTACAAAATCACACACTCACACCATATTTCATTCAAGCAAAAACTTCAAAATAAACAATATTAAAGTCTAAAAAATAAGCAACTAATTATTTCTAGCTCACTCTCTCCACAATAAAATATAAGCAAAAAAATACGTATATCTGGTCCAAATATTGACCAGATACATGTATTATTTTTTTCGCTTATATTTTATTTCAAAGCGAATATTTATTTTAGCTACCCTTTTAATTTTCTTGATCTTGAGTCATAAACAAACCCTCTGAATTCCAAAAACTATGGAAGATGAAATAAGCATATAGCTAAAGTGTTATTTATCTTACACAAGTTATATAAAAGAGTGCATGATCATATACATGAAGCTATTATTATACATACAAGAAAATTAGGTTAAGTAAAAATGGATAGTATGATGATAACCTTCAAGCAATTGAGGTAAGAGGACAAGAGACGAGGAAAGAGAGGATGAGCCATGATTTTATCTCTAACAACAACATTAGCAGTGTTGTTATAGTTATGATGATGATGTTGTTGTTGAAGAGAAGAGTTGTTGTTGGTGAGAGGAAATGAATGAAACTTCCTATTAGTAGTTTCCATATTAATGTTCATCATATTCATAGGATGATGATGATGATGATTATCCATAGAACATAACTCACTGCAACTGTTGTTTCCTCCAAACCCTAACATAGTTTCAATCAAAGTTAGTAAGTATGTTACCAAAAGGTCTTTCTTTTTATATATTATATTATATTGTTATATATAATAATATATAATATAATACCTGTATATAGTGTGTTGGTTAAAAAAGAGAATACACTCTCCCCCGGAATTGAAGCTAAAAAAAAAAAAAGAGAGAAAGAAACACAAAAAAAATTGAAAGAGAAGTGAGTCAGAGGAATAGGGATATTTGGGGTTGTTGGAGAGAAAAAGGTGGAATGAGATTCATTTGCAAAAGAGGTTCTTTCTTAGTTCTGTATATGAACAGTGTGAGAGTTTCTCTCTCTCTATCTCTTTCTATATAACATAAAAAAAAAAGAGAGAGAGAGAAGAGTAAGTTGTAAGAAGTAACAAGTAGTGAAGTGTAATAAATTGCAGGTGGAGACAGAGAGGGTAGATAACGTGTGTGTCTGCAACTTAACTCAGAGTTTTCCTTCCCAATGAAATGAATCTCAAAGCTCGCTCTCTCTCTCTCTCTCTCTCTCTCGGTCTACGCAATGTTATCTCTCACTCATCATTCTACTGTTTACGCGTACTCTTGTTACTATTTCTTGTCTGCACTATACTACTACCTCACATCTTCACAAACCAAAGCAATACCTATACCTATTTTATTTTATTTTATTTTTATACATTTAAATATCATTTTTCTCTTACAATTACACTGCTTTTTTCTTTTAATTCTTCTTAATTTTATTTATTTATTTTGTTTTGGATGCTCTCTTTGTAAATTATAAAACGATTAAATTATCATTTTAGGTATTTTTAGTGGTAAACATCATTTAATTTGATTTATAAAATATTAAATTATTTTTTTAAAGTGTTAATGTCAATTTAAATGTTCGTTTTCTTAATTATTTTATTGAGTTTTTTGTTTATAAGTTAGAAAGTTTTAAGGAGTCTTTTTATTGAAAATTTGATATTTTGTAAATTTAAGTTGTTAAATTGATTGACTTTTATAATTTTAAGATTCAAAATAGTGATTTATTTTTTCTATCTTACAATGACTATCACTTTAATAAAAAAATATTATCTCAAAATAAATATTATTTAC